>JASDDO010000022.1:443274332-443874332 GCA_030015575.1 Agapanthus africanus
GGACATCACACCCTACTACCTTCTTAACAGATCCATCCCCTATTCTGATGAATTCAAACCAATGACTGTCAAATCAGAAATAGATGATCTTTCTCCGCTATATCTACTTTAGTCCATAAATAGACATAAGCTACTTGTCCACTATGCTTCCGCTGCTCCCACTGACTACGACAACCCTCTGGCAGAGTCATATACACATACACTTCTAAAGCTAGTTTAGAACGACGCTATACTCATCCTCCTGCAGGGTCTCACGGTCTGGAACAACAGCAATGGCAAGTTTGGGTAAACAAGAACCTCCATGTCACCGTCCTTGAGGCTACCGGAGTACCTCTCGGGTGCCTGAGGTTACCCACCATATTTGCGGAGTGGCCAATGGAATGTCAAACCAGATTGAATCTTTAGGTTCTTATCAAATTTTCAGTAATCGTTTGTGGTTCTGGAATCACTTCCAGTTCTACCATACTCCCACTACTGTTTTCTGAAAAAATCCATTTTTATTAAAACTGTGGCGAGTCAAGAACAATATCACTATTGATCTTCCAGATGGTAGAAAGTCAACCCTTGTCATAGCCCGGGTCAACCCACAAACAGCCATTACAGAAACGTGCCTTGAGTTATCCAGAGTCTGGTTTTAAGCATAAGCCGGACAACTCCCCGTACCTTAACAATGTTAAGATATGAACTATTCTATATCCAATATAGAAATAGAGGCACTGATTTAATTGGAACCAGATTCAAATCATGCAGCTGTCTCCAGTGCATGTCAACTGAATGGAGAAAGGCCAATCAGCATTACTCAACTTAGGAATGCTTCCAATTATGAGTAACCTGAAAAAGAAGCAAGTTCTCTTAATCATTACTATCAACTGAATACCATACACAAGTATCTACATCTTTGATCACCTTAAAGAATCCTGATACTTGCAATACCTGGTTCTCTACTTTATTCATATACCTATAACTTCTTAAAACATGGATCTTGTATTTCTATGAAACACATGTCTAAGAACCAGAGAAGTCATAAGTAAACAGAATATAGTACGAGTACCAACCCCTCTGTCCTCATGGACACTGGACAACATACAATACTCTGTATAAGTCCCCTAAGTCTAATAACTCATTGCATGTGTATCGTAGGTTGAAAACTGTACTTATGGTTAAGAAGAATTACACCGCTGTTTAATGCTCCTTACCTAACCATCCACTGATATAGGTAAACGTCATAAACATAATTTCAAAAAGTTATATCTCACTTTATAAAAATAAACGTACAGATATATCAATTTGAAATTGGTGCATTATAACGGATATTCAAAACCAAATATTTGCCGTCCGGCAAACAACCCAGGCGATTTCCTCAAATATCACCAATTACAACGAATCCCGATATAATGAGGATGGTCACCCAATTCCCAATAACTTACTCTCACTCATCATCTCTAAAACCATACAGATGTGAGAATCAAATCTGGTAAATACATACCCTGGAGCAAGGACTAATTGGGAAATCAGTTTTCTTTTAACAATACACAGTAAAACTGAAACATGTAAATGTTTCGAAGGGGTATCCAGGTATTTCTAGTAATGCCTATTCCATTATCAGATTCATAACTGTAACCATATATTTCTTTGCCATCTTTCTAAATCCCTTTATATGTCTTTAGTCATTACCTTCTGTACACCCCTTTAGGCTAAATGGTTTTCTTCTTTCCCTACCGTTCGGGACCGGCCTATAGTTTGGAAGAAGACTATCCAATAAGCATAATGGGTGTACTCTCCTAATCCTAGGGGCACTCGTAACCTGAGAGAAGGTGAAGATAAAAGACAACTGAATAAAACCTTATTCATATTTCTCCTGAACCAGAATCCATCCCCGAACTGGAACAAGTTCCTTCGAGTTCGTATATAACCATACGATGGAGTATCTAAATAACTGTGGATTTTCGTAGTGATACGGAGTGTCCTGGAGAAATACAAAGGTAAAATAGGAGCGGCAATGAAATACTTGGTTTGGTCGTGAATAGCAGTCTCAATTTACTTTGCCCTTTTACTAATCCGTTTATTTGTCTTTAGTTAATACCTTCTGTACTCCTTTTAGGCTAAATGGTTTTCTTCATTCCCTACAGTTCGGCACCTGCCTATGGTTTGGAAGAAGACTATCCAATAAGCGTAATAGGTGTACCGTCCTAATCCAAGGAGCACTCACAACCTGAGAGAAGATAAAAGGAAAAGACAACTGTATAGTTCTATTCATTTTCTCCAGAACCGGAAACCATCCTCGAATCTGGAACAAGTTCCTTCGAGTTCGTATATAACAATACGATGGTTTTATCCAATGGAAGTGGATGTTCATAGTAATACGGGGTGTTCTAGAGAAAAGGGTAAAAGTAGGAGTGGCAATGTGGTATGCAACTCTGACAATCCAAAAGCCAGTGTTTTAAGAAAGTTCGGTCAACTTGGTCACTGAGTCATAGTCAAGGGCCGGGTCATGGTCGCTGCCAGAGAGAGAGAGAGAGAGAAAAGAAACACTCTGCGTGCACTCTAACCTAGATCAGAATGGTTATCAATTTATCTAATCAGGAAACCTCCCACTCTATCGTCAAATTCTCCTCCAAACCTGAAAGAAGAATTAGTCGGGATCACCCGAGGAGTAAACCAACTCATCAGTGGGAATCGGGATCCAACTATCATCGCATGATAATGTGATGGAATCCACTCACATTATCACACTCTAGAAGGTATGCGCATGCCTGGTAAGTTTCAGTTTCTTTAGAAATTCCCGATGTGATTTTTACCCCTAGGACCCAAGTGACCTTGATACAGTCAACAAATCAAAGAGTCCTAGTCATGTTCAACCCATCATTATCCTGGATTGCATTAAATCCACCCGTACGAGCCCTTGACACAGTCAACAAAGCCACACGACTGTCCTAACCAATCACATTAATATGCCACAAACAAACACTACATAGCTACCGCACACTACGCCTTGACACAGTCAACAAACGCAGCACGAATACTAAGTAAAACTTGTAAGAAATGACGGAGGGCTACGACTGGTTCTTGGCGAAAAACCTTTAACGTAATGAACTTGATATCGTTGAAGGAACTGCATAAATTTTTATAAAAATATAGTGGCGAAAACCTTTGTTAAAGAGGTCACTCCCGGTGAAGGGATATCGGCTCTTTCCCCGTAGAATGAGGTGCAGGATATTCCAACTGAATACCACGATGCAAAGCAAAAAGGCAATCGGCTATAGTGAAGTTATTACCCTGACGCAAAACTTCTGTCCAAGGGGTCACTCCCGGTGAAGGGATCTCGGCCCTTGCCTCGTCGACTGAGGTGCTGGATATTCATAACCGAATACCATTGTGCAAAACAAAAGAAAACGTCCTTGTAATAACAGGCCTTTTTTTTGAAAAATATTCCAACAACATCAAACAGGTTTGTTTAGCTTGCATTGATCCGAATCAATACAGTCCTATCAATTAATCACACCACAAAAGAACAAAAATATGATGTACATATATGCCATCCGCATTCGCCACTGGATCCCGTCATCACCCGTTAGGTTACTTAACTAACGACAGAGCGGGGACTGGACTAGCGCGGGTGTAAAACATAAACAATATCTACTAGTATATATATATCAATATATAATATTCGCTCAAGGCGTGATAAAATGCAACATCATAGAAATGTAATAAGCATCACATAACAATACAGATAATCTGGGATCCCCGGATTTCATAGAGCCGCTACTGAAACCCGACGTTCCCTTGGTCGTGTGGATAGCCTGTGCAATGAAATCCTAGACCCCTACGAGCGCGGAAAGTTACCCGCCAAAACTTGAAGGGAGGCAGCCCCCTTCAACAACGTGAATGGACCACCCAACACTTCATGGAATCCGGTAACTTGAGCACCCCTCCTTAGGTCAACCTGTACCCCCTACGAGTGCGGCGAATAGCCCGCCAATTCTAGAGTAAAGCCCCTTCCGTCTCAAAGCCATGAGATGCAGGCCCGTTGCCCTCTAGGACCTGGCTATCCGTGCACCCCACCGCAGGGTAATCCTAGTACAGAAAGTAAAATATATACAACGGGTACATTGACCTCAGCCCGGTCGTGCCCCAAAAGAATAATATACAAACAGGCAGTGACGACAGTCCACATGTCGAACGCTCGCCCCGCAATATCAAATGTACAAATAAAACCAAAATGTACTACCACTGCATCTAGGCTATCCACCACGACAAGTCCGCAACATCACAGCACAACACAGAACATCAACGTGAATGTCACGTTCGCAAATCCGTCTAAAAGAGCTATAGCAATTAGACAAGATTTACCGATCAAATGACATTCACGGTCGCAGATATAATGTAAATACTATGAACTAACATCTTTAAAATTTTCGATCGACAAAATTTCCCGAAGTGGGCCCCAAGCACACTACCCAGTACTCAAAATAATCTGGGCTAAAACAAAAATTAACAGAAACCCCAATTCCAACTCAGAGACCACTATATGAAAAATGGTGCAGTGATGCTATAGTTCGGTGGCGGAACCGCGGCCAAAACTAGTGTAAGGCCGCGGTTCCGCGGCGCAACAGTAAGCTCACTTCACGAAATTTCACCAGTGGTCTTAGAAAAGCCTGCATGATTTTCTGACATACTCAAAAAAATTTTTAGACGACAAAAGAATTTTGACATAAACTGCACAAATTGGAATCGCGGTTTTGGAAATTTCGTTCGATCGAAGTTCTAAACACGTTAGAGCAAGCTAGTAAAGGTTAATGGCATGGCTCTGATACCATGTAAGTCTACGGTAGCGCCCCGGCCGTCTCTCCGAGGCCAAAATACGGAAACGAAAACTTTTTCAAATTAGAAACCCGCGCTATCGTATGCTTAAAACCCGAATCGAACCATTAACCAACAACTAGCAACAATAGAAAGGGTTGGAAAGCTATACCGATTGATCCGGGTCCTTCGGTCTTCGGCCACCATCCCAAGCTCCTCGCGGCATCTCCGGTCTCGGTCTCCTCGTCGGAAAGGGCACCACATATTCGAGCCTTTTTATGGGCTCCCGCTTCATCCGAAGCAACTCGGGCACGAATTTCGCCAGCCGACGTGTCCAAGGCGAAGTAGAGAATGTTTGTGACAACTTTGTCTCTTGCATCCATTGTATGGATGGAGGTTGGAGGTGATTCCATCCATGGAAATTATGAGCTAGAGGAAGAAGAAGAAGCTCTTTTTCTTTTGTTGTGTTGATATAAAGAAAATGAGAGGTAGCATAATGATACAAGAGCTAACCTCTCTCATATGGCAGCCCCTTATCTTTCTACCTCTCATTTCAACACTCAAATCACACAATTAACATGACATGTTCATACAAAAAGAGACCACAAGTCACCAAAATGAACATGTCACATTAATTGCACAAAATGATGATTTCTAGCTCATAATTTCCATATGCAAACATTAATCCAAATGTTTGCAACAATAAAAAAGATACGGCAACATCTAAAGTAAACTCGTGACGGATCACAAGGATACCCCTCACCTGTATATACATACCTGCATCCGCATTCCGATTGAATGCGAATGCGATGAGACTAAAGTAATCCAACAAATCTAATACTAGGATCTGGCTTAAACCAAAGCCCACTAGTATGATCCGTCCGATCATGATCCGTGCACTACCGCACGTATATGATCGAACCCTGCCATATATCATACGGCCTCTACAACGTTTCGCCCGAAACTTGAAAACGTCTGTAGGGGACTCTAAAGACTCGTCAATACTTTGGCTATGGATTTAACCATAAGCACGTCAGAGGTACTAGCTGTACGTAACGGGGTACCAGGTATTGACCAAAAGGGAGGTCGTTGAGCGAACTCATCCTGACACCCTACTGAGCCTGTTAGTGACAATATCCGTACAATCCGGTCCGTTCGTCTATGAGCATCGCATGGCGGGCCTACAGGGTTGGTAAAAGTCAGACCCCAAAAGCAGTACAAGTCGTGTCGGAGTGTAGCCCAGAACACCCTGAGATACTACTGGAATACCTACCAGTAAATCTTCTGGCTTGGCCAAGGACTTCGTGTAATGGCTCTTCTAGACACAGCGTGATCTTACCCCCAATACCGGGAGAGATGAACCCCTGTCGATCCGCTCACTGCCTCCATGTGGCTCGGGACTGTACCCAACTAAAACCCGTTTGCACGACTCCTTTGAGCCGTGGTAGGGTAGTAATCAAAGCACAGTGGGAACTCACACGAGGCAAATGACGATCTCAGGTCGATAAACTAACCTGTACACATGTCACCAGGGAACCGCTATCTGACGTCAGGTATAATACCAACTAGCATGTTCCCGGCGAGTCCTGTCCGGTGTAATCATAACCCAATGAGCACCTGTATACATCTTAGGTGAACCAACTGACACCAATGGCTTGTGAGACCGGCCACCGCCCTTCATGGGGTCTCGACTGTATACACTAGTCTACTAATGGAGTATCGATGCCCAGTCTCGAAACTCCCACGACTAGGGACCACTTTAAGGATGTGCTTATAGACCCCAGCTCCCACGTATATGATCGCCATCATACTGCTGGTAGTCAAGCAAGAATCCTAAGGGCTCTATCAACGTGCAATAGTGACCTGTAAGGTCACCTGAAGCAGTACACGATGATAAAGATAAACCAGATAGCATACTATCATCTCGAGTAAGACTGTCCTACCGGCATAGGTCCTCCCTCAATCATTGCAATCACGTGCCTGTGATCCAATAATTGACTCTGAGGGCACTATATCCAACAGAAGTGGAGCAAACAATCTACACAAGTGGGCTAGACTAATATAGATTGGTGATGTGGGTTTGGATCTCACTTTAAAACTTTTGCTTTTTGTTTCCTTCACTTACTTGAAAAAGGGTAGAAAGCAAGAAGGAGGAAGAAGAAAGAGATGGCTAAGCTTGAGCTCTTTTATGATAATTCTTAAATAAAAATGAGAAAAGAAAATATATAAATGAGAGTCACACTCACATAGAACCATGGTTAATAAATATCTAGATATTTTATATTGAGTTAAAGAACAAATGAAAAATCAAACCATGGTCAAACTTAGGTCAAAAGTAGAAGAGTGTAGAAGAAATATAACCATAATTTAATTTCATTTTCCTTTTCTCAATATCAACAATATATATAAATATTTATACCATGTGATTCTTGCATTGCCGTCTCCTTTGTATCATCAACCATGACACATGTATGCATGCATGTGTGCATTCATATCAACATATATACATACACACATTCATGCATATATCATATAAAGAAAGGTTTTAAATAAATGAGCAAAAAGTCAATATTAAACCAACACTTGATTTAATAACTTGGTCATATCACATACGACCGGACCAATAGAAAACACTCGATTAAAATACGGTATCAAATACACGCAATTAATTGAGCTCCCTCGCATATCCCATATGCACCCCACATCATTTTTCCTGAGCTAGGAAACTCCTATGTGGGACTCTAAGACTTGTCAATACGATAGCAGTAGGCAGTGATCATATCACATAACCAAAAACTGTCAGCGGCACTAGCTGTACGTAACAGCTCCCGGGTATTGAGCGATCAGATGAAAAACAAGCGACCAGTCAAAACTCCCGTCGAGCCAACTGGCAACACTTACCGTAAGGTCCGGTCTCTTCATTAAATATGCTGCATATCGAGTCGATGGATGGTATCGTCGACCCAATAACTCAATAAATCATGCCGGTATATGGCTTATAACAGATCGAGAAACTACTGATAACACTTATCTGTAAATCTCAATAGCCCTATCCAGGGACTTCCTGTTATAGCCAATTGAGCATAGCGCAACATCAACCCCCAATACCGAGAGAGACAAAACCCTTCCTATCGCTCATTGCCTCCATGTGCCTCGGGACTGTATCTAAAATCCACCTGCTTGCATGACTTAGTAGAGCCGTGGTAGGGTGGAGATCAAAGTACAGAGGGAGGACACACAAGACTCTATGATGATCTCGGGTCTACAGACAAACCTGTACCAGTGTCATGTGAGAACTGCTATCCGACGATAGATATAATACCACATAGGAGTTCTCGGCGAGTCCGTTCAGTGTACCCAGTTTCCACTGAGCACCCGTATACAATCTTTGGTGTCACCATACCAATGGATATGGGATCATCCATTGCCCATCATATGGGACAAGAACCGTATACGCTAGTCCACTCTGGAATATCGATGCCCCGTCTCGATACACCTACGACTAGGAACATTTCAAGGATCTTATAAACTACACATGTCCCTCTAGTATGATCTGGATCATAGTCCTAGTAGTCAAGCAAATATCTTAAGGGCTTTATCAATATGTACCAAAAGAGTAATAGGCATGATCAAGTGAACATGTCAAGATAAAGTACAACCATATAGCATACTATCATGTCGAGCAAGAATGTCCTCTAAATATATATATACATATACCGATACATCCAATATCATATAATAGCCTCTAGGGCATACATATATCCAACAATCTCCCACTTGCACTAAGGCCAATTATTGGCGTATCTCATACCCAACATCTCAAAAAATTGCTCATTCTGTGATAAAGGGAGGGCCTTGGTGAGTGGATTTGCGATGTTATTCTTTGTATTTACTCTCCAAATCTCGATCTCGCGGCGATAAACTATCTTCCGGATCAAATAATATCGCCCCAGGTTGTGTCTGGATCGCTGATGGGAACTGGGCTCTTTGGCCAACACCATAGCCCCATTATTATCATAATACAATGGTATTGGATCAATAATGGTTGGAACTACTCCTAGCTCCGAGATGAACTTCCTCATCCAGATGGCTTCCTTTGCAGCATCATTTGCAGCGATGTACTTAGCTTCCATCGTGGAGTCTGCAACGGCATCCTTTGTGGAACTCTTCCAACATACCGCCCCTCTATTGAGGGTAAGTACAAACCCTGTGATAGATTTTCTGTCATCCTTATCACTCTGGATGCTCGAATCGGTAAAGGCCTCCATTTGGATATCCACATTACCATACACCAAGATTATTTCTTTAGTCCTTCGCAAGTACTTAAGAATGTTCTTCACAGCTGTCCAGTGATTCTCCCCTGGGTTTGATTGATACCTGCTTACTACACCTAGTGCATAAGCTACATCAGGGCGTGTACATAATATCGCATACATTATAGATCCTACGGCTGAAGTGTAGGGTATAATGCTGATGCGAGCTCTCTCTTCATCAGTTTTTAGGCAAAAGTCCTTGGAGAGAGTGACTTCATGACAAGCGGGTAAGGCACCCCGCTTGGAGTCTTCCGTACTAAATATTTTTAGGAGGTGTTAATGTACCTGATTTAGGACAATCCCAACAAACTTTTAGATCTATCCCTATAGATCTTCATGCCGAGTATGTACGAGGCATCACCCAGGTCCTTCATGGAGAACCTTTGTGATAAGAACAGTTTGACCAATTGTAGCATAGGAACATCATTTCCTATCAGAAGTGTAGGGTTCCTAGGCATACTAATGAGGTCTCACAAGGCTTCAACCATGCAAATTTCAAATTTTACAAGTGCCGAGAAACCCTAATACGGATTCGTTAACTAGAGATTAAGGAGAAACATGCAACTAGTTAACAACTTAACTAAGTGAACGGAAATACAACCTTTGTGGATCCGGTCCTCCACCTCCATAGCTCCGCGATGAAGTCTCCTCGCTGCGATCATCGGATCCCGGGCTCTAGCGTCGGCTTCATCGAAAGAATGATCGGGCTAGGTCGTCGACTTCGATGCCGAAGATGATCTACGTCGAGGCAATACAAGATCAAGCTCCCACTTCACCAAGTCATGAAACTTGTGAAGAAAACACCCTATACTACTTGGCAAGAGGTAGAGGATGAAGAAATAGGAAGTGAGTTCACTTTAGAATTGGATTTCTCACTATTTTTCTCAAGATGCCATTAATGGTTGCAAGCTTCTTCTTTGTTGAAGAAGAAGAAGAAGAAGAAAATATGATAAGAATATTTTCCAAAATAGAAAATAAAATGAATACTTATCATAAAGCAACCATGGTTAAGTGTAGAGAATTAACTAAGGTTAGTTGAATTGTTAGGTTTAGGAGATGAAGACAAAATGGTTGCTTTAGTCAAAGATGCATGAAGCATCAAGAACCGTCTAGTATGAAAGCAACCATTTAGTTTTTCTTTTCCTTTTCAACCAAAATAAATAAATGAATGAATAAGTGAAATGAAACCCTAACCATTCACTAAACATAGTTTAAGTCTTTACACAAACCCAAGTTTGCATGTATCATCAAACATGATACAAACAAGTGCACAAAAATATATCACATATACAACTTGTGCAATTCAAGTGAGAAAATCCATTTAAAGTGAACCAATACTAGTTAATACAAAGTAATATATCAAATATATAATTATACATTAAATCATTAAATCAATACTTGATTTAACGATCCGGTCATATCGCATATAACCGACTAATATCCAATGTATCGGCTTATCGAATCAATCCTTGATTCGATAACTAGGTTATATCGCATACAACCAATCGATACATTCATCGCGAGAATAGAATACGGTATCACATACACGCATTATTCTCGGTCCCGCACATATCTCATATGCGCTCCTATTTCGTTTCGCTTGAGCCAGGAAACCTCTGTGTAGGACTCTAAAGACTCGTCAATACGCCGGCAGCAGGTGATGATCATATCAAACACCCACAAGCCGCAAGCGGTCTGCTAAACATAACGGCCACCCGGGTATTGAGCGATCATAAGATCGACGAGCAAGCCCGCTCACACTCCTGTGAATCCAACCAGTAACACTTACCGTACTGTCCGGTCTGTTCGTCTGATATGTAGCATATCTCGCCTAGGGGTGGTAAACGTCAGACCCCAATAGCTCGATAAGTCGTGTCGATATGAGGTCTATAACAGTTCGAGAAACTACTGGTAACACTTACCAGTAAATCTCAGTAACCCTGGCCAGGGATTTCCGGTAATAGCCAATCGAACACAGCGCAACATCATCTCCCTATACCGGGAGAGACGAATCCCCTCCTATCGCTCATTGCCTCCATGTGATTCGGGACTGTACCCAAAAGCCACCGTTTTGCACGCCCTCTTGGATGTGGTAAGGTGGAATTCAAAGCACAGTGGGAACCACACAAGACTCTATGACGATTTCGGATCAACAGACTACTCTGTACCAGTGTCACCAGAGAACAGCCATCTGACGTAAGGTATAATACCATCTGGAAGTTCTCGGCATGACCGTTCTGTTGGAGATAGTGCCCTCAAAGTCAATTATTGGATCACAGGCACGTGATTGCAATGATTGAGGGAGGACCTATCCCAGGAGGACAGTCTTACTCAAGATGATAGTATGCTATCTGGTTTATCTTTATCATCGTGTACTGCTTTAGGTGACCTGACAGGTCTTTATTACACGTTGGTAGAGCCCCTAGGATTCTTGATTGACTGCCAGCAGAATGAGGGCGATCATATACGTGGGAGCTGGTATTCTATAAGCATATCCTTAAAAGGTCTCTAGTCGTAGGAGTTTCGAGACAGGGCATCGATACTCCAGAATAGACTAGTGTATACAGTCGAGACCCCGACGAGGGGCGGTGGCCGGTCTCACAAGCCACTGGTGTCAGTTGGTTCACCTAAGATGTATACAGGTGCTCATTGGGTTATGAGTACACCGGACAGGACTCGCCGGGAACATGCTAGTTGGTCTTATACCTGACGTCAGATAGCAGTTCCCTGGTGACATGGGTACAGGTTAGTTCATCGACCTGGGGATCGTCATTTGTCTCGTGTGAGTTCCCACTGTACTTTGATTACTACCCTACCATGCTCAAAGGAGACGTGCAAATAGGTTTTAGTTGGGTACAGTCCCGAGCCACATGGTGGCAGTGAGCGGATCTTCAGGTGTTCGTCTCTCCCGGTATTTGGGGTGAGGTCACGCTGTGTCTAGGAGAGCCATTACACAAAGCCCTCGGCCGAGGCAGGAGATTTACTGGTAGGTATTCCAGTAGTATCTCAGGGAGTTCTGGGCTACAATCCGACACGACTTGTACCGCTTTTGGGGGTCTGACTTTTACCAACCCCCTAGGCCCGCCATGCGATGCTCATAGACGAACGGACCGGACTGTACGGATATTGTCACTGACAGGCTCAGTAAGGTGTCAGGATGAGTTCACTCATCGACGTCCCTTTCAATCAATAGCTGGTGGCCCGTCACGTATGGCTAATACCTCTGACGTGCTAGTGGTTAAATCCACAACCAAGGTGTTGACGAGTCTTTAGAGTCCCCCACATTCAGTTACTCAAGCTTTCGGGCGAAACGCTGTAGAGGCCGTATGGGTATATAGCAGGGTTCGATCAGATACGTGCGGTATTGCACGGATCAGGATCGAACGGATATTACCAGCCGGCTTTGGTTTAAGCCGGATCCTAGTATAGTACAGTGTAGATTTTGTCTCATTGCATTTGTATTTCGGTCGGAATACAGATGCGGGTGTGTATACACAGTATCGGGGTTTTCCTGTAATTTATTACGGGACCAGTTTTCTGGAGTTGCCAGTTTGCTTTCCGTTTCGGCCAATTTCCTTTGTATCGTTTATTGGCCGAAGATTGGTGGAGGAGGGCTTATTTGCATTTGTGCAAATAAGCAATTTGGAAGGGGGTCTTTGCATATTGTTGGATCATGATAGAGGACCATCCCTTGACTTTCTTTTGTTGATGATGGTTTGACCTTTGTATTATGATAGTTGATGGAGTGTAGGACTTGTGGTGTGATCATTGTTTCTCATCATCACTTTTCTCTCTCTCTTGTATCATTGCATTCCACCCACCCCTTGACTTTGCACTCTCTCTCCACTCACACAATGAAGAGGGGCCGGCCACTTTGGGAGGGTGTGGGATTGATTTTCATGTGTGGCATTTTGGTTTTCTAAGGGTGCTAAGAAAAGCTCTCTAGTTCATCTCAAAAATCCATTCCTCCACCATCTTAAAAGGCAACCTCCATGAACCCCAAAATGAGACATGGTTCTACACACATTCTACAGCAAACCTTGGGCACGTCGGCTCGCCTACTTCGTGCCCGAGTTGTCTCGGTATAGAGGCGGGAGCCCGTAATAGAAGCAGGCGACGTGGTGCCCTTCCGGCGACGAGGTGGAGACCGGAGCTTCCGCGGGAGATCAGGACGACGACGAGAAGTCCGGAGGACACGGATTGCTCGGTATATCTCTCTTCCCCATCTTGTAGTTAGCTAGGACTAATTAATGGCACGATCCGGGTTTTAGTGCGCGGTGGTGCCGGTTCAAGAAAAATTAAAGTTAACCATCGCTTCCGCATATGGCCTTGGGATGGAGGCCAGGGCGCCGCCGTGCACTTACAGTGGTATCAGAGCCTCGCCATTAACATAGTCTAGTTTGGTCTAATCTGTTTTACATTTCCGATCGAACAAAAATCCCAAAACCCGCGTTTTCATTTATATCAGTTTCTGTTGAAATTTTTTTGTCTCCAAAAATTTTTCAGGTTGTCTCAGAATGATGTGCAGGGAATTATAAGAATTCTGTAGAAATTTGATCACGTGATCGCTCCATACGACCGCGGAACCGCGGCCAAACCCATGCTTGGGCCACGGTTCCGCCGCAGTATATGCAGATCAGTGTGCCAAATTTTTACAGAGAGCTCCTGAGTTGAAAATGTGGTTTCTGGAATGTTATTTTTGGGCCCAGAATTTCTTGATGTGCTACAGTAGTACTTGGGGGCCCACTTGATAAAATTTAATCGATCAGATATTTTAAACACATTATTTCACAGTATTTACATTATATCTGCGGCCGTGAATGTCACTTGATCGGTAAATCCTGTCTGACTGCTATAGCCCGGTTAGACGGATTTGCGAACGTGACTTTCACGTTGATGTTCTGTGTATTGCTGTGATGTTGCGAATCGGTCGTGGGGGATAGCCTGGATGCAATGCTAGTATGGTTGTGGTTGTATTATGTACATTTGATATTGCGGGGCGAGCATCCGACATGTGGACTGCCGTCACTGCCTGATTGTATTATTATTTTGGGGCACGACCAGGTTGCGGTCAATGTACCCGTTGTATGTATATTTTACTTTCTGTACTAGGATTACCCCAAGGTAGGGTGCACGGATAGCCGGGTTCTAGAGGGCAACGGGCCCGCATCTCATGGCATTGAGACGGAGGGGGCTTCACTCTAGGATTGGCGGGCTATTCGCCGCACTCGTAGGGGGTACAGGTTGACCCAGGAGGGGTGCCCAAGTTACCGGATTCCGTGAAGTGCTGGGTGGTCCATTCACGGTGCTGAAGGGGGCTGCCTCGCTTCAGGTTTTGGCGGTTAACTTGCCGCGCCCGTAGGGGTCTAGGATTTCATTGCACAGGCTATCCACACGACCAGGGGAACGTCAGGTTTCAGTAGTGGCTCTGTGAAACCCGGGGATCCCAGATATCTGTATTGTTCTGTGATGCTGTACATTTCTTTGATGTTGCATTTTATCACGCCTTGAGCGAAATATAATATATTGGTATATATATTAGTAGATGTTGTATATGTTTTACATCCGCGCTAGTCCAGTCCCCGCTCTGTCGTTAGTTAGCTAACCTAACGGGTAATGACGGGACCCAGTGGCGAATGCGGATGTCATATACGTACGTCATATTATTTTCGTTCTTTGTGGTGTGATCAATTGATGGGACTGCGTTGATTCGGATCAATGCAAGTTAAAAACAAACCTAATCTGATGTTGTTGGAACACTTTTCAAAAAGCTGTTATTGCAAGGACGTTCTCTTTTGTTTTGCATCGTGGTATTCAGTTGGAATATCCTGCTCCTCAGTCGACGAGGCAAGGGCCGAGATCCCTTCACCGGGAGTGACCCCTTGGACAGAAGTTTGCGTCAGGGCAATAACTTCACTATAGCCGATTACTTTTGCTTTGCACCGTGGTATTCAGTTGGAATATCCGGCACCTCATTCTACGGGGAAAGAGCCGAGATCCCTTCACCAGGAGTGACCTCTTTAGCAACGGTTTTCGTCACTATATTTTTAAAAGCTATCCGTTACTTCAACGATATCAAGTTCATTACGTTAAAGGTTTTCGCCAGAAACCATTCGTAGCCCTCCGTCGTTTCAGACGGGTAGCACGTAGTATTCATGCTATGTTTGTTGACCTTCGTCAAGGCATAGTGAATGGTAGCTGCTTGTTACCTTTCTGCTGCATAGATAGATGCGTTGGTTTGGGACAGTCGTATAGCCTTGTTGACCTTCGTCAAGGGCTTCTACGGGTGGGTTCAAATTAACCTGGACAATGACGGGTAGAACTTGACATGTGACTTATGATTTGTTGACCTTCGTCAAGGTCATAAGAGCATGGGGCAGAAATCACATCGGGAGTTTCTAAAGAAACTGAAACTTGCCAGATATGCGCATACCTTCTGGAGTGTGATGATGTGAGCGGATTCCGTCACGTTATCATGCGATGATAGTTGGATCCCGATTCCCACTGATGAGTTAGTTTACTCCTCGGGTGACCCCGACTAGTTCTTCTTTCAGGTTTGGAGGAGAATTTGACGGTACTGTGGGAGGTTTCCAGATTAGATAAATTGGTAACCATTCTGATCTAGGTTAGAGTGCACGCTGAGTGTTTCTTTTCTCTCTCTCTTTGGCAGCGACCATTGACCCGACCCTAAGACTATGACTCAGTGGCCAAGTTGACCGAACCTTCTTAAACACTGGCTTTTGGATTGTCAGAGTTGCTAACCTCATTGCCACTCCTACTTTTACCCTTTTCTCCGGGACACCCCGTATTACTACGAACGTCCACTTCCATTGGACAAAACCATCGTATGGTTATATACGAACTCGAAGGAATTCGAGGATGGTTTCCGGTTCTGGAGAAAACGAATAGGACTATTCAGTTGTCTTTTCCTTTTACCTTCTCTCTCAGATTGCGAGTACTCCTTGGTTTAGGAGATAGTACACCTATTACGCAAATTGGATAGTCTTCTTCCAAACCTTAGGCTGGTGTCGAACGGTGGGGAATGAAGAAAACCAATTAGCATAATGATGGTGTGCAGAAGGTATTAAGTTAAGACAAAGCAAGGGATTAGTAAGAGGGCAAAGTAAACTGCGACTGCTATTCACGACCAAACCAAGTATTTATTCGCTAATCCTAAATCAGCTTTGTATTTCTCCAGGACACTCCGTATCACTACGAAGATCCACAGTTTATTAGATACTCCATCGTATGGTTATATACGAACTCGAAAGGAACTTGTTCCAGTTCGGGGATGGATTATGGTTTAGGAGAAATAGGAATAAGGTTTATTCGGTTGTCTTTTATCTTCACCTTCTCTCGCATTGCGAGTGCTCCTAGGATTAGGACAGTACACCCATTATGCTTATTGGATAGTCTTCTTCCAAACCATAGGCTGGTGCCGAACGGTAGGGAAAGAAGAAAACCATTTGGCCTAAAGGGGTGTACATAAGGTAAAGACTAAAGACATATAAAGGGATTTGGAAAGATGGCAAAGAATTACACGGTTACAGTTATGAATATGGATTATGGAAGAGGCATTACTAGGAATACCAGGATACCCCAACGAAACATTTCAATGTTTCAGTTTCACTGTGTAATGTTAAAAGAAAACTGATTTCCCGATTAGATACTTACTCCAGGGTATGTATTTACCAGGTATGATTCTCACATCTGTATGGTTTTACAGATGATGAGTGGGAGTAAGTTATTGGAAATTGGGTGATCATCCTTATTATATCGGGATTCGTTGTAATCGGTGATATTTGAGGAAATCGCCTGGGTTATTTGCCGGTCGGCAAATATTTGGTTTTGAATATCCGCTGTTATGCACCAATTTCAAATCGATATATCTGTACATCTATTTTCATAGAGTGAGATATACCTTTTTTGAAATTATGTCTATGACATTTACCTATATCAGGAGATGGTTAGGTAAGGAGCATTAAACAACGGTGTAATTCTTCTTAACCATAAATACAGTTTTCAACCTACGACACACAATAAATGAGTTATCAGACTCAAGGGACTTATACAGAGTATTGTATGTTGTCCAGGGTCCATCAGGACAGAGGGGTTGTGTAAGTCCATGCTACCTCTCCCGGTACTTTCGGGAATGCGGAATTTGGTAAATAACAATTTTACGGAGGTGGTAACATGGACCTATAACCCGGATCTTGGTTAAACTTCTATCTAACATCCTAACTAAGAGTTTCTAGCTACTCGGTTAGGGGGTTATACCTAGCTTGTCTTGAACTCCTTCTTCTTCAAGCTCCGATGGTGGTCCGATGGCTCCTTCTCGTCGTCTCCGTACGCCGAAGATAGATCCACTTGAAAGCTCCAACCTTTAGCTCCTTCTTCGTTCTTTGAAGTTCAGTATGAACTGGGCGTAAGTGGAAGGAAGGGACTGGAGAACTATATCCGTATATAGCTCACTCTCCAATGTGATCCCTAGGTCAGCGAGCTCCTCAATGTAGCCGATCATCTTTAGCACGTGCTCGGCTAATGATGATCCGACGGCCATTCTTGTCGAAAATAACTTTTTCGACGCTTCGTATCTTGCGATACGAGATTGCTCTCCATACAGTTCTTTTGTATGGAGCAATATGGATTCCATGTCCATATTCTCATGCCTCCTCTAATGTTCGTTGTCCATCGAGGCAAGCAGGAGGCACTTGGCCTTCGCGCTATCAATCTCCCAAGTCTTGCGGATTTCCTTATCCGCGACGCTGGAAGTTGGACCAGGGACAGGGGGAGCTTTGGTGGTAAGAAGATACCCCAGCTTGTCATAAGTGATTGCTATCTTGACATTCCTGAGCCAATCTTTGTAGTTTGGCCCTGTCAGTTTGTTTTTATCTAGGAGTAACTTAAGTCCAGTCATGTTGATTGGTCGCTGCAATTTGGTGAGAGAAGAAGAAACACTCAACATGATGCTCTTGCAAGTTTAGAGTGGTTTTTAATTTGTCTAAACAGGATGGCTCCCACTGTTTCTCGAATCCCTCCTCAAACCATAAAGGAAGAATTAGTCGGGATCAATCCCACCGTACAATACTTGCTTAACCGTTCAGCCAGGCCGGTGTCGGTACTTCGAGGGAGGTTTTCCAACGCTTTCGCGAAGTTCCTTAATTATAGAACATCTTTTCCCTGGGGGCGTAGCCCCGCTAACACCTTTCTAGGTACCTACTAGGTTTATAGCATTGATCGTTAAGTGAGAAATTTCCCGAGGAGTAGCATATACTCACAGTAGGATCGGGATCCAAATATCATCGCGTGACGAAACTGAAGGAATCCTACCAGAATCATCACACTCCAAATGGTATGCAAATCTAGCAAGTTTCAGTACTTATGAAACTCCCGATGTGGATTTTTGCCCCATGCTCTTATGACCTTGACGAAGGTCAACAAATCATAAGTCACATGTCAAGTTCTGCCCGTCATTATCCAGGTTAATTTGAATCCACCCGTATATATCCTTGACGAAGGTCAACAAGGTAATGCGAATGTCCCAAACCAACGCATCTATCTATGCTACATATGAATACCCAACAGCTACCAATCACTATGCCTTGACGAAGGTCAACAAACACAGCTTGAATACTATTGAATATTCATACGAAACGACGGAGGGCTACGAATGGTTTTGGCAAAACCGTGAACGTAGTGAACTTGATTTGGTCGATGGAACGAGATAGCTTTTAAAAGGAGTGGCTCAAGCTCCGCATTTAAAAGTTGGTTTTGAAAAGAACCGAGTGGTTTTTCGAAAGTGTTCCAACAACTTTAACTTGGTTTATTATCTTGCATTTGTTCTTTTAATGCGTGATATTCTTGCATTAGTTCTTTTAATGCGTCCCATCATTTAATCCTACCATTACAGAAAACAACCAAAATATGACGTATGCTTATGCCATTCACATTCGCCACTGGGCCCCGTCATTACCCGTTAGGTTACTTAACTAACGAAGAGCGGGGGCTAGGCTAGCGCGTCTGTAAAACATAAGCAACGCCTAAATAATATCATATATAGATATACTGCAATGATAAACATTTCAGATCACAGATAAATACATTGGATATACTAGGAATCTGTAATTTGTATGAGCCTGTAACAAAAACAGATTACACGGTCGCGGTGAATAGCCAATACCCCACCCAAGACCCCTACGGGTGCGGCAAACTACCCGCCAAGTACCCGAAGCGTAGCAACCTCCCTCATCTCTATGAGTAGGCCACTCGACACTTCGGCATACCCGGTAGTTTGTGCACCCCACCATGGGTCTATCCTAGGAGCAAAAACAGTAAAAAGAAATTATACAATGACGGCTACAACCCCGACCCGGTTGTGCGGCCATACAAATAATTATTACATCAATTTACAAATTTACATGAATTGCAAGAAAAGAAAACTCTCGTCTCACAACCCCCGGCTATTCACCTGCGACAATCCAACATATTTATATACACATTCCAGCACATTACAGATCACAGATTTGTATAACCCCCACTAATCGACATATAGCGATTAGTAGACGTTCAATACAAATATCACATTACAGAAAAACCCGTTAGCTTAAGTCTTTTAGAAGTTCGATCAAAAATACGGATTTTCGGGACCCCAAAAAGGAAATTTTCGTTCTGGAAAATCTGGGTTGAAAATATATATTCTAAAAATCCCAAAATACCCCAATTAGCAAACTGCAAAAGAGAAAACCGTTGACCGAGTCAAATCGGCCGCGGTTCCGCGGCGGGAGCGTGCTCCCGCCGCGGAAACGCGGCGCTTTGATCGAGTCAGGGGCCCAAAATTTTGCAGTTTCTTTAAAAAAGCCTGAGTCGATTTTAGGTGTATTTTAAAAAACTTTTCCAGCACTTTTAAAATCGACAGAAAGTTTAAAATTCCGGGGTTCGTTTCGGGACTTTTTCGTTGATCGATCTTCTAGTTACTTGCTAACATGTTAGATAGAGTTTAACCTGGCTCTGATACCACTGTAAGTCCATGCTACCTCTCCCGGTACTTTCGGGAATGCGGAATTTGGTAAATAACAATTTTATGGAGGTGGTAACATGGACCTATAACCCGGATCTTGGTTAAACTTCTATCTAACATCCTAACTAAGAGTTTCTAGCTACTCGGTTAGGGGGTTATACCTAGCTTGTCTTGAACTCCTTCTTCTTCAAGCTCCGATGGTGGTCCGATGGCTCCTTCTCGTCGTCTCCGTACGCCGAAGATAGATCCACTTGAAAGCTCCACCCTTTAGCTCCTTCTTCGTTCTTTGAAGAAACTAGTTCACTTGGTTTGCTAAACCTAGTGAACTAGAATGAGTAGAGAAGATTTAGAATGGGATTTTATCTATGGTTCTTGATTCTCAACTCATGAGAGATATGAACCATAGATTAAAGAGAGGGAGCAAGAGCAAGAGGGTGAGAGCAAAATGGAGAGCTCAAGAACAAGAGAGAGAATGAGCAAGAAAGAATGAGGCTCTCTTTTGTCTCTCACCCTCTCATAATCCAATGTAATCATACCTCATCATATCAATAAAAGTCTTATGTGATGGTTGAAGCAACCATAACATTATCATGTCATGCACTCATTTTACTCAAAAGAGCAAGCAAGTAAAAGTCTTTGGCATGAAATGATAGCCATGGTTATCATGATGGTCAACTAGTCAAGCCTAGTCAACCGGTCAACAAAGTCAACAAGTCAACAAAAGTCAACAAGTCAACAAAGTCAACAAAAGTCAACAACCAAGTCACCATAATACTTAATTAATATAATAGTTAATCACATATCATATTCTCATTAGGGTTGAGCAAAAAGTCAAAAAGTCAACGGTCAACTTTCAACAACCCTAATGAGAATCCGCTGTCTGTGCCTCCCTGTCAACTGTGCATACACACCCGCATCCGCGTTCCGAGGAACACGAATGCAAACTGGATAAATCCAATCCCATAAGGTACACTAGGATCTGGCTTAAACCAAAGCCCGCCAGTGTAAACTGTCCGGACACTGTACGTGCATAAGTGCACGGATGTGACCGCACCCTGTCGCAAAACCATGCGACCTGTCGCAATACCATGCGACCTCTACTCTTTTGCCTAAAGGAGAAAAGCTTTCTGTGTGGGACTCTAAAGACTCGACACTATGCTGGCAGTGGGTTTAACCACAGACCGCAAGCGGCACTAGCTGTGCGTAACGGTCCCCAGGTAATGCCGACAAGAAGACCGACGAGGCGAAACCCATCTGAACTCCTACTGAGCCTGAGTGTGACATTCTCCGTACAGTCCGGTCTGTTCGTCTGATACATCGCATGGCGGGCCTAGGGGCGGTAAACGTCAGTCCCCCAATAGAGGTACAAGTCGTGCCGGAGCGAAGCACAAAACACCCTGAGATAACACTGGAAACCTACCAGTATATCTCGTTTGCCCTAGCCAGGGACTACTCATGTAATGGCTCTCCTAGACACAGCGCGATGTCAACCCCCAATACCGGGAGAGACGAATCCTGTCTAACCGTCACTGCCTCCAAGTGCTTCGGGACTGCACCCAACCACCACCTGTTTGCACGACTCCTTTGAGCCGTGGTAGGGTAGTGATCAAAGTACAGTGGGAACACACTCGAGGCGAAGCGACAGTGTCAAGTCAGCGGACTAAGCTGTACTCATGTCACCTGGGAACTGATAACTGACGATAGGCATAATACCAACTAGTCAGTTCCCGACGAGTCCTGTCCAGTGTACCCGTAACCTAATGAGCACCCGCATACTATCTCAAGTACGACGTACTGACGGCTGTGGGACAGACCGTCTCCCACACTGGGATGAGAAGCGCATGCGCTGGTCTACTCCGGAGTATCGATGCCCTGTCTCGATAGTCCTGCGACCAGGGACCTGCATAAGGATGTGCTTATAGATTACCCAGCCCCACTAGTGTGACGGCCATCACATCGCTGGTAATCAAGCAAAGATCCTAAGGGCTCCACTAATGTGTATAGGCGATATACAAAATAAACACATGTACACATTGAAGTAGAAACAAACCAAGTAGCATACTACTATTTTGAGCAAGATTGTATATACAAGGTGAATATCCCAAGCATCCATTAAGTAATATACATACTAGTATGATACAGTAATGGCCTCTAGGGCATATACACTAACAATCTCCCACTTGCACTAAGGCCATGTACTAGCGTATCGAAGACCTATCATCTCGATTAGCCGCTCGAACTGAGTCTGGGGCAAGGCCTTGGTGAATGGATCTGCAGTGTTGTCTTCTGAAGCGACTCTCCGAACCTCGATCTCCTGGCGATCTACGATCTCCCTGATCAGGTGATACCGCCTCAAGATGTGCCTGGATCTCTGATGGGACCTGGGTTCCTTCGCTAAAGCTATAGCCCCGTTGTTGTCGCAATACAGAGGTATTGGATCAACAATGGACGGAACCACCTGAAGTTCTTTCAAGAACTTCCTCATCCAGACAGCTTCTTTTGCGGCATCAGATGCAGCGATGTATTCCGCTTCCATCGTCGAGTCTGCAACGGTTTCCTGTTTGGAGCTCTTCCAACACACCGCCCCTCCATTGAGGGTAAAGACAAAACCCGACATGGACTTGGAATCATCCTTGTCACTCTGGAAGCTGGAGTCAGCAAAGGCCTCGATCTGGAGGTCTTTTCCGCCATACACCAAGAACATCTCCTTAGTCCTTCTCAGATACTTGAGAATGTTCTTTACCGCTATCCAGTGTTTCTCCCCAGGGTTTGACTGATATCGGCTTACCACACTCAGTGCATAAGCTACATCCGGTCTTGTACACAACATCGCATACATTATAGAGCCTACCGCAGAAGCGTAGGGTATAATAGACATGTGATCCCTCTCCAAATCAGTCTTGGGAGACATCTCTTTAGAGAGGGTGATCCCGTGACAAGCCGGTAGGTTACCGCGCTTGGAATCTTCCATACTGAATCTCTTCAGTATGGTGTCGATGTACCTGGACTGTGAAAGTCCTAATATCCTCTTGGATCTGTCACGGTAGATCCGGATACCCAGAATGTACGAGGCATCACCCAGGTCTTTCATGGAGAACCTGTGTGACAAGAACCCCTTGACAGATTGTAGCATAGGAATGTCATTTCCTATTAAGAGAATGTCATCCACGTATAAAACGAGGAATACTACAGTTCTCGCTACAAATCTACTATAGATGCATGGTTCATCTGGATTTTTGATAAAGCCAAATTCTTTGACCGTCTCATCAAAGCAGATGTTCCAACTCCGTGATGCCTGCTTTAGTCCATAGATGGACTTAAGCAACTTGCACACCTTTCCGCTGCTCCCACTCTGAATGAAACCCTCAGGCTGGTCCATATAGACACACTCCTCTAAATTTCCATTTAGAAAAGCTGTCTTTACGTCCATCTGCCAAATCTCATAATCGTGGAAGGCAGCAATGGCAAGAAGGATCCGAATAGATTTCAGCATGGCTACTGGAGAAAAGGTTTCGTCATAGTCCAAGCCAGTTCTTTGACGAAAACCCTTTGCTACCAGCCTAGCTTTATAGGTCTCAACCTGTCCATCTACACCAATCTTCCTTTTGAAGATCCACTTGCATCCTACGGGTTTTACCCCGTCTGGAGCAATGTCCAACGTCCATACCTTGTTGGTGTACATGGACTCCATCTCGGTCCGCATTGCATCCAGCCATTTCACTGAGTCAATGCTCTGAACGGCCTGCTGGAAGCTAGTAGGCTCATCATAGTCTATGATGCAATCCTCTCTATCCCCGTCTACGAGAAAACCGCAGTATCTCTCGGGCGGATGAGTCTGCCTACTACTCCTGCGGAGTGGCGTAGGAATGTCCTGTCCTGTTGAACCCTCTGGTTCCACTAAGCTTTCAGTAACAGTCTGTGGTTCTGGAACTTCTTCCAGTTCTATTGTGCTCCCACTTATCTGGGTTTCCAAAAACTCAGTTTCCAAGAAGCGGGCATGCTGAGAAACAAAAACCTTTTGTTCCTCAGCAGAATAGAAAAGATACCCCCTGGAGTTCCTTGGGTATCCCACAAACTTACACTGTACTGAACGTGCCTCAAGTTTGTCCGCATGCTGCTTTTTTACAAAAGCTGGACATCCACATACTTTGAGATACTTAAGACAGGGTTTCTTCCCAGTCCACATCTCATATGGGGTGGTAGGCACAGTCTTGGTGGGAGCCTTGTTCAAGAGATACGCAGCTGCTTCTAGTGCATATCCCCAGAATGATCGCGGTAACTCAGCGTTACTCATCATGGACCGAACCATATCCAATAGGGTTCGGTTCCGTCTCTCCGATACACCGTTATGTTGCGGAGTGTATGGAGGAGTAAGCTGAGAGAGAATACCATTCTCTTTTAAGTAATTCAAGAACTCGGCACTTAAGTATTCTCCACCTCGATCCGATCTTAGAATCTTAATACTTTTGTCGGTCTGTTTCTCTACTTCATTCTTATACTCCTGGAATTTTCCAAAGGCCTCGGACTTATGTTTCATTAAGAAGACATAACCGTACCTTGAGAAGTCATCCGTAAAAGTAATGAAGTAAGAATGTCCGCTTCGGGCATGTGTAGACATTGGACCGCACACGTCACTGTGTACGAGTCCCAAGAGCTCGCTCGCTCTTACTCCATGTCCAGTAAACGGAGTCTTTGTCATCTTTCCTTTGAGACAGGATTGACAAGTGGCATACGACTGATATTCGAACGCATTCAAATACCCTTCTGTATGTAACTTTGTCAACCTTCTCTCCTTGATGTGACCCAATCTACAATGCCATAAGAAAGTCTGATTTATTTCTGGAGACTTTCTTTTGTGTGTATTCTGGACATTAAAAATCTGTGGTTGATTTAACACGTATATACCATTACTCAATGTACCTGACCCAATCAAAGCTTGATTAAGGTGAATGTTTACAACATTACTTACAAACGCAAATTCATAACCTTCTTTAGAAACTAAAGATACAGAAATGATATTACAAGTTGCGTTGGGTACAAAAAAGCAATTACGCAAAACCAAAACATGTCCATCCGACATTCCCAGGTGATAGTCCCCCACGGCTTTAGCATCCATGCTAGCTCCGTTCGCAACTCTGAGGGTCATGTCACCCGCCTTCAAAACCCTACGGCTTCTCAACGCCTGCAAAGAATTACAGATATGAGATCCTGATCCGGTATCCAATACCCAGGAAGTAGAGTTTATTGAAAGACAGTTTTCAATAACATGCACACCTGAAGCTGAAGCTGCAACCTGCTTCAATTCCTGTGTTCTGGCCTTCCAGGCCCTGCAATCATTCTTCCAGTGTCCTTTATTATGACAATAGAAGCATTCTTCCTTATCCACAAGCTTCCCCGCTATCTTTGTTGCTTTACCTTTTCCCTTCGTATCCACCTTACTAACACCGTCCCTTGGTTTGGCGGGGGCCTTCTTCTTCTTTCCCTTGGCTTTCGCCTTGGACCTAGAAGAAGATGATCCTCCTACAAACAAAGTGGATGTTTCCCTACCTTTCTGTACGGTGCCCTCTGCTCTCCTCAGCATGTTGAGGAGCTCTGAAAGTTCAACCTCTTTTTCTTGTAAGTTGAAGTTCAGTATGAACTGGGCGTAAGTGGAAGGAAGGGACTGGAGAACTATATCCGTATATAGCTCACTCTCCAATGTGATCCCTAGGTCAGCGAGCTCCTCAATGTAGCCGATCATCTTTAGCACGTGCTCGGCTACTGATGATCCGACGGCCATTCTTGTCGAAAATAACTTTTTCGACGCTTCGTATCTTGCGATACGAGATTGCTCTCCATACAGTTCTTTTGTATGGAGCAATATGGATTCCATGTCCATATTCTCATGCCTCCTCTGATGTTCGTTGTCCATCGAGGCAAGCAGGAGGCACTTGGCCTTCGCGCTATCAATCTCCCAAGTCTTGCGGATTTCCTTATCCGCGACGCTGGAAGTTGGACCAGGGACAGGGGGAGCTTTGGTGGTAAGAAGATACCCCAGCTTGTCATAAGTGATTGCTATCTTGACATTCCTGAGCCAATCTTTGTAGTTTGGCCCTGTCAGTTTGTTTTTATCTAGGAGTAACTTAAGTCCAGTCATGTTGATTGGTCGCTGCAATTTGGAGAGAGAAGAAGAAACACTCAACATGATGCTCTTGCAAGTTTAGAGTGGTTTTTAATTTGTCTAAACAGGATGGCTCCCACTGTTTCTCGAATCCCTCCTCAAACCATAAAGGAAGAATTAGTCGGGATCAATCCCACCGTACAATACTTGCTTAACCGTTCAGCCAGGCCGGTGTCGGTACTTCGAGGGAGGTTTTCCAACGCTTTCGCGAAGTTCCTTAATTATAGAACCTCTTTTCCCTGGGGGCGTAGCCCCGCTAACACCTTTCTAGGCACCTACTAGGTTTATAGCATTGATCGTTAAGTGAGAAATTTCCCGAGGAGTAGCATATACTCACAGTAGGATCGGGATCCAAATATCATCGCGTGACGAAACTGAAGGAATCCTACCAGAATCATCACACTCCAAATGGTATGCAAATCTAGCAAGTTTCAGTACTTATGAAACTCCCGATGTGGATTTTTGCCCCATGCTCTTATGACCTTGACGAAGGTCAACAAATCATAAGTCACATGTCAAGTTCTGCCCGTCATTATCCAGGTTAATTTGAATCCACCCGTATATACCCTTGATGAAGGACAACAAGGTAATGCGAATGTCCCAAACCAACGCATCTATCTATGCTACATATGAATACCCAACAGCTACCAATCACTATGCCTTGACGAAGGTCAACAAACACAGCTTGAATACTATTGAATATTCATACGAAACGACGGAGGGCTACGAATGGTTTTGGCAAAACCGTGAACGTAGTGAACTTGATTTGGTCGATGGAACGAGATAGCTTTTAAAAGGAGTGGCTCAAGCTCCGCATTTAAAAGTTGGTTTTGAAAAGAACCGAGTGGTTTTTCGAAAGTGTTCCAACGACTTTAACTTGGTTTATTATCTTGCATTAGTTCTTTTAATGCGTGATATTCTTGCATTAGTTCTTTTAATGCATCCCATCATTTAATCCTACCATTACAGAAAACAACCAAAATATGACGTACGCTTATGCCATTCGCATTCGCCACTGGGCCCCATCATTACCCGTTAGGTTACTTAACTAACGACAGAGCGGGGGCTGGGCTAGCGCGTCTGTAAAACATAAGCAACGCCTAAATAATATCATATATAGATATACTGCAATGATAAACATTTCAGATCACAGATAAATACATTGGATATACTAGGAATCTGTAATTTGTACGAGCCTGTAACAAAAACAGATTACACGGTCGCGGTGAATAGCCAATACCCCACCCAAGACCCCTACGGGTGCGGCAAACTACCCGCCAAGTACCCGAAGCATAACAACCTCCCTCATCTCTATGAGTAGGCCACTCGACACTTCGGCATACCCGGTAGTTTGTGCACCCCACCATGGGTCTATCCTAGGAGCAAAAACAGTAAAAAGAAATTATACAATGACGGCTACAACCCCGACCCGGTTGTGCGGCCATACAAATAATTATTACATCAATTTACAAATTTACATGAATTGCAAGAAAGGAAAACTCTCGTCTCACAACCCCCGGCTATTCACCTGCGACAATCCAACATATTTATATACACATTCCAGCACATTACAGATCACAGATTTGTATAACCCCCACTAATCGACATATAGCGATTAGTAGACGTTCAATACAAATATCACATTACAGAAAAACCCGTTAGCTTAAGTCTTTTAGAAGTTCGATCAAAAATACGGATTTTCGGGACCCCAAAAAGGAAATTTTCGTTCTGGAAAATCTGGGTTGAAAATATATATTCTAAAAATCCCAAAATACCCCAATTAGCAAACTGCAAAAGAGAAAACCGTTGACCGAGTCAAATCGGCCGCGGTTCAGCGGCGGGAGCGTGCTCCCGCCGCGGAAACGCGGCGCTTTGATCGAGTCAGGGGCCCAAAATTTTGCAGTTTCTTTAAAAAAGCCTGAGTCGATTTTAGGTGTATTTTAAAAAACTTTTCCAGCACTTTTAAAATCGACAGAAAGTTTAAAATTCCGGGGTTCGTTTCGGGACTTTTTCGTTGATCGATCTTCTAGTTACTTGCTAACATGTTAGATAGAGTTTAACCTGGCTCTGATACCACTGTAAGTCCATGCTACCTCTCCCGGTACTTTCGGGAATGCGGAATTTGGTAAATAACAATTTTACGGAGGTGGTAACATGGACCTATAACCCGGATCTTGGTTAAACTTCTATCTAACATCCTAACTAAGAGTTTCTAGCTACTCGGTTAGGGGGTTATACCTAGCTTGTCTTGAACTCCTTCTTCTTCAAGCTCCGATGGTGGTCCGATGGCTCCTTCTCGTCGTCTCCGTACGCCGAAGATAGATCCACTTGAAAGCTCCAACCTTTAGCTCCTTCTTCGTTCTTTGAAGAAACTAGTTCACTTGGTTTGCTAAATCTAGTGAACTAGAATGAGTAGAGAAGATTTAGAATGGGATTTTATCTATGGTTCTTGATTCTCAACTCATGAGAGATATGAACCATAGATTAAAGAGAGGGAGCAAGAGCAAGAGGGTGAGAGCAAAATGGAGAGCTCAAGAACAAGAGAGAGAATGAGCAAGAAAGAATGAGACTCTCTTTTGTCTCTCACCCTCTCATAATCCAAAGTAATCATACCTCATCATATCAATAAAAGTCTTATGTGATGGTTGAAGCAACCATAACATTATCATGTCATGCACTCATTTTACTCAAAAGAGCAAGCAAGTAAAAGTCTTTGGCATGAAATGATAGCCATGGTTATCATGATGGTCAACTAGTCAAGCCTAGTCAACCGGTCAACAAAGTCAACAAGTCAACATGTCAACAAAGTCAACAAAAGTCAACAACCAAGTCACCATAATACTTAATTAATATAATAGTTAATCACATATCATATTCTCATTAGGGTTGAGCAAAAAGTCAAAAAGTCAACGGTCAACTGTCAACAACCCTAATGAGAATCCACTGTTTGTGCCTCCCTGTCAACTGTGCATACACACCCGCATCCGCGTTCCGAGGAACACGAATGCAAACTGGATAAATCCAATCCCATAAGGTACACTAGGATCTGGCTTAAACCAAAGCCCGCCAGTGTAAACTGTCCGGACACTGTACGTGCACAAGTGCACGGATGTGACCGCACCCTGTCGCAAAACCATGCGACCTGTCGCAATACCATGCGACCTCTACTCTTTTGACTAAAGGAGAAAAGCTTTCTGTGTGGGACTCTAAAGACTCGACACTACGCTGGCAGTGGGTTTAACCACAGACCGCAAGCGGCACTAGCTGTGCGTAACGGTCCCCAGGTAATGCCGACAAGAAGACCGACGAGGCGAAACCCATCTGAACTCCTACTGAGCCTGAGTGTGACATTCTCCATACAGTCCGGTTTGTTCGTCTGATACATCGCATGGCGGGCCTAGGGGGCGGTAAACGTCAGTCCCCCAATAGCGGTACAAGTCGTGCCGGAGCGAAGCACAAAACACCCTGAGATAACACTGGAAACCTACCAGTATATCTCGTTTGCCCTGGCCAGGGACTACTCGTGTAATGGATCTCCTAGACACAGCGCGATGTCAACCCCCAATACCGGGAGAGACGAATCCTGTCTAACCGTCACTGCCTCCAAGTGCTTCGGGACTGCACCCAACCACCACCTGTTTGCACGACTCCTTTGAGCCGTGGTAGGGTAGTGATCAAAGTACAGTGGGAACACACTCGAGGCGAAGCGACAGTGTCAAGTCAGCGGACTAAGCTGTACTCATGTCACCTGGGAACTGATAACTGACGATAGGCATAATACCAACTAGTCAGTTCTCGACGAGTCCTGTCCAGTGTACCCGTAACCTAACGAGCACCCGCATACTATCTCAAGTACGACGTACTGACGGCTGTGGGACAGACCGTCTCCCACACTGGGATGAGAAGCGCAAGCGCTGGTCTACTCCGGAGTATCGATGCCCTGTCTCGATAGTCCTGCGACCAGGGACCTGCATAAGGATGTGCTTATAGATTACCCAGCCCCACTAGTGTGACGGCCATCACATCGCTGGTAATCAAGCAAAGATCCTAAGGGCTCCACTAATGTGTATAGGCGATATACAAAATAAACACATGTACACATTGAAGTAGAAACAAACCAAGTAGCATACTACTATTTTGAGCAAGATTGTATATACAAGGTGAATATCCCAAGCATCCATTAAGTAATATACATACTAGTATGATACAGTAATGGCCTCTAGGGCATATACACTAACAGGTTGGTCCTCGTACTATATTCGGGTTACTTATGACTTCTCTAGTTTTTAGACAGGTGTTTCGTGGAAACACAGGGTCCGAATTTTTGAGAAGTTATAGGTATTTGAATAATGTAGAGAACCAGGTATTGCAAGTATCGGGATTCTTCAAAGTGATCGAAGATGTAGATACTTGTGTATGGTATTCAGTTGATAGTAATGATTAAGAGAACTTGCTTCTCTTTCAGGTTACTCATAATTGGAAGCATTCCTAAGTTGAGTAACGCTGATCGGCCTTCTTCCATTTAGTTGACATGCACTGGAGACAGCTGCATGATTTGAATCTGGTTCAATTAAATCTGTGCCTCTGGTTCTATATTGGATATAGAACAGTTCATATCTTAACGATGTTAAGGTACGGGGAGTTGTCCGGCCTATGCTTAAAACCAGACTCTGGATAACTCAAGGCACGTTTCTGTAATGGCTGTTTATGGGTTGACCCAGGTTATGACGAGGGTTGACTTTCTACCATCTGGAAGATCAATAGTGATATTGTTCTAGACTCGCCACAGTTTTATTAAAAATGGATTTTTTTTCAGAAAAACAGTAGTGGGAGTATGGTAGAACTGGAAGTGATTCCAGAACCACAAACGATTACTGAAGATTTGATAGGAACCTAAAGATTCAATCTGGCTTGACATTCCATTGGCCACTCCGCAGATGAGGTGGGTAACTTCAGGCACCCGAGAGGTACTCCGGTAGCCTCAAGGACGGTGACAGGGAAGTTCTTGTTTACCCAGACTTGCCATTGCTGTTGTTCCAGGCTGCGAGACCCGGCAGGAGGATGAGTATAGCGTCGTTCTAAACTAGCTTTAGAAGTGTACGTGTATATGACTCTGCCAGAGGGTTGTCGTAGTCAGTGGGAGCAGCGGAAGCATTGGTGGACAGGTAGCTTATGTCTATTTATAGACTAAAGCAGATATAGCGGAGAGAGATCATCCATTTCTGATGTGACAGTCATAGGTTTGACTTCATCAGAATAGGGGATGGATCTGTTGAGAAGGTAGTAGGGTGTGATGTCCTGGTATTTGGATGACATACACAGAGTAGGAAGTGATATTCCTATACTACAATCGGTTATACTTTGGTCGTCACACAGTAGTTTCTCCACATGGGACTTGGATATTATATCAGACATACTGGTTACTAGATCTATGGTTTTAGATCTACATTTGGGTGGTTTCCCAATTAAGGGTACTTAGACAGCATTCTAAGGGCATTTAGAATGGACGACTCCTGGCACGGTAGTGTACCTGCAGGTGATGGAGTCACCCTCTCTATAGATATCTTACAGACTAAAGGGGAGAGGGATGTGCATGATTGGCCGATCAATTGCTCAGGCAATTGAGTCAATCATGAGATGTCAAGTACCACACCAGATGTTGTTCTTGCACTAGATGCAATAAGTTGACATTGATCCTATCCTAGAAAAACAATCGGAAGCAGTTTTAGAACATAAGTGAATGTTCTAGGGATATGATAACGACAGCCTCATTCGGGAGACAGTTATCATTCCAGGCTTCCAAGGTTACATGGACGACAAGGAGGTTGTCAGAGCTATAGTTTTTTCCTTCTGACGAGGGACAGTATTTTGGACAGGTGATCCAAGGGAATACTGAGGGAGGCATGGCGCATGACACTGATTAAGTTCAGTTGACGATACAGTCTAAGAAGTTTGGATTTGGAGTTCATTTATGAGCTAGGTCCCATCAGACATCCAGGCACATTCTAAGACAGGTATTGCTCATTTCGGGAGATGGCTTTCTCCGCGAACTTGAGATATAGAGAGACATAGAAAGAAACATCAAGGCGGATCCACTCACTGAGGCTATTCCTCGAATGCAAGAGTTTCGCAAACGAGCTTTGTGAGACTGACTAGTAGAGGAGTTGGGTGTTCGGTATCACACGGGCTGTGAGTATGCGACATCGCAATAATTAGCCTTGAGTGCAAGTAGGAGATTGTTGGAGATAGTGCCCTCAAAGTCAATTATTGGATCACAGGCACGTGATTGCAATGATTGAGGGAGGACCTATCCCAGGAGGACAGTCTTACTCAAGATGATAGTATGCTATCTGGTTTATCTTTATCATCGTGTACTGCTTTAGGTGACCTGACAGGTCACTATTACACGTTGGTAGAGCCCCTAGGATTCTTGCTTGACTGCCAGCAGTATGAGGGCGATCATATACGTGGGAGCTGGTAGTCTATAAGCATATCCTTAAAAGGTCCCTAGTCGTGGGAGTTTCGAGACAGGGCATCGATACTCCAGAGTAGACTAGTGTATACAGTCGAGACCCCGACGAGGGGCGGTGGCCGGTCTCACAAGCCACTGGTGTCAGTTGGTTCACCTAAGATGTATACAGGTGCTCATTGGGTTATGAGTACACCGGACAGGACTCGCCGGGAACATGCTAGTTGGTCTTATACCTGACGTCAGATAGCAGTTCCCTGGTGACATGTGTACAGGTTAGTTCATCGACCTGGGGATCATCATTTGTCTTGTGTGAGTTCCCACTGTACTTTGATTACAACCCTACCACGATCAAAGGAGACGTGCAAACAGGTTTTAGTTGGGTACAGTCCCGAGCCACATGGAGGCAGTGAGCGGATCTTCAGGGGTTCTTCTCTCCCGGTATTGGGGGTGAGGTCGCGCTGTGTCTAGGAGAGCCATTACACAAAGCCCTCGGCCGAGGCAGGAGATTTACTGTTAGGTATTCCAGTAGTATCTCAGGGTGTTCTGGGCTACACTCCGACACGACTTGTACTGCTTTAGGGGGTCTGACTTTTACCAACCCCCTAGGCCCGCCATGCGATGCTCATAGACGAACGGACCGGACTGTACGGATATTGTCACTGACAGGCTCAGTAGGGTGTCAGGATGAGTTCACTCATCGACGTCCCTTTCGGTCAATAGCTGGTGGCCCGTTACGTATTGGCTTATATCTCTGACGTGCTAGTGGTTAAATCCACAACCAAGGTGTTGATGAGTCTTTAGAGTCCCCCACATTCAGTTACTCAAGCTTTCGGGCGAAACGCTGTAGAGGCCGTATGGGTATATGGCAGGGTTCGATCAGATACGTGCGGTATTGCACGGATCAGGATCGAACGGATATTACCAGCCGGCTTTGGTTTAAGCCGGATCCTAGTATAGTACAGTGTATATTTTGTCGCATTGCATTTGTATTTCGGTCGAAATACAGATGCGGGTGTGTATACACAGTATCGGGGTTTTCCTGTAATTTATTACGGGACCAGTTTTCTGGAGTTGCCAGTTTGCTTTCCGTTTCGGCCAATTTCCTTTGTATCGTTCATTGGCCGAAGATTGGTGGAGGAGGGCTTATTTGCATTTGTGCAAATAAGCAATTTGGAAGGGGGTCTTTGCATATTGTTGGATCATGATGGAGGAACATCCCTTGACTTTCTTTTGTTGATGATGGTTTGACCTTTGTATTATGATAGTTGATGGAGTGTAGGACTTGTGGTGTGATCATTGTTTCTCATCATCACTTTTCTCTCTCTCTTGTATCATTGCATTCCACCCACCCCTTGACTTTGCTCTCTCTCTCCACTCATACAATGAAGAGGGGCCGGCCACTTTGGGAGGGTGTGGGATTGATTTTCATGTGTGGCATTTTGGTTTTCTAAGGGTGCTAAGAAAAGCTCTCTAGTTCATCTCAAAAATCCATTCCTCCACCATCTCAAAAGGCAACCTCCATGAACCCCAAAATGAGACATGGTTCTACACACATTCTACAGCAAACCTTGGGCACGTCGACTCGCCCACTTCATGCCCGAGTTGCCTCGGTATAGGGGCTGGAGCCCGTAAAAGAAGCAGGCGACGTGGTGCCCTTCCGGCGACGAGGTGGAGACCGGAGCTTCCACGGGAGATCGGGATGACGACGAGAAGACCGGAGGACACGGATTGCTCGGTATATCTCTCTTCTCCATCTTGTAGTTAGCTAGGACTAATTAATGGCACGATCCGGGTTTTAGTGCGCGGTGGTGCCGGTTCAAGAAAAATTAAAGTTAACCATCGCTTCCGCATTTGGCCTAGGGATGGAGGCTAGGGCGCCGCCGTGCACTTACACGTCTAGTGTACCCAGTCTCTACTGAGCACCCGTATATCATCTCTGATGTCAAACACCAATGGATATGGGATCTTCCATCACCCATCTGTATGGGTCGAGAAGGTATACGCTAGTCTACTCTGGTATATCGATGCCCCGTCTCGATATACCCACGACTAGGGACCTTGAAGTATGTACTTATGGACTACCCTATCCCCACTAGTATGATCCGCATCATAGTCCAGGTAGTCAAGTACACATCCTAAGGGCTTTACCAACATGTAACAGAGAGACAATCAGTATACATGTTAAGGTAAAGAGTAATCAGATAGCATACTATCATGTCGAGCAAGAAAGTCCTCCCTATATATGTCCCAGCATCCACTACAATATACATCCTATGTACAGTAATGGCCTCTAGGGCATACATATAACTAACAATCTCCCACTTGCACTAGGGCCATCTGTAGCAGTGGTTGTAGTATCTCATACTCAACCATCCCATGAAAGTCTCTCTCTCGGAATAGGCCTTCGTGAGTGGATCCTCCGTGTTATCCTCTGAGTCTGCTCTCCTAACCTCGATCACCCTGGAGATCAACTATCTCCATGATCAGGTGATGCTGCCTCAGAATACGTCTGGGTCACTGATGGGACCGGGGTTCCTGGGCTAAAGCCACACTTCCATTGTCACACAATGGTAGGAACCTAGTTCATCTCATGAACCAATATACACCCAAACTGCCTCTTTGGTAGCATCTTAAGTAGCGATGTATCCAACCTTTATCGTCTAGTATGCCACGGTATCTAGCTTGGAACTCTTCCAATATACCGTCCCTTTACTGAGGGTAAAGACAATGCCTGTGACTAACATTCAGTCGTCTTTATCACCCTGGAACCCTTCCAGTGATTCTCCCCAGGATCGATTGATACCATCTCACTACAACTAGTGAGTATCCTAATATCCAATTAGATCTATCTCATAGATTCAAAACCCAGGATTTAGGAGGTATCACTTTGATCCTATATGGAGAATCATTGTGATAAGCGGATATTGACCGAGCGTAGCATAGGAAACTCCTTTCTTATCAAGAGTATGTCATCCACGTACTCTACGAGGATCACCACCATACTCCATACTACCTTTTTGTATATACAAGGTTCATCTACCATTTTGATGGTGTCAAACTCTTTGACTAACACATCAAAACAGACGTTCCAACTCCGCGATGTCTGCTTTATCATATAAAATATCTTGCACACGTTTCCGCTGCTCCCACTGTCTACGAGGCCCTCTGGCTGTGTACTTATAGACGCACTCTTCTAAAACATCATTTAGAAAAGCAGTCATGGCACCCAACCGCCAGATATCGTAGTCATGGTATGTAGCCGTGGCAAGTAGGATCTGGATGGACTTAAGCATAGATCCTTAGTAAAGGTTTCAACATAATCCATATCTGGTCAATGATGCAAACTTTTAACAAGTCTAGCTTTGAAAGTCTCAACCTTTCCATGTACACCAAGTAATCTTCTCAAGATATACTTGCTCCTGATGGGGATTTAACCCTTCAGATATAGCAACCAAAGTCCATACTTTGTTGGGGTATAAGGATTCCATCTCAGATCTCTAAGCATCCAGCCATTCTTACAGAGTCCCACTCTTGATGGCCAGCTCGAAACTTGTTAGGTCATCATCTCATGATGCAATCCTCGGTCCCACTGTCATCGAGAAACCGAAGCAACTCTCAGGTGGGTGAGGAACCCTACTAGATCGGCGGAGAGGGTGAGGTTCGTTGGATTCTATTGAATCCTTTGGTTCTACCAAATCATCAGCTTTAGATTGTATAGCTGGAACCTTTCCAGTTCTACATCACTGACCTTGCCTCGAGCTTGTCCAGATTTTGCTTTTTAGACATAGGCTGGACAACCCCAAATCTTAACTAACTTAAGATATGAAGTGGTAGGCAACTGATTTGATTGGAACCCTATTCAACAGGTAACTCAGTAGTACTCATCATAGAGCACACCTTATCATATAGGGTGTGATTGCTCCACCCCGATACACCGACGTGCTGTGGTGTATCCGGAGGAGTAATGCTGAGAGAGAATCTTATTCTCCTTTAGAATAGTCCATGAATTCCATGCACAAGTATTCTCCTCCCTGATCTTATCATAGGACATAATACTTATACCCGTATTCTGGTTCTCTACTTCTAACTTATATTATGTGAATATCTCAAAAGGTTCGGACTTGTGTTTCAACAGGAACATATATCGGAATCTTGAGAGATTATCAGAGAACGTAATGAAGTATAAAGAACCAGTCTTGGCATGTGTAGACAGGGGATCTACATACATCAACATGTATTAATCCCAAAAGTTCACTAACTCTTTCTCTGTTTCCAATAAACAGAGCTATGGTCATCTTATCTTTGTGACATGACTGGCGAGTTTTACAAGATGTAAATTCAAACTAATTTAAATATGCATCTTTATGTAACTCCAGCTAGTTGGGTCGCATTGATATGACCTAGTCTACAATACCTCAAGAAGGATTCGTTCATTTCTGAACTCTTCCTCTTGTGTGTGTTCTATATACTAAGAACCGTAGTTTGATTTAGAACGTCAATGCTTTTAGATAACGTGCCTGAACCGATCAACTTTTGATATAGGAAATGTTCAAAACATTATCCAACAATACAAAATTTTATCATTTCTTTACTTATAAAGAGACTGATATGATTTTGTATATCAGGTTCGGTATCTAATAACATTCGTTCAGAATCAATGTATTTATAATACAGGGTGACAGTGACCAACAGACTTGGCTGCAACACTTGCCCCGTTTTCTGCCTCATAAAACTTATCACCCGTTCTCAGTTCTCTATCTATCTGTACCCCTATGTAACAGATTACATATCTGGGATCTTGATCCGGTATCAAATACCCAGGACGTAGAGGATACAGAGAAACAGTTCTTTGTAACGAACACACCCGAAGATGATGCATCATATGCACTTTCCTCATTTGGGCGGCACGGGAAATATGGTATTCCTCAATTTCCTGCTCTGTCTTATAACAATTATAAGTTGGAGCGGGACCAACGTTCCCCAGCTCAGTATAACAAGCAGGTTCGGTCAATTCAACCGTATTATTATCTTGATTAAGGCGTGACATGGTCGCTACCTGGAGAGAGAGAGAAGAAGACACTCAGCGTATGCTCTTGCAAGATCAGATTGGTTATATATTTTATCTAATCAGGATGGCTCCCACTGCTTTTTATCAAATCTTCCTTCAAATCCTAAAAGGAAAGACTAGCCGGGATTAATTACACGCTACAAGTTCGCCAATCTTTCAGCCAGGCCAGTGTCGGTACTTTGAGGGAGGTTCCCCGTGCTTTCGCACGGACCTAATTACAGTAAACCTCATTTTCCCAGAGGCGTAACCTCGTTGACACCTTTCTAGACACCTACTTGATCGGCTAATTGTAATGTGTAAAACTCTCCCAGGAGTAACAATTACTCACAGTGGGTATCAGGATCCAACTATCTCATAGAAGGTATGCAATCTCATTGCAAATTTCAATACTTGAAATTCCCGATAATATTTTTCCCCTAGCGTGCTATGACCTTGACGCATGCCAAACAACCCATAGCCCGCTAGTCAAGTTCAACCCGTACATTTCTTGATTGAATTAAACCCACCCGCACGACCCTTGACGCATGCCAAACAACGCCGTACGAATACCCTAATCCAATCGCATCATATGCTAGCAGATAAGCACTAGTTAGCTACCGTACACTACGCCTTGACGCATGCCAAACTACCGCAGCACGAATACTAACTAGTACTTATCTGAAATGACGGAGGGCTACGACAGGTTTTTCTGAAAACCTATCGCGTAATGAACTTGATATCATTGTAGGATCGAATGAATTTAGAAATGGAGTGTTTTTTAGGCTTTTCTAGTTTTGCTAAAAGGGTCACTCCCGGCGAAGGGATCGTCGGCCCTTTCCTCGTCGAATGAGGTGCGGGATATATCATATATATCACTGTGCAAAGCAGAAACTATAGAAGCAATCAAAAAACAAACCGAGTGTGTAGCATCTGCCAGTTATTGTTAAAGGAGTCACTTCCGGTGAAGGGATCTCGGTCCTTTCCTTATCGAACAAGGTGCAGGATGTTCTACAAGGAACACCGCGATGCAAAGCAAGAACTGTAGCTACCTGTTTTAATTTTGAAATTCGATTCCACAACATCTTAGGTTTCTTTTATTTCATTAATCACATTAATGAAGTCCCATCATTTAATCACCTAAACATCACAGATAAATACGACGTACACTTATGCCATCCGCATTCGCCTCGATGTCCCCTCGTGCACCGTTAGGTTAGGTAACTAACGACAGAGCGGGGCAGGGCTAGCGCGGGTGTAAAACATAAGTAACCTCTATATAATATATCATATATACTATATACTGTATCCATCACAGAACATATCACATGATCACATCACAGATATCGCAGCAGAAGAATCATATGAAACATTGGATATACTAGGACGTCCGTGTTTTCAATACGAGCCAGTATAAAACACGGATTCCACGGTCGCGATGAATAGCCAAACCCACACCCCTAGACCCCTACGAGAGCGGCAAGTAACCCTACCAATTCTATAGTTAGGAGACCCGGACTCGACTCCTCGAGTTGGTCTCCCACTGGACTCCAGAACCCGGTTACTTGTGCCCTCCTCCTTGGGTCTATCCTAGTGCGGAAAAGTAAAAAATATACAAAGGGTGACATTTTCCGCAACCTGGAAGTGCCCCAATAAAAGAATATTACATACAAGTTATTACAAGAATGAAAATGAAAAACACTCATCTCATATAAAAAACCCCCGGCTATTCAAACACGACGATCCAATATAACATATCCAGCAACACATAACATCACATGTCATCAACGTAAGTAAATATGCGCATCCCCTAATTGTCGTTGACATATAGCAACGAAACCGGCGATATCACATATTACACTTACGGTCACAGAAAAGAAAGTGTAAAACTACAACAGTTGGAATCCGCAACCCTTTAGACATCGCATGCCTAAACAAATGAATTCCTTAGAAATCGCGTGCCTAACAATTATAAACCCCGTATTTTAGTCTCCATACCGAAAACACTTTTCAATATCAAGTCGGGCAATTCAACAAGATTCCCGACATCTCTGATCGAATGCTCGTCGCAAACTTTAGTAGGCGGCCGCACCCCCAACGCCGTCGACGAAGTGCACCAAGGCGGAACACCGCTGCCGCGAACACCCAAACGGATGCTTTCGGCGACGGAGTTCTCCTACAGTCACTTGGTCGGGGCTATGGGGTGTAGCTGTCTATTAAGTTTATCCGGCGAGTATCCGCGTACGCTACGTGATTGCGACGGACTTTTGATCGCATCAAAATTCCGTGGCAACCGATCAAGTGAGACTAAAGTGCTATGTTTATAACATTCATTCAGTTATCTCATAACTACTTGTGAATTCCAATTATTGTATCACATGCAGATAAACAGAAAATGTTAAACTTTCCGATCGAACAATCAAACACCCAAGTTTTCCCGAAACAGCTCAACTCATGAAACAAGTTCAAAAACATCCATTTCATGCCTCAGTACCAACGGTCCAGCCGTAGAAGGGTCAAGCCAACGCCTCACATGTGGCACGCCGTACTGCCCCAAACCCGAAGGTTCAAAGGGCAGTTCAAGACGGTCACATAATCGAGTTAAGGTTTGTTGTCTTCTAGAGGGTCCATCGAGTTACTTGCACTACTTAGAACGTCTTCAAACCACGGAAAAATCCAACACTTGGTAATTTCTCGACAGGGGAAAAAGTGGGTATTTATATCCGGTCGAACTTTTTAACATATTCAAAAATTATCCGGAAAACACATAGACAAAATTAGGCAATCCGATCGAATAATCGAATCCCCAAAACAACCCCAGAAAACTCAACAGTGGAGTATGTTTTAAAAATTCCCAGAAAATACAGCACTAAAAATTAGGAATTACTGTGCAAATTACAAAAGCTGATGTGACTACTTGGCCGCGGAACCGCCGCACGAGCCATGCTCATGCCGCGGTTCCGCCGCACTTTAGAGGAATCATGAGCACGTGCTCCACAGTAATTCTTCAAATTCCCTGCAGAATTTTTTGGCAATTTTTAATTCACAAAAATCCAATTTTTCAGAAAATTTCCAGAGAGTGATTTGGAGTTAGGGTTTCGGATTCGATCGGGTTTCTAACATCGTCAACGCATCGCCTAAGGCTCTAGCTAGGCTCTGATACCACTGTAGGGTTCCTAGGCATACTAATGAGGTCTCACAAGGCATCAACCATGCCAATTTCAAATTTTACAAGTGCCGAGAAACCCTAATACGGATTCGTTAACTAGAGATTAAGGAGAAACATGCAACTAGTTAACAACTTAACTAAGTGAACGGAAATACAACCTTTGTAGATCCGGTCCTCCACCTCCATAGCTCCGTGATGAAGTCTCCTCGCTGCGATCATCGGATCCCAGGCTCTAGCGTCGGCTTCATCGAAAGAATGATCGGGCTTGGTCGTCGACTTCGATGCCGAAGATGATCTACGTCGAGGCAACACAAGATCAAGCCCCCACTTCACCAAGTCATGAAACTTATGAAGAAAACACACTATACTACTTGGCAAGAGGTAGAGGATGAAGAAATAGGAAGTGGGTTCACTTTAGAATTGGATTTCTCACTATTTTTCTCAAGATGCCATTAATGGTTGCAAGCTTCTTCTTTGTTGAAGAAGAAGAAGAAGAAGAAAATATGATAAGAATATTTTCCAAAATAGAAAATAAAATGAATACTTATCATAAATCAACCATGGTTAAGTGTAGAGAATTAACTAAGGTTAGTTGAATGGTTAGGTTTAGGAGATGAAGACAAAATTGTTGCTTTAGTCAAAGATGCATGAAGCATCAAGAACCTTCTAGTATGAAAGCAACCATTTAGCTTTTCTTTTCCTTTTCAACCAAAATAAACAAATAAATGAATAAGTGAAATGAAACCCTAACCATTCACTAAACATAGTTTAAGTCTTTACACAAACCCAAGTTTGCATGTATCATCAAACATGATACAAACAAGTGCACAAAAATATATCACATATACAACTTGTGCAATTCAAGTGAGAAAATCCATTTAAAGTGAACCAATACTAGTTAATGCAAAGTAATATATCAAATATACAATTATGCATTAAATCATTAAATCAATACTTAATTTAACGATCCGGTCATATCGCATATAACCGACTAATATCCAATGTATCGGCTTATCGAATCAATCCTTGATTCGATAACTAGGTTATATCGCATACAACCAATCGATACATTCATCGCGAGAATAGAATACGGTATCACATACACGCATTATTCTCGGTCCCGCACATATCTCATATGCGCTCCAATTTCGTTTCTCTTGAGCCAGGAAACCTCTGTGTAGGACTCTAAAGACTCGTCAATACGCCGGCAGCAGGTGATGATCATATCAAACACCCACAAGCCGCAAGCGGTCTGCTGAACGTAACGGCCACCCGGGTATTGAGCGATCAGAAGATCGACGAGCAAGCCCGCTCACACTCCTGTGAATCCAACCAGTAACACTTACCGTACTGTCCGGTCTGTTCGTCTGATATGTCGCATATCTCGCCTAGTGGTGGTAAACGTCATACCCCAATAGCTCGATAAGTCGTGTCGATATGAGGTCTATAACAGTTTGAGAAACTACTGGTAACACTTACTAGTAAATCTCAGCAACCCTGGCCAGGGATTTCCGGTTATAGCCAATCGAACACAGCGCAACATCAACTCCCTATACCGGGAAAGACGAATCCCCTCCTATCGCTCATTGCCTCCATGTGATTCGGGACTGTACCCAAAAGCCACCGTTTTGCACGCCCTCTTGGACGTGGTAAGGTGGAAATCAAAGCACAGTGGGAACCACACAAGACTCTATGACGATCTCGGGTCAACAGACTACTCTGTACCAGTGTCACCAGAGAACTGCCATCTCACGTAAGGTATAATACCATCTGGGAGTTCTCGGCGAGTCCGTCCAGTGTACCCAGTTTCTACTGAGCACCCGTTTATCATCTCTGATGTCAAACACCAATGGATATGGGATCATCCATCGCCCATCTGTATGGGTCGAGAAGGTATACGCTAGTCTACTCTGGTATATCGATGCCCCGTCTCGATATACCCACGACTAGGGACCTTGAAGGATGTACTTATGGACTACCCTGTCCCCACTAGTACGATCCGCATCATAGTCTAGGTAGTCAAGTACACATCCTAAGGGCTTTACCAACATGTAACAGAGAGACAATCAGTATACACGTTAAGGTAAAGAGTAACCAGATAGCATACTATCATGTCGAGCAAGAAAGTCCTCCCTATATATGTCCCAGCATCCACTACAATATACATCCTATGTACAGTAATGGCCTCTAGGGCATACATATAACTAACAAGAAGAATGTCATCCACGTACAATACGAGGAATATGACAATACTACCCACAATTTTATTATAAACACGAGGATCATCTGGATTTTTGACAAAATCAAACTCTTTGATAACATCATCAAAACAGATTTTCCAACCCCGTGATGCCTGCTTTAATCCATAAATGGATTTAAGAACCTACATGCTTTCCTGCTGCTCCCACTATCAATGAAGCTCTTTGGCTGATCCATATAAATGCATTCTTCTAAATCACTATTTAGAAAAGCTGTTTTAACGTCCATCTGCCAGATTTCATAGTCGTAGTGAGCAGCAATAGCAAATAGGATCTGAATGGATTTAAGCATGGCTACAGGAGAAAAGGTTTCGTCATAGTCTAGTCCTGGTCTTTGACGAAATCCTTTTGCCACAAGTCTTGCCTTATAGGTCTCCACTTGCCAATCTACACCGATCTTTCTCTTAAAGATCCATTTGCACCCTACGGGTTTTACCCCAGAGGGTACAACATCCAAAGTCCATACTTTTTTGGTGTACATAGACTCCATTTCAGATCTCATGTCATCCAGCCACTTCACAGAGTCACCACTCATGATAGCTTGCTGAAAACTGGTAGGGTCATCATCATCCATGATGCAATCTTCTCTATCACCATCAATGTGAAAACCATAGTATCTCTCCAGTGGGTGAGAAGTCCTGCCAGATCTACGGAGTGGCTGAGGTTCATAAGATTCTGTTGCAACATCAAGTTCAACCAAGTCGTCATTTGTAACTTGTGTCTCTAGAAGCTCTTCTAGATCTACCACATTCCCATCAGTATAATTTAGAAAATCTCATTTTCTAAAAATGTTGCATGTTGAGAAACAAAACACCTTTTGTTCCTCCTTGTGGTAGAAAAGATATCCAAATGAATGTTTTGGATATCCTACAAATATACATTTGAACCATTGTGTCTCGAGTTTGTCTGGATTCTGCTTTTTGATAAAAGCCGGACAACCCCAAATCTTAACTCGTTTAAGAGATTGTATCTTTCCATATCATATCTCATATGGAGTGGTAGACACGGTCTTGGTTGGAACTTTGTTCAACAAAAAAGCTGCAGTCTCCAATGCATGCCACAATATGAGAGAGGTAACTCAGCATCACTCATCATGGATCGTACCATATCTAATTGGGTGTGATTCCGCCGCTCTGACACACCAATGTGCTGTGGAGTGTAAGGGGGAGTGAGCTGAGAGAGAAGCCCATTCTCTTTTAGGAAGTCCGAAAACTCTGTACTAAGATACTCTCCACCTTGATCTGATCGAAGTATTTTGATGCTCATTCCTGTTTGTTTTCCTACTTCAAGTTTGTACTCCTTGAATTTCTCGAAAGCTTCAGACTTATATTTTAATAAAAACACATGACCGAATCTAGAGAAATCATCAGTAAAAGTTAAGAAGTAAGATAAACTGCCTCTCGCATGTGTAGACATTGGTCCACATACATCACTATATATGAGGCCTAAGAGCTCTGTAGCTCTTTCTCCGTATCCAGTAAACGGAGTTTTGGTCATTTTCCCTTTGATACAAGACTGACAAGTCGCATAAGATTTATACTCAAAAGGATTTAAATATACATCTTTATGAAGCTTGTTTTGTCTTGTTTCATTAATATGACCAAGTCTACAATGCCAAAGAAAATCTTCATTTATATCTGAAAATTTTCTTTTATTTGTGTGTTATATGTTGAAAACTGTGTGTTGATTTAGAACGTATATCCCGTTATTAAGTATACCATAACCAATCAACTCTTGATTCAGTTTAATGTTCATAACATTGTGCTGCAATACAAAATGATATCCTTCATTGTCTAACAAAGAAACAGATATTATATTACAAAGTATGCTAGGTACATAATAACATGGGTTCAAAACCAATATACAACCCGACGGCAACCCTAGGTGATACTCTCCCACTGAAACTTCATGTACATTGGAACCATTTCCAACTCGGAGAGTGCGATCACCGGTCTTCAAACTCTGCTATTTCTCAAGCCCTGCACAGAATTGCAGATATGAGAACCCGAACCGGTATCTAATACCCAGGAAGTAGAGTTTATAGAAAAACAGTTTTCAGTCACAAACACACCTGAAGCAGAAGTATCACCATGCTTCTTTTTGTTGAGATCAGCAATATACACGACACAATTCTGCTTCCAATGCCTCGTCTTCTTGCAATAGAAACATTCTCCTTTTCCCGACTTCTCAACCTTAGATTTGTCTCTCCCTTGAGCCTTCTTGATTCCACTTCTCGGTTTGGTGGATTTCCTCTTTATTACTTCCCTTGGCCTTGGCTTTTGGTTCGGAAGAGAAAGTCTGTCCAACAATCAGAGAGGGAGACTTCACCTTAAGCATGCTCTCCGCACTTCTCAACATATTGAGAAGTTCGGGTAGTGACTTCTTCATATTATGCATGTTGAAGTTTACTATGAATTGAGCAAAGGCAGGGGGAAGAGATTGAAGAACAATATCAATATATTGTTCGTTCTCTATTGTCCATCCGAGGTCCTCAAGCTCTTCAATAAGAGCTATCATTTTCAAAACGTGATCGCCTACTGGTGTGCCAGGAGCCATCCGTATCGGAAATAACTTTCGAGATGCTTCGTATCTCAGGGTTCGAGATTGCTCCCCATACAACTCTTTTGTATGGAGAAAGATGGATTGAACATCCATCTGCTTATGCTGCTTTTGATGTGTATTATCCGTCGATGCAAGCGCGAGGCATTTGGCAGTAGCACAGTCAATATCCCACGTTTTGCGGATCTCCCTATCCGCAACAGAAGATTCAGGGCCTTGGCTGGGTGGGGCTGAGGCATTGAGGACATATGATACCTTATCATATGTGAGAGCAATGTTAATGTTCCTAAGCCAGTCTTTATAGTTCGGCCCGTTTAGCTTATTTTTCTCTAACAGTATCTTAAGTCCAGTCATGGTTATCTGCCATTAGGAGAGAGAAAAGAATACACTCAGCGAAAGCTCTTGCAAAGATCAGATTGTTTATTATCTTATCTAATCGATGTCTCCCACTGCTTTTATCAAATTTTCCTTCAAACCTTAAAAAGAAAATTAGCCAGGATTAATTATATTCTACAATTCCGCTGACCGTTCAGCCAGGCCAGTGCCGGTACTTTGAGGAAGGTTCCCCGTGTGCTTTCGCACGGACCTAATTAAAATAAACCTCGTTTTCCCTTAGCCCCATCGACACCTTTCTAGACACCTAATGGGTTAGCTAATTGTAAAGTGCAAAACTCTCCCGGGATCAACTTTTGCTCACAGTGGGATCGGGATCCTACTATCACATAGAAGTTATGCAATCTCATTGCAAATTTCAACTCTTGAGACTTCCGATATGGTTTTTACCCCTAGCACTCATGACCTTGGCTATGGTCAACATATCATAAGCACTAGTCAAGTTCTACCCGTCATTTCATGATTAATTAGACCCACCCAAATGACCCTTGGCTATGGTCAACATAATCATGTGACTGTCCTAATTAATCGCATCATATGCTATGTAGGAGGACATCACTTAGCTACCTACACTATGCCTTGGCTATAATCAAAATACGTAGCACGAATACTAAGTACTCTACTTCCTAAAATGACGGAGGGCTGTGAATAGTTTTTAAAAAAAAACTTTTTAACGCTTTGAACTTGATATTGTTTTAGAATCTAGTGGTTTTAAAAGGAGTGGCTTAAGCTCCGCACTTTGAAAACTTACTTTTTCATAAAAAGACAAGTAGGTTTCAAATCCGATTCTATAACATATTTTAGGTTTCTTTTTCCTTACATTAATCTCATTAATGTAGTCCCATCATTTAAGTCCTTAAGCAATCATAGAAAAGAAACGAAAATAGAACGTACGCTTATTCCATCTGCATTCGTCACAGTGTCCCGTTATGTACCGTTAGGTTACTTAACTAACGGCATAGCGGGGCGGGACTAGCGTGGATGCAAAACATAAGCAACGTTTATTATATATCATATATATAATTCACCATTCATCTCAGCATATAAAGTGATCACATCACAGAATATTAACAGCAGAAGCACATATATGAAAATATAGGATATACTAGGAGGTCCGTATTTTTTTATTTAGCCAACAATAAAAAATATGGATTCCACGGTTGCGATGAATAGATAAGCCCACACTTCTAGACCCCTACGAGAGCAGCAAGTGACCCTACAAATTCTAGAATTTAGGAGAATCGGTCTCGACTCCTCGAGATGTCCTCCCACTGAACCCTAGAACCCGGTCACTTGTGCTCCCCTCCTTGGGTCTAACCTAATGCGGAAAAGTAAATAATATATAACAATGGTGATATCATCCTTAACCCGGAAGTGCCCCAATAAAAGAATATTACATACAATGAATTTTACATGAATGAAAAGATAAACTCCTATCTCACATAAAAACCCCGGCCATTCAATCACGACGATCATGTACATCATATCTTAGCAACACATAACATCTCATATCATCAACGTAAATAAGTATGCGTACCCCAATTGTCGTTGATGTATATCAACGAAAACGGCGATACACCACATACTACACTTACAGTCGCAGAAAAGAAAATGAAAAATAACACAAATTGGAATCATCACTTTCACATATATTTAGATGATATTAAACATTTCGATCGAATCAACAAACGCCTACAAATTACCCCGAGAGCTCAACACTTGAGCAAAGTTAAAATACCCAAAACTTGCCACAATGCCTATGGACCAACCGTAGAAGGGTCAACCCTTGTCTTACCTATGGCACCACGGAACTATGGCAAACCCTAGGGTTTGGCCGCGGTTCCGTGGTCATAGAATCGAGTTAGGGTTACGTTCTGCTAGAGAGTCCATAGGGTTACTTGCATGATCTTTCGAATATGTTTAACTTGGAAAATTCCAACACTTGGAGAATTTCCAGCGAGAGCAATGAGGCGGTGATTGATGTTCGTTCGAACTGTTAAACGTCATCCGAGTTACCAAAAACAATGCTAAAATTACGACTACGAAATACTCCAAATTAGCCCCTAAACAAAATTAACATCACATAAAATTTTGGTCTAAATAAACAATACCTGAAACACCAAACCCCAAAGACCAAAGCACCAAACAAAAACGAGACAAATTAGGCAAGGAAAAATCGGCCAGGCCGGAAAATGTGAGCATTTCGCCGGGTTAAATCCGGTGGAATGGCCTCGTTTTCGTGTGGTGTTCTTATTACATCATATGTAGCACTCTGCAATTGCTTAAAAAATTTTTAGAGGCCATTTAAAAATCGACAGAGAGAAAAATTTAGGGTTTCAATTTATCGTATTTTCGGAGTTGTTTCGGTTTCGTAATATTTATAACATCGTCTAAGTTTCTAGCCTGGCTCTGATACAACTATAGGGATTCCTTAGTACCATACCTAAGGTTTGGGTTGCATCACACATGCTATAATAAAAATTTAGGGGGTGTTAAACAATACTAACCATGAATCGAACTAGAAATTTAGGGCAACAAGAACTAGCATCACATACTAGAAGTAGTTTAACACTAAGAGGATAGTAATAAAATCTTTATAGACCTCCTTTTTGTGACTCCTTGGATCAACTAGGGTTTGAACCGGTTCGTTTGAATCCTTCCAAGTCCACGACGATCCACCATAGAGCCCCTTTGCTCAAGCTCCCAGCTTCACTTGATCTTTGAAGAAGTGGAGCAAGCAATCTACACAAATAGGGTAGACTAATATAGATTGGTGATGTGGGTTTGGATCTCACTTAAAAACCTTTCCTTTTTGTTACCTTCGCTCACTTGAAAAAGAGTAGATAGCAAGAAGGAGGAAGAACAAGGTTATGACTAAGCTTGAATTCTTTTGTGATAATTCTCAAATAAAAATGAGAATAGAAAATATATAAATGAGAGTCACACTCACATAGAACCATGGTTAATAAATATCTAGATATTTTATATTAAGTTAAAGAACAATTGAAAAATCAAACCATGGTCAAACTTATGTCAAGAGTAGAAGAGTGTAGAAGAAATATAACCATGATTTAATTTCATTTTCCTTTTCTCAATATCAACAATATATATAAATATTTATACCCTGTGAGTCTTGCATTGCCATCTCCTTTGTATCATCAACCATGATACATGTATGCATGCATGTGTGCATTCATATCAACATATATACATACACACATTCATGCATACATCATATAAAGAAAGGTTTTAAATAAATGAGCTAAAAGTCAATATTAAACCAACACTTGATTTAATAACCCGGTCATATCACATACGACCCAACCAATAGAAACGCCCGATTAAAATACGGTATCAACTACATGCATTTAATCGAGATCCCGTGCATATCCCATATGCACCCCACATCATTTCGCCTGGCTAGGAAACCCCTCTGTGGGACTCTAAGACTCGTCAGTACGCTAGCAGTAAGTAGTGATCATATCACATACCCACAAACCGTCAGCGGCACTAGATGTATGTAACGGCTCCCAGGTATTGAGCGATCAGAAGAAAAACAAGCGAACCTGTCAAAACTCCCGTCGAGCCAACTGGCAACACTTACCGTACAGTCCGGTCTCTTCGTCAGATATATTGCATATCGAGTCTAGGGATGGTATCGTCGACCCCAATAACTCAATAAGTCGTGCCGGTATATGGCTCATAATAGATCGAGAAACTACTGATAACACTTATCAGTAAATCTCAACAGCCCTGGCCAGGGACTATAGGGTTCCTATCGACGACAGCAAGGTTTCGGAAGGCATCATTCATGTCGTTTTCAAAAAATTTCCGTTTCAAGGAACTCTAAACTAGAATCGTTAACAAGAATATTATACAGAAACTATAGTAAACCATTTACAACTAAGTGAACTAGAAATACAACTTTTGTAGACCGGTCCTTTACTTCATAAGCTCGTTGTAGTAGTCCCTTCGCTGCGTTGATGGAACTCCCGGACCCTTGCATGGCTTCACAAGGCGAATGGAACGTTCTTGTTTGAAGTCTTCGAGGCCGAAGATGATCTACATCGAGAGAATACTAACTCAAGCTACTACTTCACTAATGAAGGATTAGTGAAGCAAACACCAAAAACTAAAGTGCTAATCTAGTAGAGGATGATGAAATAGGAAGTGGGTTCACTTTAGAATTCTTTTTCTCACAATACTTTCTCACTTTTTTCAAACCGTAGAGAACTTGTTCTTTTAGAAGAAGAAGATGAAGAAATGAGAAGAGAATGAAAATGATTAAGTGAGAGAGTGAACCATGGTGAGTGAGTATCATATACTAACTCATGTAGAGATATAACCATGGCTAATTAAAATGGTTAGGTTAACAAATATCTAAAGTAAAACAAAGTGAGTGGACTTTGTCAAAGCATCCATAAGCTTCATGCAAGAAACAAATAATCCACTAATTTTGATTTACTTTAAACATTAAAACCCCACCACTTTAATTAATATGGTGTATGTCTCATACACCCATGTAGTGTGTATTAACAACCATGACACACACAAAATAAACAATGCACGTCAATATATATCACATATATATTGCATGTACACACAAGTGAGAAAAGAATGCTTAAGTGAGCCAATGTTAGTTAATGTAAATTAGTATATCAAATATACAATTATACACTAAATTATCAAATCAACACTTGATTTAATAATCCGGCTATATCTCATATAACCGATTAACACTTAATGTACCAACTTATCGAATCAACACTTGATTCGATAACCCGTCTATATCGCATATAACTGACCCATACAAAAGTCGCGAGAATAGAATATGGTATCTCATACACGCATTATTCTCGGTCCCGCACATATCACATATGTGCACCTATTTCGTTTTGCCTGAGCCAGTAAAACTCTATGTAGGACTCTAAAGACAAGTCAATACGCCGGCAGTAGGTGATGATCACATCAAGCACCCACAAGCCGTCAGCGGTACTAAATGGACGTAACGGCTACCCGAGTATTGAGCGATCAGAAGATCAGCAAGCAAGCCCGCTCCAACTCCTGCAAAAGCCTGACAGTAACACTTGCCGTACAGTCCGGTCTCCTCGTCTGATATGTCGCATATCAAGTCTAGGGTGGTAAACGTCAGACCCTAATAACCGATAATTCATTCCGATGTGAGGCACATAACGGGTCGAGAAACTACTGGTAACACTTATCGGTAAATCTCTAAATCAGCCCTGGCCAGGGACTTCCCTGTTATGGCCAATTGAGCACAGCGCAACATCAACCCCCAATACCGGGAGAGAAGAAACCCCTCCTATCGCTCATTGCCTCAATGTGACTCGGGACTGTACCCAAAAACCACTGTTTTGCACGCCCTCTTGGACGTGGTAAGGTGGAAATCAAAGCACAGTGGGAATCACACAAGATTCTATGACATTCTCGGGTCTACAAACTAACTTGTACAAGTGTCACCAGAGAACTGCCATCTGACGTGAGGTATAATACCATCTGGGAGTTCTCGACGAGTCCGTCAAGTGTACCCAGTCTTTACTGAGCACCCATATACCATCTTTGATGTCAAACACCAATGGATATGGGATCATCCATTGCCCATCTTAAGGGTCGAGAAGCGTATATGCTAGTCTACTCTGGTATATCGATGCCCCCTCTCGATACACCCACGACTAGGGACATTAAAGGATGTACTTATGGACTACCATGGCCCCACTAGTATGATCTGCATCAAAATCCTGGTAGTCAAGTACACTAATGGATATGTATGCCCTAGAGGCCATTATTGTATAGTACTAGTTTGTATATTACATTTTGGAAGCTTGGGATATATACATGGATTGCCGACAGTCTTGCTCGATATTGTAGTATGCTACTTGGTTTGTATCTATCTTAATATGGGTATATGTTTCTTTTAACATATCGCTAATACATATTGATGGAGCCCTTAGGATCTTTGCTTGACTACCGGCGTTGTGATGGCGATCACACTAGTGGGGGTTGGGTAGTCCATAAGCACATCCTTATACAGGTCCCTAGTCATAGGATTATCGAGACAGGGCATCGATACTACAGAGTATACTGGTGCATACGCTTCTCGTCCCAGCAGGGGAGATGGTCTATCCCACAGCCATCAGTACGTCATACTGGAGATAGTATGCAGGTGCTCGTTAGGTTACGAGTACACTGGACAGGACTCATCGGGAACTGTTGGTTGGTATTATACTTATTGTCAGTTAACAGTTCCCAGGTGACATGAGTACATCTTAGTCCATTGACTTGACACTGTCACTTCGCCTCGAGTATGTTCCCACTGTTCTTAGATTACTACCCTACCACGGCTCTATTGAGTCGTGCAAACCGGTATTACTTGGGTGCAGTCCCGAAGCACTTGGAGGCAGTGACGGTTAGACAGGATTCGTCTCTCCCGGTATTGGGAGTTGATATCGCGCCGTGTCTAGGAGAGCCATTACACAAAGTCTCTGGCCAGGGAAAGCGAGATTTACTGGTAGTGTTTCCAGTAGTTTCTCAGGGTGTTCTGGGCTACACTCCGGCACGACTTATACCGCTATTAGGGGTCTGACGTTTACCACCCCCTAGGCCCGACATGCGATACTCTTAGACGAACAGACCGGACTGTACGGAGATTGTCACATTCAGTCTCAGTAGGAGTTCAGATGGGTTCACCTCATCGGTCTTCTTATCGGCATCTACCTGGGGACCGTTACGTATAGTTAGTATCGCTTGCGGCCTGTGGTTAAACCCACTGCCAGCTTAGTGTTGAGTCTTTAGAGTCCCACACAGAGGGTTGTTCACCTTTGGGCGAAACGAGTAGAGATCGTATGGTTTTACGACGGGGTTCGTTCACATATGCGTACTTGTGTGCGTTTGGTATTCGGACAGTTGATACTAGTGGGCTTTGGTTTAAGCCGGATCCTAGTATTTGATTTTGGCTTGGTTCAGTCTCATTGCATTCGTGTTCTTCGGAACGCGAAAGCGGGTATGTATATACAGTTGACAGAGACAAATGAAGGAGACATCTCATTAGGGTTTTTGACTATTGACTTGATTAAGATCTTAATGAGATGAAGTTAATTGATTAATAGTTTTAATTAGTGATAATTGTGTTATGGTTATTTGGATTGACCATTTGACTTGTTGACCAAAGTTGACTAAGATATTTTTCTTAAGCAAAAGATTCTTTGCTTAGCATTAATGGTGATATGATAATGGTCAAATTAAATGAACCATCACAAATTTTTTGCTAATTAAAATTATTATTCTTTTATGCTAATATGAGAGCTATCTCTTCATTCTATCATATTGATTCTCTCTCCTAGCTCTCTCTCTTTCATCCTCTCTCTCAAACCCTAACCTCTCATGTGTTGAGAACCAAGTGAAATTGAGATCAAACCATAAATCACTCTCTACTCACTCTAGGGTTCTTAGTCTAGCAAGCAAAGCACTCTAGTTACTTCATGGTTGAGGTAGGAGCTCAAGGTAGAGGCCTTCGAGTGGATCTTCTCCGATATAGAGAAGCCGGTGAGGAGGAGCCATCTAGATCATTCCAAGGAGCTCACAACAAGGAGAAGGAGTTTAAGTTTAAGGTATAACTTTCTATCATAGTAGATAGAAATCTATTCTTTTGCTAGTTAGGTTTATGATAAAGATCCGGGTTTTAGGGTTATTCTAGCGCCAAGTTTATGTTCGTCGTAAAATTTTTGTTCTGCATTTGGCCAAGGAAGTTGGCCGGGGCGCTGGTGTAACCCTTCATGGTATCAGAGCCTACCCATAAACCCTACTAGCTAGTTTGCACAAGGTTAAAATCTCGATTGACAAATTTTTCCGAATCACGAATATAAGTTCATGAGCTTGCTGTCGATTTTTGAAGTTGTCCTAAAATTTTTCTGAGTATCTTAGAATTATATGCAGGCGAAACTATAGCTACAGAAAAAATTTGGGGGCCTAACTCCAAAATTCCATCGTGGAAAGTGAGCAAAATGGCGCAATTTGCGGCCCTTCCGCGGCGCTTTTTGGGCTACAGTACCCAAACATTTTTCTGGGGCTCTGTTTCGTGAAAATATGATATTTGTGATATATAATTTTGGCCCAGGTTTATTGCTGGATTTGCTTTTGGGGCCTATTTGGAAAAGTTTAGTCGATCGAAATTTTAAATGTGTATTTTACAGTACATTCACTTTTATCTGCGACCGGGAATGTCACTCGATCGGTAAAACTCATCTGATTGCTATATGTTCTTTTAGACGGGTTTTGCGAACGTGACATTCGCGTTGATGTTGTGTGCTTGTTTTGTGGTCGTGGTTGGATAATCGTGTTGGATAGCATGTGATGAAATGTTAGTGGTGCAGTTTAAATTCTTTTGTACATTTGTTATTGCGGGGCGAGCGTCCGACATGTGGACTGCCGTCTTTACCGGGTTGTATATTATTTTGGGGCACGACTGGGTTGAGGTCGATGTCACCATTTGCACATATTATTTTCTTTTTCTGTACTAGGATTACCCCGCGGTGGAGTGCACGAATAGCCAGGCTCTAGAAAGGCAGCAAGCCCGCATCTTATGGCGTTGAGACGGAGGGGATTATTTTTCATGGTGTTGAGACGGAGGGGGCTTCATTCTAGAATTGGCGGGCTATTCGCCGCACTCGTAGGGGGTACTAGTTTTCATTGCATAGGCTATCCACACGATCGGGAATGTCGGGTTTTATTTGTGGCTCAAATGAAACCCGGGGCTCCAAGATTATCCACCATTCTGTATTGTTGGCTGTGTTTCTGTGATGTTGTTTACTATCATGCCTCGGACGAATGTTGTATATACTTATATATATACACTAGTAGATGTTATATATGTTTTTCACCCATGCTAGTCTAGCCCCCGCTCTGTCGTTAGTTAAGTAACCTAACGGGTGATGACGGGGCCCAGTGGCGAATGCGGATGGCATATACGTACATCGTATTTTTGTTCTTTTCTGGTGTGGTAGGTTACTTTGATGGGACATCATTAATTTAGATTAATGCAAGTAAAACAAACCTAAAAAGATGTTGTTGGAACCAAGTTTTTAAAAACAGACATTACAGACGTTCTCTTTTGCTTTGCACAGTGGTATTCAGTTTGGAATATCCAGCACCTCATTCGACGAGGCAAGGGCCGAGTTCCTTTCATCAGGAGTGACCCCTTGAGTAAAAGTTTGTGTCAACGTAATACTTTCATTATAGTCGATTATTCTTGCTTTGCATCGTGGTATTCAGTTTGGAATATTCTGCACCTCATTCGACGAGGAAAGCGCCGAGATCCCTTCACAGGGAGTGACCTCTTTAACAAAAGTTTTCGCCACTATATATTTTAAAAGGCAATCAGGTTCCTTCAACGATATCAAGTTCATTACGTTAATGGGTTTTTCACCAAAAACCCAGCCGTAGCCCTCCGTCATTTCGGATTGGTATTATTTAGTATTCGTGCTGCGTTTGTTGACCTAGTCAAAGCTTAGTGAACGGTAGCTAAGTGATATTTTTTCTGTGCATTGAAAATGTGATTGGTTAGGACAGTCGTGCGGCCCTATTGACCTAGTCAAGGGCACGTACGTGTGGGTTTAATGCAATCAAGATAATGACGGGTAGAACTTGACTAGCGGTTTATAGTTTGTTGACCTAGTCAAGGTCATAAACCATTAGGGGTAAAAATCTAATCGGGAGTTTCAAACATACAGGAAACTTGCAGATTTAGCATACCTTATGGAGTGTGATGACTAGAGTGGATTCCATCTAGGCCATCATATAATGATAGTTGGATCCCGATCCCACTGATGAGTTGGATTACTCTCGGGAGATTATTTCACTTAACAATCAATGCTATAAACCAAGTAGGTGTCTAGAACGGTGTTAGCGGGGCTACGCCTCCAGGGAAAAGAGGTTATGTAATTAAGGAACTTCGTGAAAGCATTGGAAAACCTCCCTTGAAGTACCAACACTAGCCTGGCTAAAAGGTGAAGCAAGTATTGTGACGTGCGATTAATCCTGACTAATTCTTCTTTTTAGGTTTGAAGAAGAATTTGAGGAAACAGTAGGAGTCATCCTGATTAGATAAATTAATAAACCAATATAATCTTGCAAGAGCGCACACTGAGTTGTTTCTTTTCTCTCTTTCCAGGTAGCAACCATTTCACGCCCTAATTAAGATAATAAAATTATCGCTTGACCGATCCGAATTCTTATTTGGGGCTGGGGAACGACAGTTCGGCTCTAACTTACGTCAACAGTCATAAGTATGAGCATGGGAAAGAGGATTGTATGGATTCCAAGGAGACCCAGTTGAAAAAGAAGCATAGTATTGCATCTACTTCAGGTGTTCTTGTAATTGAGAACTGCTTTTCGGTCAGCCCTACCTCCTGGGTACTTGATACCGGATCAGGATCTCATATCTGTAATTTATTGCAGGGACTGAGAAAAAGTAGGAAAGTTGCACCTGGTGATATATCACTCAGGGTAGGGAACGTAGCACAAGTTAATGCTCCAGCCGTCGGTGAATATCACCTAGTGTTGCCAAATGGCAATACTATGATTTTGAACAATTGCTACTATGTACCTTCCATGGTTTGCAACATAATATCAGTGTCTTTACTTGATAAAGATGGATATAATTTTGTTCTTGATAGAAATATCATGAACATTTACCTTGAGAAGGTACTGGTTGCAGAAGGTACACCGTGTAATGGTATCTATGTTCTAAATCAGAACACAGTTCTCAATATACAAAACACACGCAAGAGGAAGAGTTCTGATACGAATGAATCCTACTTGTGGCATTATAGACTTGGTCATATCGGGGAGAATGGACTATGTAAGTTGCATATAGATGCACTCATGAATATGTTTGAGTTTTCATCTTATGAAACTTGTCAGTCTTGTCTCAAAGGAAAGATGACCAAATCTCCGTTCACCGGACATGGAGAAAGGGCAGCAGAGCTCTTGGAACTCATACACAGTGATGTATGTGGTCCAATGTCTATACATGCAAGGGGTGGGTTCTCGTACTTCATCGCATTCACTGAAGATCTCTCAAGGTTCGGATATGTGTATCTGATGAAACACAAATTTGAAGCTTTTGAGAAATTTAGAGAATTCAGAAACGAAGTGGAGAACCAGATAGGCAAAAATATCAAGATCCTCCGGTCTGATAGAGGAGGGGAGTACTTAAGCACGGAATTCCTAGATTACTTAAAAGAGAATGGTATTCTCTCTCAGCTTACTCCTCCGTACACACCACGGCGTAATGGTGTATCGGAGCGGAGGAACCGTACCCTGATGGATATGGTTCGCTCCATGATGAGTAGTGCTGAGTTACCTCTTTCATTTTGGGGACATGCGCTTTTGACTGCGGCATATCTATTGAATGATGTTCCATCTAAATCAGTGCCTAAGACTCCATTCAAGATATGGAATGGAAAAAGGCCATATCTTAAAAGATTTAAGATATGGGGTTGTCCGGCTTATGTTAAAAAGCATAAACCAGATAAACTAGAGGCGCGGTCAGTTTTATGTAAGTTTGTGGGATATCCAAAGAATGGTTATGGATATCTGTTCTACTACACCGAGGAACAGAAGGTGTTTGTTGCTCAGCATGCCGTTTTCTTAGAAACGGAGTTTCTTGCAAGAGAAATAAGTGGGAGCACGGTAGAACTGGAAGAGATTTAGCAACCACAAACTGACACTGAAAATTTGACAGAACCTCAGGATTCAATAACTCCAGACGAACCTCAGCCACTCCGCAGATCTGGTAGGATTTCTCATCCGTCCAAGAGATACTATGGTTTTCTCATAGACGGGAATCGAGAGGATTGCATCTTGGAAGAAGATGACCCTACCAGTTTCAGTCAGGCCATTATCAGTAGGGACTCTGATAAGTGGCTGGATGCTATGCGATCCGAAATGGAGTCCATGTACACCAATAAAGTGTGGACCTTGGATATTTCTCCACCTGGGGTAAAACCCGTTGGATGCAAATGGATCTACAAAAGGAAACTTGGTGTAGATGGGCAGGTGGAAACCTATTAGGCTAGACTCGTTGCAAAAGGTTTTCATCAAAGACCTGGTGTGGACTATGACGAAACTTTTTCTCCAGTGGCTATGCTCAAATCCATTTGAATCCTACTTGCCATTTCTGCCTTCCATGACTATAAGATCTGGCAGATGGACGTAAAAACGGCTTTTCTAAACGGCAGTTTGGAAGAGTGCGTTTATATGGATCAGCCAGAAGGTTTTGTAGACAGTGGGAGCAGCGGGAAGGTGTGCAGGTTACTTAAATCCATTTATGGATTAAAGTAGGCATCGCGGAGCTGGAACATCTGTTTTGATGAAGCGATCAAAGAATTTGACTTCATCAAAAACGAAGATGAGCCTTGTATTTATAAGAAGATTGTAGGACGAACTTTCGTATTCCTAGTCTTGTACGTGGATGACATTCTTTTGATAGGAAATGACATTTGTATGCTACAATCGGTCAAGCTATTCTTGTCACAAAGGTTCTTCATGAAAGACCTGGGTGATGCCTCGTGCATTCTGGGGATCAAGATCTACAGAGATAGTTCCAAGAGATTACTGGGACTTTCGCAGTCCAGGTACATAGAGACCGTACTAAAGAGATTTAGTATGGAAGATTCCAAGCGTGGTAATATACCCGCATTGCACGGAATCACCCTCTCCAAGAAGATGTCTCCCAAGACTGACGAGGAGAGGGTAGCATGAGCACTATACCTTACGCTTCGGCGGTAGGATCTATAATGTATGCGATGCTATGTACAAGACCAGATGTAGCTTACGCGCTAAGCGTGGTGAGCCGGTATCAGTCAGACCCAGGTAAGAACCACTGGACAGCAGTGAAAAACATTCTCAAGTACCTAAGAAGGACTAAGGAGATGTTCCTGGTTTACGGTAATGGAGACCTCAGGGTCGAGTCCTTTACCGATTCAAGCTTCCATAGTGACAAGGATGACAACAAGTTTGTCTCGGGTTTTGTGTTTACCCTCAATGGAGGGGTGGTGCGTTGGAGGAGTTCCAAACAGGATACCGTCGCAGACTCGGCGATGGAGGCTGAATACATTGCTGCAAGCGATACTGCAAAAGAGGCGGTCTGGATGAAGAAGTTCATTAGTGAACTTCAGTTGGTTCCGTCCATTGTTGACCCAATACCTTTGTATTGCAATAACAATGGGGCTATAGCTTTAGCGAAGGAACCAAGGTCCCATCAGAAATCCAGACACATCTTAAGGCGGTATCACCTGATCAGGGAGATTATTGATCGCCAGGAGATCTAGGTACGGAGAGTGGACACTGAAGACAACACGGCGGATCCATTCACAAAGGCCCTCCCTCAAACACAGTTTGAGCTACTTTTTGAGCTATTGGGTATGCGGTACGCCAGCAGCTGGCCTTAGTGCATGCGTCGGGTATGCGGTACACCTATTACTGGCCTTTAGTGCAAGTGGGAGATTGTTGGAAATGTATGCCCTAGAGGCCATTATTGTATAGTACTAGTTTGTATATTACATTTTGGAAGCTTGAGATATATACATGGATTGACGACAGTCTTGCTCGATATTGTAGTATGCTACTTGGTTTGTATCTATCTTAATATATGTATATGTTTCATTTAACATATCGCTAATACATATTGATGGAGCCCTTAGGATCTTTGCTTGACTACCGGTGTTGTGATAGAGATCACACTAGTGGAGGCTGGGTAGTCTATAAGTACATCTTTATACAGGTCCCTAGTCGTAGGATTATCGAGACAGGGCATCGAAACTCCAGAGTAGACTGGTGCATACGCTTCTCATCCCAGCAGAGGAGATGGTCTATCCCACAGCCATCAGTACGTCATACTGAAGATAGTATGCAGGTGCTCGTTAGGTTACGAGTACACAGGACAGGACTCGTCGGGAACTATTAGTTGGTATTATACCTATTGTCAGTTAACAGTTCCCAGGTGACATGAGTACAGCTTAGTCCGTTGACTTGACACTGTCACTTCGCCTCGAGTGTGTTCCCACTGTTCTTAGATTACTACCCTACCATGGCTCTATTGAGTCGTGCAAACAGGTAGTAGTTGGGTGCAGTCCCGAAGCACTTGGAGGCAGTGACGGTTAGACATGATTCATCTCTCCCGGTATTGGAAGTTGATATCGCGTCGTGTCTAGGAGAGCCATTACACAAAGTCCCTGGCCAGGACAAGCGAGATTTACTGGTAGTGTTTCCAGTTTTTCTCAGGGTGTTCTTGGCTACACTCCGACACGACTTGTACCGCTATTAGGGGTCTGACGTTTACCGCCCCCTAGGCCCGACATGCGATACTCTTAGACGAACAGACCGGACTGTACGGAGATTGTCACATTCAGGCTCAGTAGGAGTTCAGATGGGTTCACCTCATCGGTCTTCTTATCGGCATCTACCTGGGGACCGTTATGTACAGCTAGTACCGCTTGCGGCCTGTGGTTAAACCTACTGCCAGTGTAGTGTTGAGTCTTTAGAATCCCACACAGAGGGTTGTTCACCTTTGGGCGAAACGAGTAAAGGTCGTATGGTTTTGCGACGGGGTTCGTTCACATATGCGTACTTGTGCGCGTTTGGTGTTTGGACAGTTGATACTAGTGGGATTTGGTTTAAGCCGTATCCTAGTATTTGATTTTGGCTTGGTTCAGTCTCATTGCATTCGTGTTCTTCGGAATGCGGAAGCGGGTATGTATATACAACTGATTGAGACAAATGAAGGAGACATCTCATTAGGTTTTTTGACCATTGACTTGATTAAGATCTTAATGAGATGAAGGTAATTGATTAATAGTTTTAATTAGTGATAATTGTGTTATGGTTATTTGGATTGACCATTTGACTTGTTGACCAAAGTTGACCAAGATATTTTCCTTAAGCAAAAGATTCTTTGCTTAGCATTAATGGTGACATTATAATGGTCAAATCAAATGAACCATCAAAATTTTTTTGCTAATTAAAATATTATTCTTTTATTCTAATATGAGAGCTATCTCTTCATTCTATCATATTGATTCTCTCTCCTAGCTCTCTCTCAAACCCTAACCTCTCATGTGTTGAGAACCAAGGGAAATTGAGATCAAACCATAAAATCACTCTCTACTCACTCTAGGGTTCTTAGTCTAGCAAGCAAAGCACTCTAGTTACTTCATGGTTGAGATAGGAGCTCAAGGTAGAGGCCTTCGGGTGGATCTTCTTCGATATAGAGAAGCCGGTGAGGAGGAGCCATCTAGATCATTCCAAGGAGCTCACAATAAGGAGAAGAAGGAGTTCAAGTTTAAGGTATAACTTTCTATCATAGTAGATAGAACTATATTCTTTTGCTAGTTAGGTTTATGGTAAAGATCCGGATTTTAGTGTTATTCTAGCGCCAAGTTTATGTTCGTCGTAAATTTTTTGTTCCGCATTTGGCCACGGAAGTTGGCCGGGGCGCTAGTGTAACACTTCATACACATCCTAAGTGCTTTACCAACATATAACCATAAGATAGTTTAAAGAGACAAGTATAGATGTTAAGATAAAGAGCAACCATACTATCATATCGAGCAAGAAAGTCCTCTCTATATATGTCCAAGCATCCAATATAATATACATCATATGTACAATACTGGCCTCTAGGGCATACATACAACTAACAATCCCCCACTTGCACTAGGGCCAGCTGCTGCAGTATCGCATACCGAGCATCCCGAAGAGTCTCTCGAACAGTATCTAGGGAATGGCCTTCGTGAGTGGATCCGCTGTGTTGTTCTTCGTGTCATCCCTCCTGACCTCGATCTTCCGGCGATCAACTATCTCCCGGATCAGGTGATATCGCCTCAGAATATGCCTGAGTCACTGATGGGACCTGGGTTCCTTGGCCAAAGCCACCGCTCCATTGTTATCATAATACAAAGATATTGGATCCTTAATGGATGGAACCACTCCAAGTTCAGTTATGAAATTCTTGATCCAGATAGCCACTTTGGCAGCATCTTTGGCAGCGATTTATTTAGCCTCCATCATCGAGTCTACCACAGTTTCCTGCTTGGAACTCTTCTAGCATACCTCCTTTCCATTGAGGGTAAAGACAAATCCCGAGTGCGACTTAGAGTCGTCCTTATCACTCTGGAAGCTCGAATCGGTAAATGACTCCACTTTGAGTTCTCCATTACCATACATCAAGAGCATCTCTTTAATCCTTCGTAAGTACTTGAGAATGCTCTTCACAGCTGTCGAGTGACTCTCTCCAGGATCTGCTTGATACCTACTCACTACACTTAGTGAGTGTGCTACATCGGTTCTGGTACACAGCATCACGTACATGATAGAGCCTACTGCCGAAGCATAGGGTATCCCTTGCATGAGAGCTCTTTCTAAATCAGTCTTGGGAGACATCTTTTTGGAGAGAGTGAGCCTAGAGATCATGGGTAAAAACCCACGCTTGGATTCTTCCATATTAAACCTCTTCAGTATGGTATCAATGTACCTGGATTGGGACAATCCCAGTATCCGTTTAGATCTATCTCTATAAATCTTAATCCCCAAGACGTTGGAGGCATCCCCCAGATCTTTCATTGAGAATCTTTGTGATAAGAAGAGCTTGACCGATTGCAGCATAGGAATGTCATTTTCTATCAAGAGTATGTCATCTACGTACAATACGAGGAAGACAACCTTACTCTCTGCCACCTTCTTGTAAATACAAGGTTCATCTACGTTTTTGACGAAATCAAACTTTTTGATAACGACATCAAAGCAGATGTTCCAACTTCGCGATGCTTGCTTTAATCCATAAATGGATTTAAGCAGCTTGCACACCTTCCCACTGATCCCACTAGCTACGAAGCCCTCTGGCTGAGTCATGTACACGCTCTCTTCTAAATCACCATTTAGAAAGGCGGTATTAACATCCATTTGCCAGATTTTGTAGTCAAGATATGCAGCGATGGCAACCATGATACGGATGGATTTAAGCATAGCCACTGGAGAAAAGCTTTCATCATAATCCACACCTGGTCGTTGACGAAAACCCTTTGCAACAAGTCTAGCTTTGAAAGTCTCTACTTTCCCATCTGCATCAAGTTTTTTCTTGAAGATCCACTTGCTCCCAATGGGTTTTACCCCTTCAGGAGCATCTTCCAAAGTCCATACATTGTTGGTGTACATGGATTCCATCTCGGACCGCATTGCATCCAGCCATTTCACTGAGTCACCACTCGTGATGGCCTGCTCGAAGCTTGTTGGGTCATCATCCTCCATGATGCAATCCTTGCTCCCACCATCCATGTGAAAACTGTAATATCTCTCAGGTGGGTGAGGAACCCTACTAGATCGACGGAGTGGCTGGGGTTCATCGAGAACTACCGAATCCTCCGGTTCCACCAAATCTTCTGTCGAAGTCTGTATTGCTGGAACCTCTTCCAGTTCTACCTCCTTGCCACTAATCTCTTTTTCAAGAAATTTCTTTTCTAAAAAGGTGGCATGTCGAGAAACAAACACCTTTTGCTCCTCGGTGTGGTAGAAGATATACCCGCGCGAATGTTTGGGATATCCAATAAACTTACACAGAATGGACCTTGCCCCGAGCTTGTCCGGATTTTGTGTTTTCACATATGCCGGACAACCCCATATCTTAACATAATTAAGATATGGCCTCTTTCCTTTCCATATCTCATATGGAGTGGTTGGCACAGATTTGGTGGGAACCATATTCAATAGGTCTGCAGCTGTTTCCAGCGCATATCCCCAAAAGGAAATAGGCAACTCAGCAGTGCTCATCATAGAGCGTACCATATCCAACAGGGTGCGATTCCTCCGTTCCGATACACCGTTGTGCTGTGGTGTATATGGAGGAGTTAGCTGAGAGAGAATCCCATTCTCTTTTAGGAAGTCCAGGAATTCATTGTGTAGGGTTGCTAGGCACACGCACAAGGGTCTACGAGGCATCAACCATGCCCGATTTAAAATTTAGCCGTGCCGAACAACCCAAAGCCGGATCTTTAAACTAGTTTAGGCGAAAACAAGCATGTTAAACCCTTTAACACTAAGTGAGAGGGATTACAACTTTTGTAGATCCAGTCCTTCACTTCTTAAGCTCCGTGTTGAGGTCCCTTCGTTGCGATCATCGTGTGTCCGGACTCTCGAGAGGTTCCACGAAGAGAAAGGTGCAAGCTTGCTTCCGATCTTCGATAACAAAGATGATCTACCTTGAAGTTTCATTAACACAAGCTAACACTTACTAAATGAAGTGAACACCCTTTTCTAAATGGCAAAGGTAGATGAGGATGATGAAGTAGGATTTTTGCTCTCATTTATAATCTTTTTCTCACACATAATTCATCACAAAAATCAAAGCTAGAAAGCTTTTCAAGAAGGAACTCAAGGAAGAAGATGAATGAATAATGAATCAATCCTTTTGTGATGAATAATGCATAGATAATTATGATGAATAATGCAACTATGGTCAACTAAACCCATGTAGAGAATTAACTAGGGCTAGGGTTTGGGTTGGGTTAAAAGTGAGTCACTTGAAAATATCAAGCATAATATCTTTTTCAAGACAAAAGAAAAGCTTCTAGATTCTACTTCTTAATCATAATCCAAACCCTAATCATGTTTAAACTCCACTAAACATGTTGCATTAGTAATCATATCATGTTACAATATTATATATCACATATATAATATTTATTGTAACAAAATAAAATAATACATTTAACATATATCGCATATATATCAATGTATTACCCGAGTGAGAAAAAGAATCTTTTAGTGAGCTAATATTAGTTAATGTAATTTAATATATCATATATATTATTATACATTAAATTATCGAATCAACACTTGATCCGACAATCCGGCTAGATCGCATATAACCGACTAATACGATGACCCGGCTATATCACATATACCCGGTTGATATCTCATATCGCGAGAATCCAATACGGTATCACATACCGCATTATCCTCGGTCCTGCACATATCACATATGTGCTCCTACTCCATTTTGCCTGAGCCAAGAAACCTCTGTGTAGGGCTCTAAAGAATCCTCAATGCGCCGGCAGTAGGTGATGATCATATAAAATACCCACAAGCTGCAAGCGGTCACCTAAACGTAACAGCCACCCAAGTATTGAGTGCTCAGAAGATCAACAAGCAAGCCTGTACATTCTTCTGTGAATCCAAACAGTAACACTCTCGTACAGTCCGGTCTTGTCGTCTGATATAATGCATATCTTGCCTAGGGGTGGTAAACGTCAGACCACAGTAGCTCGATAAGTCGTGTCGATATGAGGTCTATAACAGTTCGAGAAACTACTGATAACACTTACCAGTAAATCTCAGCTACCCTGGCCTGGGATTTCCGGTTATAGCCAATCGAACACAGCACAACATCAACTCCCTATACCGGGAGAGACGAATCCCCTCCTATCGCTCATTGCCTCCATGTAATTCGGGACTGTACCCAAAAGCCACCTTTTTGCACGCCCTCTTGGATGTGGTATGATGGAAATCAAAGCACAGTGGGAATCATACAAGACTCTATGACGATCTCGGGTCAACAGACTACTTTGTACCAGTGTCACCGGAGAACTGCCATCTGACGTGAGGTATAATACCATCTGGGAGTTCTCGGCGAGTCCGTCCAGTGTACCCAGTCTCTACTGAGCACCCGTACACCATCCTTGATGTCAAACACCGATGGATATGGGATCATCCATCGCCCATCATATGGGTCAAGATGCGTATAAGCTAGTCTACTCTGGTGTATCGATGCCCTGTCTCGATACACCCTCGACTAGGAACTGTTAGGATGTACCCATCAAATACCATGCCCACTAGTATGATCTCATCATAGTCCCAGTAGTCGAGTACATATCCTAAGGGCTTTATCAACATGTAACATAGAGACAATCAGAGTACATGTTAAGATAAAGTACAACCAGATAGCATACTATCATGTCGAGCAAGAAAGTCCTCCCTATATATGTCCAAGCATCCATTACAATATACATCATATGTACAGTAATGGCCTCTAGGGCATACATATAACTAACAATCTCCCACTTGCACTAGGGCCATCTGTTGTAGTATCACATACCCAACAATTAGCTGTGGCTGAGGTATCTCATACTCAACCATCCCATAAAAGTCTCTTTTGGGAAAAAAGGCCTTTGTGAGTGGATCTGCGTTGTTTTCCTCTGTGTCTACTCTCCTAACCTCGATCTCCGTGGAGATCAACCATCTCCATGATTAGGTGATACTGCCTAAGAATTATATCTGGATTTCTGATGGGACGGGGGGTTCCTTGGCAAAAGCCACAACTCCATTGTCACACAATGGTAGGAACGAAGTTCATCTCATGAACCTTTAAATATCCAGACCGCCTCTTTGGTAGCATCCTTGGTAACGATGTATCTCGCCTTTAATCGTCTAGTATGTCACGGTATCTATCTTGGAACTCTTCCAACATACCGTCCCTCCACTGAGGGTAAAGACAATGCCTGCGACTGACATTTAGTCGTCCTTATCACCCTGGAACCCTTCCAATGATTCTCCCCAGGATCGATTGATACCATCTCACTACAATTAGTGAGTATCCTAACATCCAATTAGAACTATCTCATAGATCCAAAACCCAGGATTTAGGAGGTATGACTTTGATCCTATATGGAGAATCCTTATGATAAGCAGAGATTGACCGATCGTAGCATAGGAAACTCCTTCCCTATCAAGAGTATGTCATCCACGTACTCTACGAGGATCACTACCATACTCCCTACTACCTTTTTGTATATACAAGGTTCATCTACCATTTTGATGAAGTCAAACTCTTTGACTACCACATCAAAACAGACGTTCCAACTCCGTGATGCCTGCTTTATCATATAAAACATCTTGCACACGTTTCTGTTGCTCCCACTGTCTACGAAGCCCTCCGGATGTGTACTTATAGACGCTCTCTTCCAAATCATCATTTAGAAAAGCTGTCATGACACCCAACCTCCAGATATCGTAGTCATGGTATGTAGCCGTGGCAAGTAGGATCTGGATGGACTTAAGCATAGTTTTGAAAGTCTCAACTTTTCCATGTACACCAAGTAATCTTCTCAAGATATACTTGCTCCTGATGGGGATCTAACCCTTCAGATAAAGCAACCAAAGTCCATACTTTGTTGGTGTATAAGGATTCCATCTCAGATCGTTAAGCATCCAGTCATTCTTATAGAGTCTCACTCCTGATGACCAGCTCGAAACTAGTAGGGTCATCATCTCATGATGCAATCCTCGCTCCCACTGTCATAGAGAAACCGAAGTATCTCTCAGGTGGGTGAGGAACCCTACTAGATCGACGAAGAGGATGAGGTTCGTTGGAAACTATTGAATCCTTTGGTTCTACCAAATCATCTGCTGTAGTTTGTATAGCTGGAACTCCTTCCAGTTCTACCTCATGACCACTAATTTCTTCACAAGAAATTCTTTTTCACAAAGGTGGCATGCTGAGAAACAAAACATCTTTTGTTCCTCGGTTGGGTAGAAGATATTCCCTTGTGTATGCTTGGGATATCCATCAAACTTCCACAGATCTGACTTTGCCTCAAGTTTGTCCGGATTTTGCTTTTTAGACATAGGCCGGACAATCCCAAATCTTAAAAAAATTAAGATATGGGCTCTTCCCTTTCCATATGACATATGAAGTGGTATGCAACTGATTTGATTTGAACGCTATTCAATGGGTATGCAGTTTCTCAAGTGCATAACTCCCAAAAGGAAATAGGAAACTCAGTAGTACTCATCATAGAGCACACCATATCACATAGGGTGCTATTGCTCCGCCCCGATATACCATCGTGCTATTGTGTATACGGAGGAGTAATGCTGAGAGAGAATCTCATTCCCCTTTAGAATAGTCCAGGAATTCTGTGCTCAAGTATTCTCCTCCTTGATCTCATCAAAGGACATAATACTTATACCCGTATTTTGGTTCTCTACTTTTAACTTATATTCTGTGAATATCTCAAAAGCTTTGGACTTGTGTTTCAACAGGAACATATGTCTGAATCTTGAGAGATCATCAGAGAATGTAATGAAGTACAAAGAACCGGTTTTGGCAAGTGTAGACAGAGGACCTTCATAGATCAGCATGTATCAATCCCAAGAGTTCACTAACTCTTTCTCTGTTTCCAATAAACGGAGCTGTGGTCATCTTATCTCTGTGACATGACAAGCAAATTTCACAAGATGTAAATTCAAACTAATTTAAATATGCATCTTTATGTAACTTCAGCTAGTCGGGTCGCATTGATATGACCTAGTCTACAATGCCTCAAGAAGGATTCGTTCATTTCTGAATTCTTCCTCTTGTGTGTGTTCTTTATACTAAGAACTGTAGTTTGATTTAAAACGTCTATGCTTTTAGATAACGTACCTGAACCGATCAACTCTTGATATAGGAAATGTTCAAAACATTATCCAACAATAAAAAATTAAATCCTTTCTTTACTAATAAAGAGACTGATATGATGATGTATATCAGGTTCGGTATCTAATAACATTCGTTCAGAATCAATTTATTCTGGTAATACAGGGTGATAGTGACCAACAGACTTGGCTGCAACACTTGCACCGTTTCTATCTCATGAAACTTATCACCCGTTCTCAGTTCTCTACCTATTTGTAGCCCATGTAACAAATTACATATGTAGGATCCTGATCCAGTATCACATACTCAGGACGTAAAGGTTACTGAGAAACAGTTCTCTGTAATGAACACACCCAAAGATGATGCATCAGCATGAACTTTCTTCGTTTGGGCGGCATGGGAAATCTGGTATTCCCCAATATCCTGCTCTGTCTTATAACAATTATAAGTTGGAGCGGGACCAACGTTCCCCAGCTCAGTATAACAAGCGGGTTCAGTCAATATATCTGTTTTATTATCTTGATTAAGGCGTGATATGGTCGCTACCTGGAGAGAGAGAGAAGAAAACACTCAGCGTATGCTCTTGGAAGATTAGATTGGTTATCTAATATATCTAATTAGGATGTCTCCTACTGTTTTAGTCAAATCTTCCTTCAAACCCTAAAAGGAAAGACTAGCCGGGATTAATTACACGCTACAAGTTCGCCAATCTTTCAGCCAGGCCAGTGTCGGTACTTTGAGGGAGGTCCCCCGTGCTTTCACACGAACCTAATTAAAGTAAACCTCGTTTTCCCAGGGGCATAACCTCTTTAACACCTTTTTAGACACCTACTTGATCGGCTAATTGTAATGTGTAAAACTCTCCCAGGAGTAACTCTTACTCGCAGCGGGTATCGGGATCCAACTATCTTATAGAAGGTATGCAATCTCATTGCAAATTTCAACACTTAAAAATCCCAATAATATTTTACCCCTAGCAGCTATATGACCTTAACATGGTCAACAAATCATAAGTGCTAGTCAAGTTCAACCCGTCATTTCTCGATTGAATTAAACCTACCCGCACGACCCTTAACATGGTCAACAAAGTCGCACAACTACCCTAATCCAATCGCATCATATGCTTATACAGATAAGCACTAATCAGCTACCGCACACTACGCCTTAACATGGTCAACAAATGTAGCACGAATACTAACTAGTACTTATCTGAAATGATGGAGGGTTACGACAGGTTTTTAAGAAAAACCTTTTGCGTAATGAACTTGATATTGTTGTAGAATCGAGTGATTTTTAAATGGAGTGCTTTTTAGGCTTTTCTAGTTTTGCTAAAGGGGTCACTCCCGGTGAAGGGATCGTCGGCCCTTTCCTCATCGAATAAGGTGCAGGGTATATCATATATACTACCATGCAAAGCAAGAACTATAGAAGCAATCAAAAGACAAACCGAGTTTGTAGCATCTGCTAGTTTCACTAAAAAGGTCACTCCCGGTGAAGGGATCTCGGCTCTTTCCTTATCGAATAAGGTGTTGAATGTTCTACAAGAAACACCGCTTGCAAAGCAAGAATTAGAGCTACCAGTTTTTAAACAAGTTTCTACAACATCTTTAGGTTTCTTTTATTTCATTAATCTCATTAATGAAGTCACATTTTATTATGCTTCACAAGCATCACATTTGAAACGAAATCTGCCATATAACATATATCTTATATATATAATATAAACATTCGTCTCAGGCAGTAATATGATCTCATCACAGAACATTGCAGTAGAAGAACATATATGAAATATTGGATATACTAGGACGTCCGTGTTTTCAATACGAGCCAGTATAAAACACGGATTCCACGGTCGCGATGAATAGCCAAACCCACATCCCTAGACCCCTACGAGAGCGGCAAGCAACTCTGCCAATTCCAGGGTTAGGAGACCCGGTCTCGACTCCTCGAGATGGTCTCCCACTGGACCCCAGAATCCGGTTACTTGTGCTCCCCGCCATGGGTTTACCTAATGCGGCAAAGTAAATAATATACAATGGTGACATCATCCTCAGCCCGGAAGTACCCCAATAAAAGAATATTACATACAAATGAATTTTTCATCAATGAAAAAGAAAAACTCTCATCTCACATAAAACCCCTGGCTATTCAGAACGCGACGATCCAATATAACATATCACAGCAACACATAATATCTCATATCATCAACATAAGCAAGTATGCGTATCCCAATTGTCGTTGATGTATAGCAACGAAGCCGGTGATACACCACATACTACGCTTACGGTCACAGAAAAGAAAGTGTAAAACAACAACAGTTGGAATCCGCAACCTCTTTAGACATCGCATGCCTAACCAAATGAATTCCTTAGACATCGCATGCCTAACAATTATAAACCCCGCATTTTAGTCTCATTATCGAAAAACTTTTCAATATCAAGTTGGGCAATTCAACAAAATTCCCGACATTCTGATCGAATGCTCGTCGCAAACTTTAGTAGACGGCCGCATCCCTTGATGCCGTTGACGAAGTGCACTAAGGTGGAACACCGGTGCCGCGAGCACCCGAACGAATGCTTTTGGCGACGGGGTTCTCCTACGGTCACTTGGTCGGGGCTATGGGGTGTGGCTGTCTATTAAGTTTACCCGGCGAGTATCCGCGTACGCTACGTGATTGCGATGGACTTTTGATCACATCAAAATTTCGTGGCAAACGATCATCTGAGACTAAACTGCTATGTTTATAATATTCAAATTAGTTATCTCATAACTACATGTAGATTCCAATTATTGTATCACATTCCAGATAAATAGACAATGTTAAACTTTCCGATCGAATAATCAAACACCCAAGATTTCCCCAATATATCTCAACACTTGAAATCAGTTTAAAAAACATCCATCACATGACACAGTACCAATGGTCCAGCCGTAGAAGGGTCAAGTCAACGCCTCACATGTGGCACGCCGTACTGCCCCAAACCCTAAGGTTTGGAGGCAGTTCAAGACGGTCACATAATCGAGTTAAGGTTTGTTGTCTTCTAGAGGGTCCACCGCGTTACTTGCACGACTTAGAAAGTTTCAAACTTGAGAAAAATTCTAACTTTTGAAAAATTTTACGACTGGGGAAAGAGTGAGTTATTGATATCCGTTCGAACTTTTTAATAGTTTCTAAAAATACCCGGAAGAACTAAACGAAGTTATATTATCCGATCGAATCAATGAGTCCCAAATACAACCCAGATAACTCAACACTTGAGTATATTTAAAAGTACCCAGAAACATCAGGAAACACATACTGTACAAAAATGAAACCCTAACTTTACTGTCGTGCCGCGGAACCGCCGCTAATGGCATGTCATTGCCGCGGTTCCGCGGCCGTTTAAGTGAGTTAGTGGCTCGTTTTTCACATATGTCCATAGAATTCCCTGCTGATTTTTTTGAGTATTTTTAATGTGGAAAAAATCACATTTTCAGAAAATGTCCAGAGAAGGGTTCAAATTAGGGTTTTGGGGTTTGATCGGACTTTAAACTCCGTCTAGACTTCGCCTAAAGCTCTAGCTTGGCTCTGATACCACTGTAGGGTTGCTAAGCACATCCACAAGGGTCTACGAGGCATCAACCATGCCCGATTTAAAATTTGGCCGTGCCGAACAACCCAAAGACGGATCTTTAAACTAGAGTTTAGGCGAAAACAAGCATGTTAAACCCATTAACACTAAGTGAGAGGGATTACAACCTTTGTAGATCCGGTCCTTCACTTCTTAAACTCCGTGTTGAGGTCCCTTCGCTGCAATCATCGTGTGTCCGGACTCTCGAGAGGTTCCACGAAGAGAAAAGTGCAAGCTTGCTTCTGATCTTCGATAACAAAGATGATCTACCTTGAAGTTTCATTAACACAAGCTAACACTTACTAATGAAGTGAACACCCTCATCTAAATGGCAAGGGTAGATGAGGATGATGAAGTAGAATTTTTGCTCTCATTTATAATCTTTTTCTCACACATAATTCATCACAAAATCAAAGCTAGAAAGCTTTTCAAGAAGGAACTCAAGGAAGAAGATGAATGAATAATGAATCAATCCTTTTGTGATGAATAATGCATAGATAATTATGATGAATAATGCAACCATGGCCAACTAAACCCATGTAGAGAATTAAATAGGGCTAGGATTTGGTTTGGGTTAAAAGTGAGTCACTTGAAAATATCAAGCATAATATCTTTTTCAAGACAAAAGAAAAGGTTCTAGAATCTACTAGAAGTCTTAACCCTAATCCAAACCCAAATCATGTTTAAACTCCACTAAACATGTTGCATTAGTAATCATATCATGTTACGATATTATATATTATATATATAATATTTATTGTAACAAAATAAAATAATACATTTAACATATATCGCATATATATCAATGTATTACCCGAGTGAGAAAAAGAATCTTTTAGTGAGCTAATATTAGTTAATGTAATTTAATATATCATATATATTATTATACATTAAATTATCGAATCAACACTTGATCTGACAATCCGGCTATATTGCATATAACCGACTAATACGATGACCCGGCTATATCACATTTCCGATATCTCATATCGCGAGAATCCAATACGGTATCACATACCGCATTATCCTCGGTCCTGCACATATCACATATGTGCTCCTACTCCGTTTTGCCTGAGCCAAGAAACCTCTGTGTAGGACTCTAAAGAATCGTCAATACGCCGGCAGTAGGTGATGATCATATCAAATACCCACAAGCTGCAAGCGGTCAGCTAAACGTAATAGCCACCCAGGTATTGAGCGCTCAGAAGATCAACAAGCAAGCCTGTACATTCTCTTGTGAATCCAAACAGTAACACTCCCGTACAGTCCGGTCTCGTCGTCTGATATGTTGTATATCTCGCCTAGGGGTGGTAAACGTCAGACCCCAGTAGCTCGATAAGTCGTGTCGATATGAGGTCTATAACAGTTCAAGAAACTACAGATAACACTTACCAGTAAATCTCAGCAATCTTGGCCAGGGATTTCCGGTTATAGCCAATCGAACACAGCACAACATCAACTCCCTGTACCGGGAGAGACGAATCCCCTCCTATCGCTCATTGCCTCCATGTGATTCGGGACTGTACCCAAAAGCCACCTTTTTGCACGCCCTCTTGGACGTGGTATGATGGAAATCAAAGCACAGTGGGAATCATACAAGACTCTATGACGATTTCGGGTCAACAGACTACTCTGTACCAGTGTCACCGGAGAACTGCCATCTGACGTGAGGTATAATACTATCTGGGAGTTCTCGGCGAGTCCGTCCAGTGTACCCAGTCTCTACCGAGCACCTATACACCATCCTTGATGTCAAACACCGATGGATATGGGATCATCCATCGCCCATCATATGGGTCAAGATGCTTATACACTAGTCTACTCTGGTGTATCGATGCCCTGTCTCGATACACCCTCGACTAGGAACTGTTATAGGATGTACTCGTCGACTACCATGGCCCCACTAGTATGATCTCATCATAGTCCCAGTAGTCGAGTACATATCCTAAGGGCTTTATCAACATGTAACATAGAGACAATCAGAGTACATGTTAAGATAAAGTACAACCGGATAGCATACTATCATATCGAGCAAGAAAGTCCTCCCCATATATGTCCAAGCATCCATTACAATATACATCATATGTACAGTAATAGCCTCTAGGGCATACATATAACTAACACATTGCTCAAGTATTCACCTCCTCGATCAGATCGAAGGATTTTAATACTTTTCCCGGTTTGATTCTTGACTTCTTGTTTATATTCTCTAAATTTCTCAAAAGCTTCTGATTTGTGTTTCATCAAAAACACATATCCGATTCTAGAGAGATCGTCAGTGAATGTAATGAAGTACGCAGAACCATTCCTGGCATGTGTAGACATGGGACCGCATACATCACTATATACCAGTCCCAAGGGTTCCGTAACTCTTTCTCCGTATCCCGTGAACGGAGTTTTGGTCATCTTGTCTTTGAGACATGACTGACAAGTGTCATAAGATGAAAATTCGAAAGGATTCAAATATCCATCCTTGTGCAACTTAGCTAGCCGTGTCGCATTGATATGACCAAGTCTACAATGCCACAAGAAGGATTCGTTCATTTCAGAACTCTTCCTCTTGTGTGTGTTCGTTATGCTCAGAACTGTTGATTGATTTAGAACATAAATGCCATTGCACAACGTGCTTTATCAAACCAAATTTTGGTTCAGGAAAATGTTCATAACATTATCCTGTAATATAAAATTATATCCCTCTTTACTTAATAAAGAAACCGATATAATGTTGCATATCAGGTTCGACATGTAATAGCATTCGTTCAGAATCAATGTATTACCAGTTGGTAATACAAGGTGATATTCCCGATGGTTTTAGCTGCAACAATTGCACCATTTCCAACCCTTATGTCTTTATCACCTTCTCCAAGTTCTCTACCTTTTCTCAGCCCATGTAACTGATTACATATATGGGATCCTGACCCAGTATCTAATACCCAGGACGTAGAGCAAATGGAGAAACAGTTCTCTGTAACGAACACACCCGAAGAAAATTCATCAACATGTACCTTCTTCATTCGGGTGGCAAGGGAATCCTGGTATTCCCCTATATCCTATTCAGTCTTATAACTTTTATTAGAAAGAACATAACCAACGTTCCCCAGCACAGTATAACATGCGGGTTCGTTCAATACATCCATATTATTATCTTGATTAAGGCATGATATGGTCGCTACCTAGAGAGAGAGAGGAAAACACTTTAGCGTATGCTCTTGCATGATCAGATTGGTTGTTATTTTATCTAAGCTCCCACTGTTTTTATCAAATCTTCCTTCAAACCCTAAAAGGAAAGACTAGCCGGGATTAATTACACCCTACAACTTCGCCAATCTTTCAGTCAGGCCAGTATCAGTACTTTGAGGGAGGTTCCCCGTGCTTTCGCACAGACCTAATTAATATAAACCTCATTTTCCCAGAGGCATAACCCCGTTGACACCTTTCTAGACACCTACTTGATCGGCTAATTGTCCTGTGTAAAACACTCCCAGGAGTAACAATTACTCGCAGTGGGTATCGGGATCCAACTATCTAATAGAAGGTATGCAATCTTATTGCAAATTTCAACACTTGAAATTCCCGATAATATTTTTCCCCTAGCGTCCTATGACCAGACGCAGGACAACAAACCATAGTGCGCTTGTCAAGTTCAACCCATCATTTCTTGATTGAATTAAACCCACCCGCACGACCCTTGACGCAGGCCAACAAAGTCGCACGACTACCCTAATCCAATCTGCATCATATGCATAAACAGATAAATACTAGTTAGCTACCGCACACTACGCCTTGACGCAGGCCAACAAATGTAGCACGAATACTATGTATGACTTATCTGAAATGACGGAGGGCTACGATAGGTTTTTCTGAAAACCTATTGCGTAATGAACATGATATCGTTGTAGAAACAAGTGAATTTTGAAAAGGAGTGTTTTTTAGGCTTTCATTAGTTTTGCTAAAGTGATTATTCCCGGTGAAGGGATCTCTGCTCTTTTCTTATCGAATAAGGTGCGGGATATATCATATATATCACTATGCAAAGCAGAACTCTAAAAGCAATCAAAAGACAAACCGAGTGTTGTAGCATCTTCCAGTTTTGCTAAAGAGGTCATTCCCGGTGAAGGGATATCGGCTCTTTCCTCATCGAATAAGGTGCGGGATATATCATATATATCACAATGCAAAGCACAACTGTAGATACTCTTTTTGAAAGTTTGATTCTACAACATCTTTTAGGTTTCTTTTCTTTCATTAATCATATTAATGAGGTCCCATCATTTAAGTCACCTAAACATCACAGATAAATACGACGTACACTTATGCCATCCGCATTCGCCTCGATGTCTCGTCATGCACCGTTAAGTTAGGTAACTAACAGCAGAGCGGGGCAGGGCTAGCACGGGTGTAAAACATAAGTAACGTCTATATAACATATCATATATACTATATACAGTATCCATCTCAACATATCAAATGATCACATCACAGATATCGCAGCAGAAGAAACATATGAAATAATGGATATACTAGGAGATCGTGTTTTATTTTGAGCCTCTATAAAACACGGATTCCACGGTCGCGATGAATTTCCAAAACCCACACCTTTAGACCCCTACAAGAGCGGCAAGCAACCCTACCAATTCTAGAGTTAGAAGACCCAGACTCGACTCCTCGAGTTGGTCTCCTACTAGACTCTAGAACCTGGTTACTTATGCTCTCCTTCTTGGGTCTATCCTAATGCGGAAAAGTAAATAATATACACCAATGGTGACATCAACCTCAACCCGGAAGTGCCCCAATAAAAGAATATTACATACATTGAATTTTACATGAATGAAAATAAAAACTCTCATCTCACATACAATCCCTGGCTATTCGAAACGTGACGATCCGATATAACATATCCAGCATCACAGAACATCACATGTCATGATAACACAGAAAAAACTAGACGATGTCAAACGTCCCAATCGAATCAACAAACACCCATGATTACCCAAAAAAAGCTCAACACTTGAGCGTAGTTTAAAGTTATTCAACACACGCCACAGTACCAATGGACCAGCCGTAGATGGGCAAACCCAAGCTTTATTTATGGTGCCACTAACTACGGTAAACCCTAAGGTTTAGTCGCAGTTCCGTGGTCATATCTCGAGTTAGGGTTTCATTCTTCTAGAGGGTCCATCGAATAACTTGCATGATCTTTGAAAACTTATTAACTACGGGAAAAATCCAACACTTGGAAAATTTCCCGGCAAGGGTTAAAGTGGGTATTTGACTTCCGATTGAACTTTTTAACGTCTAAAGTATCCCGAAAACAGTTAAAATTACGACTACGAAACATTCCGAGTTTCCTTTGCATTGAGTTAATCATCACATGAAAAAGTAGCAAAAATAAACAACACCTGAAACACCAAAACCCAGAGCACAGACCATGAAAAAAATTTTGTACCCTGAGGACATGCCCAGGCCGGCCTCCTCGGTTTTGCTGCCCATGTGCTCGGTTCAAATCCGAGCACAGGGTCCCAAGTTTCTTCTATACTCCTATATTTGCTCACAGATGATTTTTCACTTGTTTGAAAAAATTTTGGAGCTTGTTTTAAAATCGACAGAAACATGGATTTGGGATTTCAAGTTTCAGAGTTCGTTTCGTATTCGTAATCTAACATTATTCGTATAATTTTCTAGCTAGGCTCTGATACCACTGTAGGTCAGGCAACCACCCCATCCAATGGGGTCGCCGTGGCACCAACGGGTCCCTCAGCAGCTACTAGGCATTGGATGTCGACCTATGGAGGGTTCTCACCATGTGATAGTGTGGCGAAGCATAGGCTCATACCTCCAAGGTGTCCCGAGACCGAAAGGTGTTCTGGCGGGTTGTAGTCCTCACGTGTGGGTTCACTTTAGAATTCTTTTTCTCACAATACTTTCTCACTTTTTTCAAACCCTAGAGAGCTTTTTCTTTTGGAGGAAGAAGATGAAGAAATGAGAAGAGAATGAAAATGATCAAGTGAGAGAGTGAACCATAGTGAGTGAGTATCATATACTAACTCATGTAGAGACATAACCATGGCTATTTAAAATGGTTAGGTTAACAAATATCTAAAGTAAACAAAGTGAGTGGACTTTGTCAAAGCATCCATAAGCTTCTACAGGCTTCATGCACAAAACAAATAATCCACTAATTTTGATTTACTTTAAACATTAAAACCTTACCACTTTAGTTAGTATGGTGTATGTCTCATACACCCAAGTAGTGTGTATCAACAACCATGACACACACACAAAATAAACAATGCACATCAATATATATCACATATATATCGCATGTACACACAAGTGAGAAAAGAATGCTTAAGTGAGCCAATGTTAATTAATGTAAATTAGTATATCAAATATATAATTATACACTAAATTATCAAATCAACACTTTATTTAATAATCCGGCTATATCTCATATAACTGACTAACACTTATTGTACCAACTTATCGAATCAACACTTGATTCGATAACCCGGCTATATCGCATATAACCGACCGATACAAAATTCGCGAGAATATAATACAGTATCTCATACATGCATTATTCTCAGTCCCGCACATATCACATATATACACCTATTTCGTTTTGCCTGAGCCAGTAAAACCTCTATGTAGGACTCTAATGACTAGTCAATACGCCGGCAGTAGGTGAGGATCACATTAAGCACCCACAAGCCGTCGGCGGTACTAGCTGGACATAACAGCTACCCGGGTATTGAGCAAACCGAAGATCAGCAAGCAAGCCCGCTCCAACTCCTGCAAAAGCCTGACAGTAACACTTGCCGTACAGTCCGGTCTCCTCGTCTGATATGTCGCATATCAAGTCTAGGGGTGGTAAACGTCAGACCCCAATAACCGATAATTCATGCCGATTTGAGGCTCATAACGGGTCGAGAAACTATTCGTAACACTTACCAGTAAATCTCTAAATCAGCTCTGGCCAGGGACTTCCCTGCTATAGCCAATCGAGGACAACGCAACATCAACCCCTAATACCGGGAGAGACGAAACCCCTCCTATCGCTCATTGCCTCCATGTGACTCGGGACTGTACCCAAAAACCACCGTTTTGCATGCCCTCTTGGATGTGGTAAGGTTGAAATCAAAGCACAGTGGGAATCACACAAGACTCTATGATGATCTCGGGTCTACAGACTAACCTGTATAAGTGTCACCAGAGAATTGCCATCTGACGTGAGGTATAATACCATCTGGGAGTTCTCGGCGAGTCCGTCCAGTGTACCCAGTATTTACTGAGCACCTGTATACCATCTCTGATTTCAAACACCAATGGATATGGGATCATCCATCGCCCATCTCATGGGTCGAGAAGCGTAGACGCTGGTCTACTCTGGTATATCGATGCCCCGTCTCGATACACCCACAACTAGGGACATTAAAGGATGTACTTATGGACTACCATGGCCCCACTAGTATGATCTGCATCATAGTCCTGGTAATCAAGTACATATCCTAAGGGCTTTACCAACATGTAACCATAAGACAGTATAAAGAGACAAGTATACATGTTAAGATAAAGAGTAACCAGATAGCATACTATCATATCGAGCAAGAAAGTCCTCTATATATATGTCCAAGCATCCAATATAATATACATCATATGTACAATACTGGACTCTAGGGCATACATACAACTAACAGGGACTTCCTGTTATAGCCAATCGAGCATAGCGCAACATCAACCCCCAATACCGGGAGAGACGAAACCCCTCCTATCGCTCATTGCCTCCATGTGCCTCGAGACTGTACCCAAAATTCACCTGTTTGCACGACTCAGTAGAGCTGTGGTAGGGTGGAGATCAAAGTACAATGGGAGGACACACAAGACTCTATGACAATCTCGGGTCTACAAACTAACCTGTACCAGTTTCACCTAAGAACTGCAATCCGACGATAAATATAAATGCTGGGTTCCCTAGTGTTGCCGCTGGGTTTCCGGAGGCATCGACCATGCCATTTTCAAAAAAATGGTGAGCTAAAGAACCCTGACGCTAGAATCTAAACTACTGAATTAGAGGAACAAGCATGTAAATATCTTTACATCTAAGTGAACAAGTAATACAACCTTTGTCGACCGGTCCTTCACTTCAATAGCTCCTTGTAGTAGTCCCTTCGCTCCAAGTAGTGATCTTTCGGACTCTAGTGAGGCTCCACAAGGTGAATTGAACAAGCTTGCTTGAAGTCTTCGAGGCCGAAGATGATCTACATCGAGAAGACACTAACTCAAGCTACCACTTCACTAAGTGATGATCTAGTGAAGAAACAACCCAATCTAAATGGCTAGTAAAGAAGAGATTGATGAAGTAGGAATTTTGCTCACTTTAGAAATTGTTTTCTCACTATTTTTCTTCATATCTCATGAAGCTAGAAAGCTTGGGGAAGGAGATGAAGAAATCTCTCATGGATGAAGCAAGTGAAGAATGAATCAAGTGGTGAGAATAGTAACCATGGGTGAGTTAGTGTCATACACTAACTCATGTAGAGAATAAACCATGGCTAAACAATAATGGTTGGGTTAATAAATATCTTCAAGTAAACCTAAAAGAGTGGACTTGTTCAATGGTTCCACAAGTTTCTACAAGTTTCAACTATGTGACAATTTCCAACTAATTTGATTTACTTTAAATAAACAAAACCCTTTATTATTATTTGCATGGTGTGAGTCTCATACACCAATGTCATATGTGGCATCAAGCATGACACAAAGATGTACATTAATATATATTACATATATACTAAGTGTACACTAGTGAGAAAAAGAAATGCTTAAGTGAGCTAATATTAGTTAATGTAAGATAATATATCAAATATATAATTATACATAAAATTATTAAATCAACACATGATTTAAAAATCTGGCTATATCACACATAACCAACTAATATCAAATGTATCAACTTGTCGAATCAACACTTGATTCGACAGCCTGGCTATATCATATATAACCGACTGATATCACATATCGCGAGAATAGAATGCGGTATCTCATGCTCGCATTAATCTCGGTCCCGCACTGTTAGTTGTATGTATGCCCTTGAGGACATTATTGTACATATGATATATATTATAGTGGATGCTTCGACATATATAGAGAGGACTTTTTTGCTCGACATGATAGTATGCTATCTGGTTGCTGTTTATCTTAACATGTATACTTGTCTCTTACTGTCTTATGGTTACATGTTAGTAAAGCCCTTAGGGTGTGTACTTGACTACCAGGATTATGATGCGGATCATACTAGTGGGGCCATGGTAGTCCATAAGTTCATCCTTTAATGTTCATAGTCGTGGGTGTATCGAGACAGCGCATCGATATACCAGAGTAGACTAGCGTATATGCTTCTTGACCTATGAGATGGGCGATGGATGATCCCATATCCATTGGTGTTGACATCTGAAATGGTATACGGGTGCTCAGTGGATACTGGGTACACTGGACGGACTCACCGAGAACTCCCAGATGGTATTATTCCTCACGTCAGATGGCAGTTCTTTGGTGACACTGGTACAGGTTAGTCTGTAGACCCGAGATCGTCATAGAGTCTTGTGTGATTTCCACTGTGCTTTGATTTCCACCTTACCACGTTCTAGGAGATGTGCAAAATGGTGGTTTTTGGGTACAGTCCCGAGTCACATGGAGAAAATGAGCGATAGGAGGGGTTTCGTCTCTCCCGGTATTGGGGGTTGATGTTGCGCTGTGCTCGATTGGCCATAACAGGGATGTCGCTGGCCATGGCTGATTTAGAGATTTACTGGTATGTGTTATCAGTAGTTTCTCGACCTATTATGAGCCTAATATCGTCATGACTTATCGGTTATTGGGGTCTGACGTTTACCACCCCTAGACTAGATATGCGAAATATTAGACGAAGAAACCAGACTGTACGGTAGTGTTACTGTCAGGCTTTTGCAGGAGTTAGAGCGGGCATGGTTACTGATCTTCTGATCGTTCAATACCCGGGTAGCCGATACGTCCAGCAAGTACCGCTAACGGCTTGTGGGTGCTTGATGTGATCATCACCTGCTGCCGGCGTATTGACGAGTCTTAGAGTCCCACAAAGGAGTTACCTAGCCCAGGCGAAACGATGTGGTGTGCATATGAGATATGCGTGGGGACACGATTAAATGCGCGTATGTGATACCGTATATTAATCGGGCAGTTTACTATTGGTCGGGTCGTATGAGATATGACCGGTTTGTTAAATCAAGTGTTGGTTTAACATTGACTAAATAGCTCACTTCTTTTAAACCCTTTTGTCTTTTGTTCTATGCATGCATGTATGCATATGTTTATGTTGATGCACATGTTGATGTGCAAGAATACATACATGCATACACTTGTGTGTGTCATGGTTGTTGATACACTAGTGGTGACAATTCAAGACTCATATGGTAATATTTATCTTTATGTTTATTTTTGAGATTAAAGGAAATTAGGATTAATTCATAGTTGATATTTAATACCCATTCTCTACACTTAACTAAGTATTGACCTTGAGTTAATTTCTATGGTTCTCTTTTCTCCAAAGATAAATATCTAGATATTTATTAACCAAGGTTAAGAATGAGAGTGGAAATTATATATAATTTCTATTCTCATTTTTATAAATGAGCTTGATCATTATCTTGAGCTCTTGAGTTGCCATCATCTTCTTCTTCCTCTCTCTTGCTCTCTAGGTTTTGTTAGTGAGTGAGAAAGTGATCAAGTTAGGGTTTTGAAGTGAGAAAATAAACCACATCATCATTCTACTCTAGTCTAGCCAATTAGTTTATAGTGTTAGCTTCAACTTCATCTCTTGATCAAGTGGAGGTAGGAGCTCGGACAAAGAGTACTCCTGGTGGATCTTCGTGGACTTGGAGGATCACAAGCAAGCTCGTTCCAACTCTCAAGTAGCCAAGGTATCTAACAAAGGGAACTACAAAGGTTGTATTCTCTTTACCTAGAGCTATACTACTTGTAGTATGTGTTATTTTTATTGTTACCCTAGCTTTTCTCTTTTGATTCCTAGGTTAGATTCTTTAGCACCCTCTAAAATTTTAATTATGGCATGTGTGATGCTACCAAACCCTTGTAGTAGTGCTAAGGAAACCCAACATGGTATCAGAGCCAAACTACAAACCTAGACGGTGTTAAGATAATACGAAACCGAAAAACTCCGCAAAATGCGATTTTAGAAACCCTAGATTTTGCTCTCTGGAATTTTTTTGAAAAGTTGTTTAAAAATTATTTTAGCAACTGCAGAGTGATGTATGGGATACTAGATGAACACAGGTGAAATACGGGGGGGGGGGGGGGGGGCTCGGATTTTAGCCGAGCACGTGGCTTCTTTTTCCGGCGACGCCGGCTCAGTGTGCACCAAATCTCCTCGTATTTCACATGTGTTCTTCTCTATAGGATTTGGGGTTTCTGGTATTGTTTGTTTAGTCCAAATTGTCATATGATGATAATTGAGTTATGGGCTAATTGCGGAGTATTTCGTAGTCGTATTTTTTAGCGTTGTATTGGTAACCTAGACAATGTTTAACGGTTCGATCGAACTTCAAACACCTCGTCAAGAACCCCCCTGAAATTTTCAAGAGTTGGAATTTTCTTGAGTTAATTATATTCAATAGTCGTGCAAGTTACTCTATGGACCCTGTAGAAGAACAAAAACCTTAACTCGATTCTATGCTTTCGGAACCGGGACTTGAACTATAGGGTTTGCCATAGTTCCGCGATGTCATTGGTGAGGCATTGGTTTGACCCTTCTACGGCTGGATCATAGGTACTGTGGCACGTTTTGGGTACTTTAACTTTGCTCAAGTGTTGAGCTCATTGGATGATGTAGGTGTTGGTTGATTCGGTCAAAACGTTTAACATAGTCTAGTATATTGTGATACAATAATTAGAATCTACATTTATATGTTGCGTGTAAATCTAGCATTTCGGTCTCGATAGTAATCGGAAATCTTGTTGAATTATCTGACTTACTTTGAAAAGTGTTTTCATGAGATGAGACCTAAATGCGAGATTTACATTGTTATGCATGAAACTTTGGATATGTGATATCTCGGGTTTATGATGTCTAAGGGCAATGTCGATTCCAATTGTTGTAGTTTTTCACTTTCTTTTCTGCGACCGTAAGCGTAGTGTGTGGTGTATCGCCAGTTTCATTTCTATACGTCAACGACAATTGGGGTAGGTATACTTGCTTACGTTGATGATATGTGATGCTATGAGTTGCTGTGATATGATGTATAGGATCGTCGTGATTGATTAGCCGGGGGTTTTATGTGAGATGAGAGTTTTTCTTTTCATTCATGTAAAATTCATTTTTATGTTATATTCTTTTATTGGGTCACTTCCGGGTTGAGGATGATGTCGCCATTTTTGTATATTATTTACTTTTCCGCATTAGGATAGACCCAAGGTGGGGAGCACAAGTGACCGGGTTCTGGGGTACAGTGGGAGACCATCTCGAGGCGTCGAGACCGGGTTTCTTAACTCTAGAATTGGTAGGGTCACTTGCCGATCTCGTAGGGGTCTGGGGGTGTGGGATTGGCTATTCATCACGACCGTAGAATCCGTATTTTCTATTGTTGGCTAAATACAAAATACGGGCGTCCTAGTATATCATATATTTTCATATATGTATTTCTGCTACTTATATTCTGTGATGTGATCACTTGATATATCTAAGACGAATGCAATATTATATATGAGATATATAGTAGACGTTGCTTATGTTTTGCACCCGCGCTAGTCCCGTTCCGGTATGCCGTTAGTTAAGTAACCTAACGATGCATAACGGGACACTGTGGGGAATGCGGATGGCATAAGCGTACGTTGTATTTTCGTTTCTTCTGTGATGCTTAGGAAGCTTAAATGATGAGACTTCATTAATATGATTAATGAAAAGAAAGAAACCTAAAAGATATTGTAGAATCAAATTTTCAAAAAGGGTAGCTACAGTTATTGCTTTGCATAGTGATATATCCCGCACTTTATTCGATAAGGAAAGAGTCGAGATCCCTTCACCAGGAGTGACCTCTTTAGCAATAATTGGAAGATGCTAAAACAAACGGTTTGTCTTTTTGATTGCTTTTAGAGTTTTTTGCTTTGCATAGTGATATATATGATATATCCCGCACCTTATTCGATGAGGATGTAAGTCCATGTTGTTGGAGATAGTGCCCTCAGAGTCAATTATTGGGTCACAGGCACGTGATTGCAATGATTGATGGAGGACCTATCCCGATAGGACAGTCTTACTCAAGATGATAGTATGCTATCTGGTTTACCTTTATCATCGTGTACTGCTTTAGGTGACCTGACAGGTCGCTATTACACGTTGGTAGAGCCCCTAGGATTCTTGCTTGACGGCCAGCAGTATGAGGGCGATCATATAAGTGGGAGCTGGGGTCTATAAGCATATCCTTAAATGGTCCCTAGTCGTGAGAGTTTCGAGACAGGGCATCGATACTCCAGAGTTGACTAGTGTATACAGTCGAGACCCCGACGAGGGGCGGTGGCCGGTCTCACAAGCCACTGGTGTCAGTTGGTTCACCTAAGATGTATACAGGTGCTCATTGGGTTATGAGTACACCGGACAGGACTCGCCGGGAACATGCTAGTTGGTCTTATACCAGACGTCAGATAGCAGTTCCCTGGTGACATGTGTACAGGTTAGTTCATCGACCTGGGGATCGTCATTTGTCTCGTGTGAGTTCCCACTGTACTTTGATTACTACCCTACCACGGCTCAAAGGAGTCGTGCAAACAGGTTTTAGTTGGGTACAGTCCCGAGCCACATGGAGGCAGTGAGCGTATCTTCAGGGGTTCGTCTCTCCCGGTATTAGGGGTGAGGTCGCGCTGTGTCTAGGAGAGCCATTACGCGAAGCCCTCGGCCGAGGCAAGGAGATTTAATGGTAGGTATTCCAGTGGTATCTCAGGGTGTTCTGAGCTACACTCCGACACGACTTGTACCGCTTTTGGGGGTCTGACTTTTACCAACCCCCTAGGCCCGCCATGCGATGCTCATAGACGAACGGACTGTACGGATATTGTCGCTGTCAGGCTCAGTAGGGTGTCAGGATGAGTTCGCTCATCGACGTCCCTTTTGGTCAATAGCTGGTGGCCCGTCACGTATTGGCTTATACCTCTGACGTGCTAGTGGTTAAATCCACAGCCATAGTATTGACGAGTCTTTAGAGTCCACCACACATTCAGTTACTCAAGCTTTCGGGCGAAAAGTTGTAGAGACCATATGGAGATATGGTAAGATCCGATCAGATACGTGCTGTATTGCACGGATCAGAATCGGACAGTTTGTACTATAGGCCGTATGGATATATGGCAGGGTTCGATCAGATACGTGCGGTATTGTACGGATCAGGATCGAACGGATATTACTAGTCGGCTTTGGTTTAAGCTGGATCCTAGTATAGTACAGTGTAGATTTTGTCTCATTGCATTTGTATTTCGGTCGGAGTACAAATGCGGGTGTGTATGCACAGTATCGGGGTTTTCTTGTAATTTATTACGGGACCAGTTTTCTGGAGTTTCCAGTTTGTTTTCCGTTTCGGCCATTTTCCATTGTATCGTTCATTGGCGAAGATTGGTGGAGGAGGGCTTATTTGCAATGTTGCAAATAAGTATTTGTGGAGGGGGTCTTTGCATTTTGTTGCATCATGATGGGAGCACCATACCTTGACTTTTTGACTTCATGATGGTTCATGATGGTTCATGATGGTTGGACTTTGTTTGTGATGAGTGATAGTTGAGTGTTGGTTTTGCCTTGTTATCATTGGTTCACATGATTTCTTTTTCCCTCTCTCTTGGATGATAGAGTACTCCACTCATTCTTTTGGGTCTCACTCTCATTTTTCTCACTCTCCCCTCACTTGCATGGCTGGCTACTTCCCTCATGGGCTGTCCAAATTTTTGGAGTGGGTATTTGGTTCATTTCATGCTCCCAAATATCCCAAAGTTCCTCCACATAATTCTTGTATCATCCCTCCACCAAAATGGCACCTCCATGAACCCCAAATGAGACACAAGTTTCTACACTACATTCTACTGTAAATCTTGGGCACGGGACTAGCCAGCTTCGTGCCTGAGTTGCCTCGGCATTGAGGTGGGAGCCCGTAAAAGATGTAGGCGATGTGGTGCACTTCCGGCGACGAGGTGGAGACAGGACATTCCGCGGGAGATCGGGACGACGACGAGAAGACCGGAGGACTCGGATAAGTCGGTATATCTCTCTTCCCCATCTTGTTGTTAGCTATGACTAGTTAATGGTTCTATCCGGGTGTTTAGTGCGCGGTGGTGCCGGTTTGCTAGTTTGCAAAAATTAAAGTTTATCATCGCTTCCGCATTTTGGCCTCGGGATGGAGGCCGAGGAGCCGCCGTGCACTTACACTGGTATCAGAGCCTCGCCATTAACTTAGTCTAGCTTTGTTTAATGTGTTTGCATTTCCGATCGACCAAAATTCCAAAATCCGCGTTTTTCTTCACATCAGTTTTCTGTCGAAATTTTTTGAAGTCCAAAAAATTTTCAGGTTGTAGAAAAGTGATGTACTCGAAGATCTAAGAATACAGTAAAAATTCGACACAGTAAATCGATAACCAGAGCGCGGAACCGCGGCCAAACCACCCTTTAGGCCGCGGTTCCGCCGCACTATGCTGTCTTTGCCATGTCAAATTTCTACAGTTTCCTTCTGGGCTGAAAATAGGGGTTTTGGAATAATAACATTGGGCCCAGAATTTCTTGATTTGCTACAGTAATGCTTGGGGGCCCACTTGTTAAAATTTGATCGATCGGATATTTTAAACACATTATTTCACAGTATTTACATTATATCTGCGACCGTGAATGTCACTCGATCGGTAAATCCAGTCTAACTGCTATAGCCCGGTTAGACGGATTTGCAAACGCGACTTTCACGTTGATGTTCTGTGTATTGCTGTGATGTTGCGGATCGGTGGTGGGGTTTAGCCTGGATGCAATGCTAGTACAGTTGTGGTTGTATTTTGTACATTTGATATTGCGGGGCGAGCGTCCGAGATGTGGACTGTCGTCACTGCCTGTTTGTATTATTATTTTGGGGTACGACCAGGTTGCGGTCGATGTACCCGTTGTATGTATATTTTACTTTCTGTACTAGGATTACCCCGCGGAGGGGTGCACGGATAGCCGGGTTCTAGAGGGCAACAAGCCCGCATCTCATGGCATTGAGACGGAGGGGGCTTCACTCTAGAATTGGCGGGCTATTCGCCGCACTCGTAGGGGGTACAGGTTGACCCAGGAGGGGTGCCCAAGTTACCGGATTCCGTGAAGTGCTGGGTGGTCCATTCACGTTGCTGAAGGGGACTGCTTCGCTTCAGGTTTTGGCGGGTAACTTGCCGCGCCCGTAGGGGTCTAGGATTTCATTGCAGAGGCTATCCACACGACCAGGGGAACGTCGGGTTTCAGTAGTGGCTCTGTGAAACCCGGGGATCCCAGATATCTGTATTGTTTCTGTGATGCTGTACATTTCTGTGATGTTGCATTTTATCACGCCTTGAGCGAATATAATATATTGGTATATATATTAGTAGATGTTGTATATGTTTTGCATCCGCGCTAGTCCAGTCCCCGCTCTGTCGTTAGTTAGCTAACCTAACGGGTAATGACGGGACCCAGTGGCGAATGCGGATGGCATATACGTACATCAGTATATTTTCGTTCTTTGTGGTGTGATCAATTGATGGGATTGCGTTGATTCGGATCAATGCAAGTTAAAAACAAACCTAATCTGATGTTGTTGGAACACTTTTCAAAAGGCTGTTATTGCAAGGACGTTCACTTTTGTTTTGCATCGTGGTATTCATTTGGAATATCCTGCTCCTCAGTCGACGAGGCAAGGGCCGAGATCCCTTCACCGGGAGTGACCCCTTGGACAGAAGTTTGCGTCAGGGCATTAACTTCACTATAGCCGATTACTTTTGCTTTGCATCGTGGTATTCATTTGGAATGTCCTGCAGCCCATTCTACGGGGAAAGAGCCGAGATCCCTTCACCGGGAGTGACCTCTTTAGTAAAGGTTTTCGTCACTATATTTTCTAAAAAGCTATCCGTTCCTTCAACGATATCAAGTTCTTTACGTTAAAGGTTTTCGCCAGAAACCATTCGTAGCCCTCCGTCGTTTCAGACGGGTAGCACGTAGTATTCATGCTATGTTTGTTGGCCTTCGTCAAGGCATAGTGTATGGTAGCTGCTTGTTGCCTTTCTGCAGCATAGATAGATGCGTTGGTTTGGGACAGTCGTATAGCTTTGTTGGCCTTCGTCAAGGGCTTGTGCGGGTGGGTTCAAATCAACCTGGAGAATGACGGGTAGAACTTGACATGTGACTTATGATTTGTTGGCCTTCGTCAAGGTCATAAGAGCATGGGGCAAAAATCTCATCGGGAGTTTCAAAAGAACTGAAACTTGCCAGATATGCGCATACCTTCTGGAGTATGATAGCGTGAGCGGATTCCGTCACGTTATCATGCGATGATAGTTGGATCCCGATTCCCACTGATGAGTTAGTTTACTCCTCGGGTGATCCCGACTAATTCTTCTTTCAGGTTTGGAGGAGAATTTGACGTTACAGTGGGAGGTTTCCAGATTAGATAAATTGGTAACCATTCTGATATAGGTTAGAGTACACGCTGAGTGTTTCTTTTCTCTCTCTCTTCGGCAGCGACCATTGACCTGACCCTAAGACTATGACTCAGTGACCAAAATTGACCGAACCTTCTTTAACACTGGCTTTTGGATTGTCAGAGTTGCAAACCTCATTGCCACTCCTACTTTTACCCTTTTCTCAAGGACACCCCGTATTACTACAAACGTCCACTTCCATTGGACAAAACCATCGTATGGTTAGATACAAACTCGAAAGAATTTATTCGAGGATGGTTTCCGGTTCTGGAGAAAACAGATAGGATTATTCAATTGTCTTTTCCTTTTTCCTTCTCTCAGGTTGCGGTACTCCTTCGTTTAGGAGATAGTACACCTATTATGCAAATTGGATAGTCTTCTTCCAAACCTTAGGCTGGTGCCGAACGGTGGGGAATGAAGAAAACCAATTAGCATAACGATGGTGTGCAGAAGGTATTAAGTTAAGACAAAGCAAGAGATTAGTAAGAGGGCAAAGTAAATTGCGACTGCTATTCACGACCAAACCAAATATTTCGTTACCACTCCCACATCACCTTTGTATTTCTCCAGGACACTCTGTATCACTACGAAGATCCACAGTTTATTTGGATACTCCATCGTATGGTTATATACGAACTCGAAAGGAACTTGTTCCAGTTCGGGGATGGATTCTGGTTCAGGAGAAATAGGAATAAGGTTTATTCGGTTGTCTTTTATCCTCACCTTCTCTCGCATTGCCAGTGCTCCTAGGATTAGGACAGTACACCCATTATGCTTATTGGATAGTCTTCTTCCAAACCATAGGCTGGTGCCGAACGGTAGGGAAGGAAGAAAACCATTTGGCCTAAAGGGGTGTGCAGAAGGTAATGACTAAAGACATATGAAGGGATTTGGAGAGGTGGCAAAGAATTATACGGTTACAGTCGTGAATCTGGAAGAGGCATTACTAGGAATACCGGGATACCCCATCGAAACATTTCAATGTTTCAGTCTCACTGTGTACTGTTAAAGGAAAACTGATTTCCCGATTAGATACTTACTCAGGGTATGTATTTACCAGGTACGATTCTCACATCTGTATGGTTTTACAGATGATGAGTGGGAGTAAGTTATTGGGAATTGGGTGATCATCCTCATTATATCGGGATTCGTTGTAATCGGTGATATTTGAGGAAGTCACCTCGGTAGTTTGCCGGTCGGCAAATATTTGGTTTTGAATATCCGCTGTTATGCACCAATTTCAAATCGATATACCTGTACGTCTATTTTCATAGAGTGATATATACCTTTTTGAAATTATGTCTGTGACATTTACCTATATCTGTGGATGGTTAGGTAAGGAGCATTAAACAGCGGTGTAATTCTTCTTAACCATAAGTACAGTTTTCAACCTACGACACACGGTGAATGAGTTATCAAACTCAAGGGACTTATACAGAGTATTGTATGTTGTCCAGGGTCCATCAGGACAGAGGGGTTGGTCCTCGTACTATATTCGGTTTACTTATGACTTCTCTAGTTTTTAGACAGGTGTTTCGTAGAAACACATGGTCCGAATTTTGAGAAGTTATAGGTATTTGAATAAAGTAGAGAACCAGGCATTGCAAGTATCGGGATTCTTCAAAGTGATCGAAGATGTAGATACTTGAGTATGGTATTCAGTTGATAGTAACGATTAAGAGAACTTGTTTCTCTTTCAGATTACTTATAATTGGAAGTATTCCTAAGTTGAGTAACGCTGATCGGCCTCCTTTCATTTAGTTGACATGCACTAGAGATAGCTGCATGATTTGAATCTGGTTCAATTAAATCAGTGCCTCTGATTCTATGTTGGATATAGTACAGTTCATATCTTAACATTGTTAAGGTACGGGGAGTTGTCCGGCTTATGATTAAAACCAGACACTGGACAACTCAAGGCATGTTTCTGTAATGGCTGTTTGTGGGTTGACTCAGGCTATGACGAGGGTTGACTTTCTACCATAAGAATGATCAATAGTGATATTGTTCTTGACTCGCCATAGTTTTAATAAAAATGGATTTTTTCAGAAAACAGTAGTGGGAGTATGGTAGGACTGGAAGTGATTCCAGAACCGCAAACGATTACTGAAGATTTGATAAGGAACCTAAAGATTCAATCTAGTTTGACATTCCATTGGCCACTCCGCAGATACGGTGGGTAACTTCAGGCACCCGAGAGGTACTCCGGTAGCCTCAAGGACGGTGACATGGAAGTTCTTGTTTACCCACACTTACCATTGCTGTTGTTCCAGACTGTGAGACCCGGCAGGAGGATGAGTATAGCGTCGTTCTAAACTTGCTTTAGAAGTGTACGTTTATATGACTCTGCCAGAGGGTTGTCGTAGTCAGTGGGAGCAGCGGAAGCATTGGTGGACAGGTGGCTTATGTCTATTTATAGACTAAAGCAGATATAGCGGAGATAGATCATCTATTTCTGATGTGACAGTCATAGGTTTGATTTCATCAGAATAGGGGATGGATCTGTTTGTAGTAGGGCGTGATGTCATGGTATTTGGATGACATACACAGAGTAGGAAGTGATACTCCTATACTACAATCGGTTAATCTTTGGTTGTCACACGGTGGTTTCTCCACACAGGACTTGGATATTATATCAGACATACTGGTTACTAGATCTATGGTTTTAGATCTAGGTTTGGGTGGTTTCCCAATCTGGGTACTTGGACAGCATTCTGAGAGTATTTAGAATGGACGACTCCTGGCACGGTGGTGTACCTGCAGGTGACGGAGTCACCCTCTCTAAAGGTTTCTTATAGACTAAAGGGGAGAGGGATGTGCATGGTTGGCAGATCACTTGCTCAGGCAATTGAGTCAATCATGAGATGTCAAGTACCACCCCAGATGTTGTTCTTGCACTAGCTGCAATAAGTTGACATTGATCCAATCCTGGAGAAACAGTCGGAAGAAGTTTTAGAACATAAGTGGATGTTCTAGGAATATGATAACGACAGCCTCATTCGGGAGACAGTTATCATTCCAGGCTTCCAAGGTGACATGGACGACAAGGAGGTTGTCAGAGTTATAGTTTATCCTTCTGATGAGGGGCAGTATTTTGGACAGGTGGTCCAAGGCAATACTAAGGGAGGCATGGCGTAGGATACTGATTAAGTTCAGTTGACGATACAGTCTAAGAAGCTTGGATTTGGAGTTCATTTATGAGCTAGGTCCCATCAAGCATCCAGACATATTCTAAGACAGGTATTGCTCATTTCGGGAGATGGGTTTCTCCGCGAACTTGAGATATAGAGAAACATAGAAAGAAACAACAAAGTGGATCCACTCACTGAGGCTATTCCTCGAACGCAATAGTTTCTTAAACAGGCTTTGTGAGACTGAATAGTAGAGGAGTTGGGTGTACGGTATCACACGGGCTGTGAGTAAGCGACATCGCAATAATTAGCCTTGAGTGCAAGTGGGAGATTGTTGGAGATAGTGCCCTCAGAGTCAATTATTGGGTCACAGGCACGTGATTGCAATGATTGATGGAGGACCTATCCCGATAGGACAGTCTTACTCAAGATGATAGTATGCTATCTGGTTTACCTTTATCATCGTGTACTGCTTTAGGTGACCTGACAGGTCGCTATTACACATTGGCAGAGCCCCTAGGATTCTTGCTTGATGGCCAGCAGTATGAGGGCGATCATATAAGTGGGAGCTGGGGTCTATAAGCATATCCTTAAATGGTCCCTAGTTGTGAGAGTTTCGAGACAGGGCATCGATACTCCAGAGTTGACTAGTGTATACAGTCGAGACCCCGACGAGGGGCGGTGGCCGGTCTCACAAGCCACTGGTGTCAGTTAGTTCACCTAAGATGTATACAGGTGCTCATTGGGTTATGAGTACACCGGACAGGACTCGCCGGGAACATGCTAGTTGGTCTTATACCAGACGTCAGATAGCAGTTCCCTGGTGACATGTGTACAGGTTAGTTCATCGACCTGGGGATCGTCATTTGTCTCGTGTGAGTTCCCACTGTACTTTGATTACTACCCTACCACGGCTCAAAGGAGTCGTGCAAACAGGTTTTAGTTGGGTACAGTCCCGAGCCACATGGAGGCAGTGAGCGTATCTTCAGGGGTTCGTCTCTCCCGGTATTGGGGGTGAGGTCGCGCTGTGTCTAGGAGAGCCATTACACGAAGCCCTCGGCCGAGGCAAGGAGATTTACTGGTAGGTATTCCAGTGGTATCTCAGGGTGTTCTGGGCTACACTCCGACACGACTTGTACCGCTTTTGGGGGTCTGACTTTTACCAACCCCCTAGGCCCGCCATGCGATGCTCATAGACGAACGGACCGGACTGTACGGATATTGTCACTGTCAGGCTCAGTAGGGTGTCAGGATGAGTTCGCTCATCGACGTCCCTTTTGGTCAATAGCTGGTGGCCCGTCACGTATTGGCTTATACCTCTGACGTGCTAGTGGTTAAATCCACAGCATAGTATTGACGAGTCTTTAGAGTCCACCACACATTCAGTTACTCAAGCTTTCGGGCGAAAAGTTGTAGAGACCATATGGAGATATGGCAAGGTCCGATCAGATACGTGCGGTATTGCACGGATCAGAATCGGACAGTTTGTACTATAGGCCGTATGGATATATGGCAGGGTTCGATCAGATACGTGCGGTATTGCACGGATCAGGATCGAATGGATATTACTAGTCGGCTTTGGTTTAAGCCGGATCCTAGTATAGTATAGTGTAGATTTTGTCTCATTGCATTTGTATTTCGGTCGGAGTACAAATGCGGGTGTGTATGCACAGTATCGGGGTTTTCCTGTAATTTATTACGGGACCAGTTTTCTGGAGTTGCCAGTTTGTTTTCCATTTCGGCCATTTTCCATTGTATCGTTCATTGGCCGAAGATTGGTGGAGGAGGGCTTATTTGCAATGTTGCAAATAAGTATTTGTGGAGGGGGTCTTTGCAATTTGTTGCATCATGATGGGAGCACCATACCTTGACTTTTTGACTTCATGATGGTTCATGATGGTTGGACTTTGTTTGTGATGAGTGATAGTTGAGTATTGGTTTTGCCTTGTTATCATTGGTTCACATGATTTCTTTTTCCCTCTCTCTTGGATGATAGAGTACTCCACTCATTCTTTTGGGTCTCACTCTCATTTTTCTCACTCTCCCCTCACTTGGATGGCCGGCTACTTCCCTCATGGGCTGTCCAAATTTTTGGAGTGGGTATTTGGTTCATTTCATGCTCCCAAATATCCCAAAGTTCCTCCACATAATTCTTGTATCATCCCTCCACGAAAATGGCACCTCCATGAACCCCAAATGAGACACAAGTTTCTACACTACATTCTACAGTAAATCTTGGGCACGTCAACTAGCCAGCTTCGTGCCTGAGTTGCCTCGGCATTGAGGTTGGAGCCCGTAAAAGATGTAGGCGATGTGGTGCACTTCCGGCGACGAGGTGGAGACAGGACATTCCGCGGGAGATCGGGACGACGACGAGAAGACCGGAGGACTCGGATAAGTCGGTATATCTCTCTTCCCCATCTTGTAGTTATCTAGGACTAGTTAATGGTTCGATCCGGGTGTTTAGTGCGCGGTGGTGCTGGTTTGCTAGTTTGCAAAAATTAAAGTTTATCACCGCTTCCGCATTTTGGCCTCGGGATGGAGGCCGGGGCGCCGCCGTGCACTTACACATGTCACGCACCCCACGAACTTGCGGGGAGGCGGAATATATGAAAAACGATTATCAAAGCTTCGTAACACGGACTTGAGCGCATGAATCGTAATCTAAACCATTGCTAACGTTATACTAGAGGTTTAACTACTCGGTACCGGAGTTATACCTCACGTTACATGTCCTTCGGGTCTTCATCGCTGTCCTCCACTAATCGTTGGCTCCTTGGAACATTGGCAACTGTTGGAGATAGTGCCCTCAGAGTCAATTATTGGATCACAGGCACGTGATTGCAATGATTGAGGGAGGACCTGTCCCTGTAGACAGTCTTACTCGAGATGATAGTATGTTATCTGGTTTATCTTTATCATCGTGTACTGCTTTAGGTGACCAGACAGGTCACTATTGCATGTTGATAGAGCCCCTAAGATTCTTGCTTGACCACCAGCAGTATGAGGGCGATCATATACGTGGGAGCTGGTAGTCTATAAGCACATCCTTAAAAGGTCCCTAGTCGTGGGAGTTTCGAAACAGGGCATCGATACTCCAGAGTAGACTAGTGTATACAGTCGAGACCCCGACGAGGGGCGGTGGCCGGTCTCACAAGCCACTGGTGTCAGTTGGTTCACCTAAGATGTATACAGGTGCTCATTGGGTTATGAATACACCGGACATGACTCGCCGGGAACATGCTAGTTGGACTTATACCTGACGTCAGATAGAAGTTCCCTGGTGACATGTGTACAGGTTAGTTCATCGACCTGGGGATCGTCATTTGTCTCGTGTGAGTTCCCACTGTACTTTGATTACTACCCTACCACGCTCAAAGGAGACGTGCAAATAGGTTTTAGTTGGGTACAGTCCCGAGCCACATGGAGGCAGTGAGCGGATCTTCAGGGGTTCGTCTCTCCTGGTATTGGGGGTGAGGTCGCGTTGTGTCTAGGAGAGCCATTACACGAAGCCCTCGGTCGAGGCAGGAGATTTACTGGTAGGTATTCCAGTAGTATCTCAGGGTGTTCTGGGCTACACTCCGACACGACTTGTACCGCTTCTGTGGGTCTGACTTTTACCAACCCCCTAGGCCCGCCATGCGATGCTCATAGACGAACGGACCGGACTGTACGGATATTGTCACTGACAGGCTCAGCAGGGTGTCAGGATGAGTTCGCTCATCGACGTCCCTTTTGGTCAATACCTGGTAGCCCGTTACGTATTGGCTTAGACCTCTGACGTGCTAGTGGTTAAATCCACAACCAAGGTGTTGACGAGTCTTTAGAGTCCCCCACATTCAGTTACTCAAGTTTCGGGCGAAACGCTGTAGAGGCCGTATGGAGATATGGCAAGGTCCGATCAGATACGTGCGGTATTGCACGGATCAGGATCAGACAGTTAGTACTAGAGGCCGTATGGAGATATGGCAAGGTCCGATCAGATACGTGCGGTACTGCACGGATCAAGATCGGACAGTTAGTAGTAGAGGCCGTATGGATATATGGCAGGGTTCGATCAGATACGTGCGGTTTTGCACGGATCAGGATCGAACGGATTATACTAGCCGGCTTTGGTTTAAGCCGGACCCTAGTATAGTACAGTGTAGATTTTGTCTCATTGCATTTGTATTTCGGTCGGAATACAGATGCGGGTGTGTATACACAGTATCGGGGTTTTCCTGTAATTTATTACGGGACCAGTTTTCTGGAGTTGCCAGTTTGCTTTCCGTTTCGGCCAATTTCCTTTGTATCGTTCATTGGCCGAAGATTGGTGGAGGATGGCTTATTTGCATTTGTGCAAATAAGCAATTTGGAAGGGGGTCTTTGCATATTGTTGGATCATGATGGAGGGCATCCCTTGACTTTCTTTTGTTGATGATGGTTTGACCTTTGTATTATGATAGTTGATGGAGTGTAGGACTTGTGGTGTGATCATTGTTTCTCATCATCACTTTTCTCTCTCTCTTGTATCATTGCATTCCACCCACCCCTTGACTTTGCTCTCTCTCTCCACTCACACAATGAAGAGGGGCCGGCCACTTTGGGGAGCATGTGGGATTGATTTTCATGTGTGGCATTTTGGTTTTCTAAGGGTGCTAAGAAAAGCTCTCTAGTTCATCTCAAAAATCAATTCTTCCACCATCTCAAAAGGCAACATCCACTACCCCAAAAATGAGACATGGTTCTATACACATTCTACAGCAAACCTTGGGTACGTCGACTCGCCAGCTTCGTGCCCGAGTTGCCTCGGTATAGAGGTGGGAGCCCGTAAAAGATGCAGGCGACGTGGTGCCCTTCCGGTGAGGAGGTGGAGACTGGACATTCCGCGGGAGATCGGGACGACGGTGAGAAGACGGGAGGACACGGATCGCTCGGTATATCTCTCATCCCCATCTAGTAGTTAGCTAGGACTAGTTAATGGTACGATCCGGGGTTTTAGTGCGCGGTGGTGCCGGTTCAAGAAAAATTAAAGTTAGCCATCGCTTCCGCATTTGGCCTCGGGATGGAGGCCGAGGCGCCGCCGTGCACTTACAGTGGTATCAGAGACTCGCCATTAACATAGTCTAGCTTTGTCTAATGTGTTTTACACTTCCGATCGAACAAATGTTCCGAAAACCCAATAACACATGCATCAGTTTTCTGTTGATTTTTTTTTTGGCTCGAAAATTTTTTCAGGTTGTTGAATATTGATGTACTGGAAGTTCTAAGCATTCTGTAGAAATTCGATACAGTAACTCGAAAATGGGAGCGCGGAACCGCGGCCAAACCCCCCTTGGGCCGCGGTTCCGCCGCACATTGATGTCCTTGCCGTATCAAATTTCTGCAGTTGCTTTCTGGGTTGAAAATAGGGTTTTTGGAATATTAATTTTGGGCCCAGAATTTCTTGATGTGCTACAGTAGTACTTGGGGCCCACTTGTTAAAATTTGATATTTAAACACATTAGTTCACAGTATTTACATTATATCTGCGAACGTGAATGTCACTTGATCGGTAAATCCAGTCTGACTGCTATAGCCCGGTTAGACGGATTTGCGAACGTGACTTTCACGTTGAAGTTCTGTGTTATGCTGTGATGTTGCGGATTGGTCGTGGGGGATAGCCTAGATGCAATGCTAGTACAGAGTTTGTTGTATTATGTACATTTGATATTGCGGGGCGAGCGTCCGACATGTGGACTGCTGTCACTGCCTGTTTGTATTATTATTTTGGGGCACGACCAGGTTGCAGTCGATGTACCCGTTGTATGTATATTTTACTTTCTGTACTAAGATTACCCCAAGGAGGGGTGGACGGATAGCCGGGTTCTAGAGGGCAACAAGCCCGCATCTCATGGCATTGAGACGGAGGGGGCTTCACTCTAGAATTGGCGGGCTATTCGCCGCACTCGTAGGGGGTCCAGGTTGACCCAGGAGGGGTGCCCAAGTTACCGGATTCCGTGGAGTGCTGGGTGGTCCATTCACCTTGCTGAAGGGGGCTGCCTCGCTTTAGGTTTTGGCGGGTAACTTGCCGCGCCCGTAGGGGTCTCGGATTTCATTGCACAGGCTATCCACACGACCAGGTGAACGTCGGGTTTCAGTAGTGGCTCTGTGAAACCCGGGGATCCCAGATATCTGTATTGTTCTGTGATGCTGTACATTTCTGTGATGTTGCATTTTATCACGCCTTGAGCGAAAAATAATATATTGGTATATATATTAGTAGATGTTGTATATGTTTTGCATCCGCGCTAGTCCAGTCCCCGCTCTGTCGTTAGTTAGCTAACCTAACGGGTAATGACGGGACCTAATGGCGAATGCGGATGGCATATACGTACGTCATAATATTTTCGTTCTTTGTGGTGTGATCAATTGATGGGACTGCGTTGATTCGGATCAATGCAAGTTAAAAACAAACATAATCTGATATTGTTGGAACACTTTTCAAAAAGCTGTTATTGCAAGGACGTTCACTTTTGTTTTGCATCGTTGTATTCAGTTGGAATATCCTGCTCCTCAGTCGACGAGGCAAGGGCCGAGATCCCATCACCGGGAGTGACCCCTTGGACAGAAGTTTGCGTCAGGGCAATAACTTCATTTTAGCCGATTACTTTTGCTTTGCACCGTGGTATTCAGTTAAGATATCCTGCACCTCATTCTACGGGGAAAGAGCCGAGATCCCTTCACCGGGAGTGACCTCTTTAGCAAAGGTTTTTGTCACTATATTTTTAAAAGCTATCCGTTCCTTCAACGATATCAAGTTCTTTACGTTAAAAGTTTTCGCCAGAAACCATTCGTAGCCCTCCGTCATTTCAGTTAAATATTCGGTAGTATTCAAGCTATGTATTTTGACCTAACGCCAAGGCATAGTGATTGGTAGCTGCCGGGTATTTATCTGTTGCATAGATAGATGCGTTGGTTTGGGACAGTCGTACTACTATTTTGGCCTACGTCAAGGGTATGTACGGGTGGGTTCAAATTAACTTGGACAATGACGGGTAGAACTTGACATGTGACTTATGATATTTTGACCTCACGCCAAGGTCATAAGAGCATGGGGCAGAAATCACATCGGGAGTTTCTAAAGAAACTGAAACTTGCCAGATATGCGCATACCTTCTGGAGTGTGATGACGTGAGCGGATTCCGTCACGTTATCATGCGATGATAGTTGGATCCCGATTCCCACTGATGAGTTGGTTTACTCCTCGGGTGATCCCGACTAATTCTTCTTTCAGGTTTGGAGGAGAATTTGACAGTACAGTGGAAGGTTTCCAGATTAGATAAATTGGTAACCATTCTGATCTAGGCTAGAGTGCACGCTGAGTGTTTCTTTTCTCTCTCTCTTTGGCAGCGACCATTGACCCGACCCTAAGACTATGACACAGTGACCAAATTAACCGAACCTTCTTAAACACTGGCTTTTGGATTGTCAGAGTTGCAAACCTCATTGCCACTCCTACTTTTACCCTTTTCTCCAAGACACCCCGTATTACTACGAACGTCCACTTACATTGGACAAAACCATCGTATGGTTAGATACGAACTCAAAAGAATTTATTCGAGGATGGTTTCAGGTTCTGGAGAAAACGGATAGGACTATTCAGTTGTCTTTTCCTTTTACCTTCTCTCAGGTTGCGAGTGCTCCTTAGTTTAGGAGTAGTACACCTATTACGCAAATTGGATAGTCTTCTTCCAGACCATAGGCAGGTGCCTACCGGTAGGGAATGAAGAAAACTAATTAGCATAACGATGGTGTGCAGAAGGTATTAAGTTAAGACAAAGCAAGGGATTAGTAAGAGGGCAAAGGAAATTGCGACTGCTATTCACGACCAAACCAAGTATTAATTCGCCAATCCTAAATCACCTTTGTATTTCTCCAGAACACTCCGTATCACTACGAAGATCCACAGTTTATTGGATACTCCATCGTATGGTTATATACGAACTCGAAAGGAACTTGTTCCAGTTCGGGGATGGATTCTGGTTCAGGAGAAATAGGAATAAGGTTTATTCGGTTGTCTTTTATCTTCACCTTCTCTCGCATTGCGAGTGCTCCTAGGATTAGGACAGTACACCCATTATGCTTATTGGATAGTCTTCTTCCAAACCATAGGCTGGTGCCGAACGGTAGGGAAGGAAGAAAACCATTAGGCCTAAAGGGGTGTGCAGAAGGTAATGACTAAAGACATAGAAAGGGATTTGGAAAGATGGCAAAGAATTACACGGTTACAGTTGTGAATCTGGAAGAGGCATTACTAGGAATACCAGGATACCCCATCGAAACATTTCAATGTTTCAGTTTCACTGTGTACTGTTAAAGGAAAACTGATTTCCTAGTTAGACACTTGCTCCAGGGTATGTATTTACCAGGTATGATTCTCACATCTGTATGGTTTTACAGATGATGAGTGGGAGTAAGTTTTTGGGAATTGGGTGATCATCCTCATTATATCAGGATTCCTTGTAATCGGTGATATTTGAGGAAGTCACCTGGGTAGTTTGCCGGTCGGCAAATATTTGGTTTTGAATATCCGCTGTTATGCACCAATTTCAAATTGATATATCTGTACGTCTATTTTCATAGAGTGAGATATACCTTTTTGAAATTATGTCCATGACATTTACCTATATCAGTGGATGGTTAGGTAAGGAGCATTAAACAGCGGTGTAATTCTTCATAACCAAAGGTACAGTTTTCAACCTACGACACACAGTGAATGAGTTATCAGATTCAAGGGACTTATACAGAGTATTGTATGTTGTCCAGGGTCCATCAGGACAGAGGGGTTGGTCCTCGTACTATATTCGGTTTACTTATGACTTCTCTAGTTTTTACGCAGGTGTTTCGTGGAAACACATGGTCTGAATTTTGAGAAGTTATAGGTATTTGAATAAAGTAGAGAACCAGGTATCGCAAGTATCGGGATTCTTCAAAGTGATCGAAGATGTAGATACTTGTGTATGGTGTTCAGTTGATAGTAATGATTAAGAGAACTTGCTTCTCTTTCAACCACTCATAATTGGAAGCATTCCTAAGTTGAGTAACGCTGATCGGCCTCTTTCCATTTAGTTGACATGTACTGGAGACAGCTGCATGATTTAAATCTGGTTTAATTAAATCAGTGCCTCTGGTTCTATATTGGATATAGAACAGTTCATATCTTAACGATGTTAAGGTACGGGGAGTTGTCCGGCTTATGATTAAAACCAGACTCTGGATAACTCAAGGCATGTTTCTGTAATGGCTGTTTGTGGGTTGACCCAGGCTATGACGAGGGTTGACTTTCTACCATCTGGAAGATCAATAGTGATATTGTTCTAGACTCGCCACAGTTTTAATAAAAATGGATTTTTTCATAAAACAATAGTGGGAGTATGGTAGAACTGGAAGTGATTCCAGAACCGTAAACGATTACTGAAGATTTGATAAGGAACCTAAAGATTCAATCTGGATTGACATTCTATTGGCCACTCCGCAGAAAAGGTAGGTAACTTCAGGCACCCGAGAGGTACTTCGGTAGCCTCAAGGACGGTGACAGGGATGTTCTTGTTTACCCACACTTGCCATTGCTGTTGTTCCAGGTTGCGAGACCCGGCTGGAGGATGATTATAGCGTCGTTCTAAACTAGTTTTAGAAGTGTACGTGTATATGACTCTGGCAGAGGGTTGTCGTATTCAGTGGGAGCAGCGGAAGCATTGGTGGACAGGTAGCTTATGTCTATTTATAGACTAAAGCAGATATAGCGGAGATAGATCATCAATTTCTGATGTGACAGTCATAGGTTTGACTTTGTCAGAATAGGGGATGGATCTGTTGAGAAGGTAGTAGGGAGTTATGTCATGGTATTTAGATGACATACACAGAATAGGAAAAGAAACTCCTATACTACGATCGGTTATACTTTGGTCGTCACACAGTGGTTTCTCCACATAGGACTTGGACATTATATCAAACATACTGGTTACTAGATCTATGGTTTTAGATCTAGATTTGGGTGGTTTCCCAATCTGGGTACTCAGGCAACATTCTAAGAGTATTTAGAATGGACGACTCCTGGCACGGTAGTGTACCTGCAGGTAATGGAGTCACGCTCTCTAAAGGTGTCTTACAGACTAAAGGAGAGGGATGTGCATGATTGGCAGATCACTTGCTCAGGCAATTAAGTCAATCATGAGATGTCAAGTACCACACCAGATGTTGTTCTTGCACAAGATGCAATAAGTTGACATTGATCCAATCCTGGAGAAACAGCCGGAAGCAGTTTTAGAACATAAGTGGATGTTCTAGGGATATGATAACGACAGCCTCATTCGGAAGACAGTTATCATTTCAGGCTTCCAAGGTGACTTGGACGACAAGGAGGTTGTCAGAGTTATAGTTTTCCTTCTGACGAGGGGCAATATTTTGGACAGGTGGTCCAAGGAAATACTGAGGGAGGCATGGCGCAGGATACTGATTAAGTTCAGTTGACGATACAGTCTAAGAAGTTTGGATTTGGAGTTCATTTATGAGGTAGGTCCCATCAGACATCCAGACACATTCTAAGACAGGTATTGCTCATTTCGGGAGATGGGTTTCTCCGCGAACTTGAGATATAGAGAGACATAGAAAGAGACATCAAGGCGGATCCACTCACTAAGGTTATTCCTCGAACGCAATAGTTTCGCAAGCGAGCTTTGTGAGACTGACTAGTAGAGGAGTTGGGTGTTCGGTATCACACGGGCTGTGAGAATGCGACATCGCAATAATTAGCCTTGAGTGCAAGTGGGAGAATGTTGGAGATAGTGCTCTCAGAGTCAATTATTGGATCACAGGCACGTGATTGCAATGATTGAGGGAGGACCTGTCCCAGTAGGACAGTCTTACTCGAGATGATAGTATGCTATCCGGTTTATCTTTATCATCGTGTACTGCTTTAGGTGACCTGACAGGTCACTATTGCACGTTGATAGAGCCCCTAGGATTCTTGCTAGACCACCAGCAGTTTGAGGGTGAACATATACGTGGGAGCTGGTAGTCTATAAGCACATCCTTAAAAGGTCCCTAGTCATGGGAGTTTCGAGACAGGGCATCGATACTCCAGAGTAGACTAGTGTATACAGTCGACACCCCGACGAGGGGCGGTGGCCGGTCTCACAAGCCACTAGTGTCAGTAGGTTCACCTAAGATGTATACAGGTGCTCATTGGGTTATGAGTACACCGGAAAGGACTCGCCGGGAACATGCTAGTTGGTCTTATACCTGACGTCAGATAGCAGTTCCTTGGTGACATGTGTACAGGTTAGTTCATCGACCTGGGGATCGTCATTTGTTTCGTGTGAGTTCCCACTGTACTTTGATTACTACCCTACCACGCTCAAAGGAGACGTGCAAACAGGTTTTAGTTGGGTACTGTCCCGAGCCACATGGAGGCAGTGAGCGGATCTTCAGGGGTTCGTCTCTCCCGGTATTGGAGGTGAGGTCTCGCTGTGTCTAGGAGAGCCATTACACGAAGCCCTCGGCCGAGGCAGGAGATTTACTGGTAGGTATTCCAGTAGTATCTCAGGGTGTTCTGGGCTACACTCCGACACGACTTGTACCGCTTTTGGGGGTCTGACTTTTACCAACCCCCTAGGCCCGCCATGCGATGCTCATAGACGAACGGACCGGACTGTACGGACATTGTCACTGAGAGGCTCAGTGGGGTGTCAGGATGAGTTCGCTCATCGACGTCCCTTTTGGTCAATACCTGGTAGCCCGTTACGTATTGGCTTATACCTCTGACGTGCTAGTGGTTAAATCCACAACCAAGGTATTGACGAGTCTTTAGAGTCCCCCACATTCAGTTACTCAAGTTTCGGGCGAAACGCTGTAGAGGCCGTATGGAGATATGGCAAGGTCCGATCAGATACGTGCGGTATTGCACGGATCAAGATCGAACAGTTAGTACTAGAGGCCGTATGGAGATATGGCAAGGTCCGATCAGATACGTGCGGTATTGCACGGATCAGGATCGGACAGTTAGTACTAGAGGCCGTATGGATATATGGCAGGGTTCGATCAGATACGTGCGGTATTGCACGGATCAGGATCGAACGGATTATACTAGCCGGCTTTGGTTTAAGCCGGACCCTAGTATAGTACAGTGTAGATTTTGTCTCATTGCATTTGTATTTCGGTCGGAATACAGATGCGGGTGTGTATACACAGTATCGTGGTTTTCCTGTAATTTATTACGGGACCAATTTTCTGGAGTTGCCAGTTTGCTTTCCATTTCGGCCAATTTCCTTTGTATCGTTCAATGGCCGAAGATTGGTGGAGGAGGGCTTATTTGCATTTGTGCAAATAAGCAATTTGGAAGGGGGTCTTTGCATATTGTTGGATCATGATGGAGGACCATCCCTTGACTTACTTTTGTTGATGATGGTTTGACCTTTGTATTATGATAGTTGATGGAGTGTAGGACTTGTGGTGTGATCATTGTTTCTCATCATCACTTTTCTCTCTCTCTTGTATCATTGCATTCCACCCACCCCTTGACTTTGCTCTCTCACTCCACTCACACAATGAAGAGGGGCCGACCACTTTGGGGAGCATGTGGGATTGATTTTCATGTGTGGCATTTTGGTTTTCTAAGGGTGCTAAGAAAAGCTCTCTAGTCATCTCAAAAATCAATTCCTCCACCATCTCAAAAGGCAACATCCACTACCCCAAAAATAAGACATGGTTCTACACACATTCTACAGCAAACCTTGGGCACGTCGACTCACCAGCTTCGTGCCCGAGTTGCCTCGGTATAGAGGTGGGAGCCCGTAAAAGATGCAGGCGACGTGGTGCCGTTTCGGAGAGGAGGTGGAGACTGGACATTTCGCGGGAGATCGGGACGACGGCGAGAAGACCGGAGGACACGGATCGCTCGGTATATCTCTCTTCCCCATCTAGTAGTTAGCTAGGACTAGTTAATGGTACGATCCGGGGTTTTAGTGCGCGGTGGTGCCGGTTCAAGAAAAATTAAAGTTAGCCATCGCTTCCGCATTTGGCCTCGGGATGGAGGCCGGGGCGCCGCCGTGCACTTACAGTGTATCAGAGACTCGCCATTAACATAGTCTTGCTTTGTCTAATGTGTTTTACACTTCCGATCGAACAAATGTTCCGAAAACCCAATAACACATGCATCAGTTTTCTGTTGATTTTTTTCTGGCTCGAAAATTTTTTCAGGTTGTTGAATAGTGATGTACTGGAAGTTCTAAGCATTCTGTAGAAATTCGATACAGTAACTCGACAATGGGAGCGCGGAACCGCGGCCAAACCTCCCCTTGGGCCGCGGTTCCGCCGCACATTGATGTCCTTGCCGTATCAAATTTCTGCAGTTGCTTTCTGGGTTGAAAATAGGGTTTTTGGAATATTAATTTTGGGCCCAGAATTTCTTGATGTGCTACAGTAGTACTTGCGTGTCCCACTTGTTAAAATTTGATCGATCGGATATTTTAAACACATTAGTTCACAGTATTTACATTATATCTGCGACCGTGAATGTCAATTGATCGGTAAATCCGGTCTGACTGCTATAGCCCGGTTAGACGGATTTGCGAACGTGACTTTCACGTTGATGTTCTGTGTTATGTTGTGATGTTGCGGATTGGTCGTGGGGGATAGCCTGGATGCAATGCTAGTACAGAGTTTGTTGTATTATGTACATTTGATATTGCGGGGCGAGCGTCCGACATGTGGACTGCCGTCACTGCCTGTTTGTATTATTATTTTGGGGCACGACCAGGTTGCAGTCGATGTACCCGTTGTATGTATATTTTACTTTCTGTACTAAGATTACCCCAAGGAGGGGTGTACGGATAGCCGGGTTCTAGAGGGCAACAAGCCCGCATCTCATGGCATTGAGACGGAGGGGGCTTCACTCTAGAATTGGCGGGCTATTCGCCGCACTCGTAGAGGGTACAGGTTGACCCAGGAGGGGTGCCCAAGTTACCGGATTCCGTGAAGTGCTGGGTGGTCCATTCACGTTGCTGCAGGGGGCTGCCTCGCTTTAGGTTTTGGCGGGTAACTTGCCGCGCCCGTAGGGGTCTAGGATTTCATTGCACAGGCTAATCACGGCCTCCTCGAATTAAAGACGATCCACCCGAAAGCTCATACGCCAAGCTTAATCTCAAACTTGAGATAACTAGGTTGCTTAAAGTGCTAATCTAAGCTACCTAGAGAATATAGAGTGAGGTTATAGATGTTTTAGTCTAGCTAACCCTTGATCTCACGACATGAGAGGTTAGGGTTAGGGTTTTGAAGAGAGAGTGAGCTTAGGGAGAGAGAAGGAGATGATGAGAATGAAAAGAATAATGAACTCATTTTGAATATATCAACCATAACAATTTAATCAAATAAATAAATAAATGATTTAATCATTATGGTTGATGCATTCACCTTGTGTGATTCATCATATGACTCATTAACACATTAATGAGTCATTAAATGCAAAGGATGAATCATACAAATGAGTCATTAATCAATTAATGCTCATGCCACCTTAACCCCTTAGTCACCACTCTTCTAGAAGGTTCCCGAAAAATTACGAGAACGCCCCTACATTCCGTGAAAACACAGAAAAACTTTAGACTGTATAAATCCAATAACCCGATACAAGAATCTGACTTAAACCAAAGCCGACTAGTAAAAACTGTCCGAACGTCGTACGTGCGTAAACGTACGTACGCGTTCGAACCCTTGTCGTAAAACCATACGACCTCTATATCGTTTCGCCTGGAGCAGTAAAACTCTCTGTGTGGGACTCTAAAGACTCGACACTACGCTGGCAGTGGGTTTAACCACAGACCGCAAGTGGCACAAGCTGTACGTAACGGTCCCCAGGTAGATGCCGATAAGAAGGCCGATGATGAAACTCATCCGAACTCCCACTGAGCCTAATGTGACAATCTCCGTACAGTCCGGTCTGTTCGTCTAAGACTATCGCATATCAAGCCTAGGGGGCGGCAAGCGTTCGTCCCCTAATAGCTGTATAAGTCATGTCGGAGCGAAGCCCATTACACCCTGAGAAGCTACTGGAACCTACTAGTATATCTCGCTTGCCCTGGCCAGGGACTTTGCGTAATGGCTCTCTGACACAGTGCGATATCATCTCCCTATACCGGGAGAGACGAATCCTATCTAACCGCCACTGCCTCCAAGTGCTCGGGACTGTTGTTCATATCAGATTTTTGCATTTTCATACCGCCCAATTTTTATCACATTGCATATCGGTAGGTACTCTTGAGCCGTGTTTACTAGTCAATTGCAGGATACAGGTTCTCGGCTCTAAAACGGTGAAATTCCTGGAAAAACACGACAAAGTCCGGGTTCTTGCCACCACAGATAAAACACGGATCTCCGCTCTTTATCCGTCTGTTGCCACACACCAGTTTAAGAGACAAAATGGCAAATCAATGTCGTTTTCATGCACAAGGCTCAATGGCAGCACAAGATCCAAGAAATTTACACGGAGCTCGAAGAAATCATGACAAAAAGATACACATCAAATCACCTTTTGCTCAACAGAAATTCTGGAAAAATCGTGAAGACAATCTGAGAAAATACATATACCAGACTCATGGGCACAGCCAACCAGGGAGCTCTACAAAAATTGGTCACCTAACTCCACTAAAGGGCCGCGGTTCCGCGGTATGAGTAGGCTTAGGCCGCGGATCCGCGGCCGTATAGTGGCGCCAGGTGACCAAATTTTGTGGGTATTTTGGTCTTTTCATTTTAGTTATGAATGTTGCCATAGGTTTTCATTTTCCAGCCTATAAATACCCCAGAACCTTGTGAATCCAAGGGGGCATAATCTTGTATTTTTCTAGGTTTAGAATACTTGTTTCTTCTTCCTCTTCTCATCTTTTCTCCATTAAAACTTGTAGTGAGCTTTGTGAGTGAAGAATGATGAATAAAGAAGATCCTTTTGCTATTATATCCTGTCTTGTTCTTTTATAATTGCTTGTAATTTTAATTTGTTAACTTAGTTGTTGTTATTTCTTGTTGTTTCTTTCTTTTCTCTTTTCCTTTATCATTAAAACAACCATGATGCTTACGCTTGATCCTTGCCAAGGTGAGGTCGCAAATAGCTAGTTGTTATCTTCTAATCTCCTTCTTTCTATCTTCCTCTTTTGTTTTGTTTTCTTTTCATTATGATGTGTGAGTAGTTTCATACTTGTTAGGGTAGGATAAGGGAAGTTTGAGAGAAGGAAATCTCTCTCACTCTTTCCTTGCCCAACATCTTAAATCAACTCCCGTTAATTGAACCACAATCCGCTCCTTACGGCACCCTATCCTACATGATAGCGGTGATTCCGTAGTAAGACCGGTTGTGGTTGAATTAACCGGAGGTTATGGCTAAGAGCCTAGAACGGACGGACAAGCACCAAAAGGAAGAACTTATGCGTTGGAAAGCCTAGCTTATACTCGCAAGTTCCTTCCTAGTCGTGCTAATCCCCGTTGTTGCCGATTACCGTAACACCGATATTAAGAAGGGCAACGAAAGAGGTGAGCGACTCCTAACTCAAACTAACCTAATCCTAACCCTAACAAGCTCTCTTTACATATCACTTTAACACTTAGATAATCACAAACAAAATCTGGACCTTCGGACTTAACTCGTTAAAACACATAGAAAAAGATTCCCATCTCCCTGCGGACGACCCGTACTCAACCGGCTAGCTACAAGCGAAACCGTCTTGATTGCGGTAATTAACTAAACTTAAACACGCAGAATCTCTACCAATCAAATGGCGCCGTTGCCGGGGAGACGGTAGTTTATTTCTTTGTGTAATTTCGGGTTAACTTGTTGTTAGTGTATATGCCCTAGAGGCCATTACTGTATCATACTAGTTTGTATATTACTTAATGGATGCTTGGGATATTCACCTTGTATATACAATCTTGCTCAAAATAGTAGTATTCTACTTGGTTTGTTTCTACTTCAATGTGTACTTGTGTTTATTTTACTATATCACTTATATGCATTAGTGGAGCCCTTAGGATCTTTTGCTTGATTACCAGCGTTGTGATGGCAGTCACACTAGTGGGGGCTGGGTAATCTATAAGCACATCCTTATACAGGTCCCTAGTCGCAGGACTATCGAGACAGGGCATCAATACTCCGGAGTAGACTAGCGTATGCGCTTCTCATCCCAGTGTGGGAGATGGTCTGTCCCACAGCCATCAGTATGTCGTACTGGAGATAGTATACGGGTGCTCGTTGGGTTACGAGTACACTGGACAGGACTCGTCGGGAACTGACAGGTTGGTATTATACCTATCGTCAGTCATCAGTTCCCAGGTGACATGAGTACAGCTTAGTCCGCTGACTTGACACTGGCACTTCGCCTCGAGTGTGTTCCCACTGCACTTTGATCACTACCCTACCACGGCTCAAAGGAGTCGTGCAAACAGGTGGTGGTTGGGTGCAGTCCCGAAGCACTTGGAGGCAGTGACGGTTAGACAGGATTCGTCTCTCCCGGTATTGGGGGTTGACATCGCGCTGTGTCTAGGAGAGCCATTACACGAGTAGTCCCTGGCCAGGGCAAACGAGATATACTGGTAGGTTTCCAGTGTTATCTCAGGGTGTTTTGGGCTTCGCTCCGGCACGACTTGTACCGCTATTGGGGGACTGACGTTTACCGCCCCCTAGGCCCGCCATGCGATGTATCAGACGAACAGACCGGACTGTACGAAGACTGTCACATTCAGACTCAGTAGGAGTACCGATGGGGTTTCACCTCGTCAGCCTTCTTGTCGACATCTACCTGGGGACCGTTACGCACAGCTAGTGCCGCTTGCGGTCTGTGGTTAAACCTACTGCCAGCATAGTGTCGAGTCTTTAGAGTCCCACACAGAGGGTATTCGCCTCTGGGCAAAACAGAGTAGAGGTCGCATGGTTTTGCGACAGGGTTCATTCTCATCCGCGCACTTGTGCACGTTTGGAGTCCGGACGGATATTGCCAGCGGGCTCTGGTTTGAGCCGGATACTGGTATATGATTTGGGGTTGCTTTTGTCTCTCAGTATTCATGTTCCTCGGAACAAGGATGCAGGTGTGTATGTACAGTTATTTGAGGAAGAGGAAGAGGACTTTCATTAGGGTTTCGGAACGGGTGCGTATGCACAGTTGACAGTCTTCTTTTTCCAAACCCTAATGGATTTGTATTATATCATTTAATAATATATAATAAAATGAAATTGTGTCATGGTTAGTTTTTGTTGACTTGTTGACCATGGTTGACTTGTTGATCATGGTTGAACTTTTGACCATTATCATTACAAAAGAAAGATGCTCTTGATTCTTGCATTTTCATTTAGTGTTTGTAATGATATTGGTCATTCTAAAACTTTCCATCAACCTTTTCATTTTGATTATTATTATTTGATAATTCATTTTCTTTTGGCATTATGGTTGCAAGAAAGGAAATGAGAGCTCATTATCTCATTTAGCTTCTCTCTCTTCATCTTCATCTTCTTCTTCCTCTAGCAAAGAGAAACCTTCTCATGTGTTGAGAATCATTCTCTTTAAAAACAAAAGCAACCCTTAGACACTCTCTACTCACTCTAGGATCAAGGGTTTAGCAAGCCGGCGATTCTAGTTCACTCCAAGTTCGAGAAAGAGCCCAAAGGTCGAGCCTTCGAGGTGGATCCATCTTCGACGGAAGAAGGCGACAAAGGAGAACCATCAACCTCTACAACAAAGTTTGAAGAAGAAGGAGTTCAAGTTTAGGTATAATCATCTTCATCCGAGTTGCTAAATCTCTTTAGCTAGTTTGCTAGTTTTAGTTTAGACAACGATCCCGACCTTGGTTAGTCCATGTTGCCTCTTGCGATAAAAATTTGGTTTTTATATACCGTTTCCGCCTCCCTGTAAGAACCGGGGGTCGCAATATGGACTTACAGTGGTATCAGAGCCTAACTAAACTTAAACTAGCTTGGTAGTGAAGTGTAACGAAGTTCGGAACCGAAAAAACCCAAAAACCATACTTTTTCAAAATCTGAGTTTCTGTTGAAATTTTTTTGGCTCAAAATGAAAAACTTTATACTTGTAAATTCGTCTCAGGGTTTTGTTAGAACACCTAAGAAAAACGATGAGCCAATTCATTTAAACCGCCGCGGTTCCGCGGCACGAGGTAGGCATGTGCCGCGGAACCGCCGCCGTTTGTTTTCCTCTCTGCATCGTTTTTCGTGCAGTGTGTTTGTGTGTTGGTTTTGGGATTTTTAAGATATATTATATGTGCCCAGATTTTCCAGAACTGAAATTCACTTTTGGGGTCCTATAATTCCGTATTTTTCCGAACTTCACTGCACTTTGACTATGATAGTTATATCTGTGATGCTTGCATGTATTGAACGTCGGCTAATCGCTATAAGTCGATTAGTCGGGGTTATACATGATCTGTGTTTGATATTGGAATGTGTATATGAATGTGTTGGACTGTCGCGGGTGAATAGCCGGGGTGGATGTGAGATGAGCTTTTGTTTTTCTTTCATTCATTGTAAATGTAAATTGATGTAATAATATTATTTGTTTGGCCGCACAACCGGGTCGGGGTTGTAGCCGTCATTGTATAATTCTTTTTACTGTTTTTGCTCCTAGGATAGACCCATGGAGGGGTGCACAAACTACCGAGTACTTGGCGGGTAGTTTGCCGCACCCGTAGGGGTCTTGGGTGGGGTATTGCTATTCACCGCGACCGTGTTATCCGCTTTTCGTTCCAGGCTCGAAAGGATTGCGGATTGCTAGTATATCCAATGTATTCATCTGTAATCTGTAATGTCTACTATTGCTATATCTATAACTATTTAGGCGTTGCTTATGTTTTACAGCAGCGCTTGCCCAGCCCCCGCTCTGTCGTTAGTTAAGTAACCTAACGGGTGATGACGGGGCCCCGTGGCGAATGCATATGGCATAAGCGTACGTCATATTTTGGTTGTTTTCTGCAATGGTAGGATTAAATGATGGGACGCATTAAAAGTACTAATGCAAGAATATCACGCATTAAAAGAACTAATGCAAGATAATAAACCAAGTTAAAGTCGTTGGAACACTTTCGAAAAACCACTCGGTTCTTTTCAAAACTAACTTTTAAAATGCGGAGTTTGAGCCACTCCATTTAAAAGCTATCTCGTTCCATCGACCAAATCAAGTTCACTACGTTCACGGTTTTGCCAAAACCATCCGTAGCCCTCCATCATTTCAGTTAAATATTCGGTAGTATTCAAGCTATGTATTTTGACCTCACGCCAAGGCATAGTGATTGGTAGCTGCCGGATATTTATCTGTTGCATAGATAGAATGCGTTGGTTTGAAACAGTCGTACTGCCATTTTGGCCTACGTCAAGGGTATGTACGGGTGGATTCAAATTAACCTGGATAATGATGGGACGAACTTGACATGTGACTTATGACATTTTGACCTCACGCCAAGGTCATAAGAGCATGGGGCAAAAATCCACATCGGGAGTTTCATAAGTACTGAAACTTGCTAGATTTGCATACCATTTGGAGTGTGGTGATTCTGGTAGGATTCCTTCAGTTTCGTCACACGATGATATTTGGATCCCGATCTTACTGTGAGTATATGCTACTCCTCGGGAAATTTTTCAGTAAACGATCAATGCTATAAACCTAGTAGGTGCCTAGAAAGGTGTTAGCGGGGCTACGCCCCCAGGGAAAAGAGGTTCTCTAATTAAGGAACTTCGCGAAAGCGTTGGAAAACCTCCCTCGAAGTACCGACACCAGCCTGGCCGAACGGTTAAGCAAGTATTGTACGGTGGGATTGATCCTGACTAATTCTTCCTTTATGGTTTGAGGAGGGATTCGAGAAACAGTGGGAGCCATCCTGTTTAGACAAACTAAAAACCACTCTAAACTTGCAAGAGCATCATGCTGAGTGTTTCTTCTGCTCTCTCCTAATTGCAGCGACCAATCAACATGACTGGACTTAAGTTACTCCTAGATTAAAACAAGCTGACAGGGCCAAACTACAAAGATTGGTTCAGGAATGTCAAGATTGCAATCACTTATGACAAGCTGGGGTATCTTCTTACCACCAAAGCTCCCCCTGTCCCTGGTCCAACTTCCAGCGTCGCGGATAAAGAAATCCGCAAGACTTGGGAGATTGATAGCACGAAAGCCAAATGCCTCTTGCTTGCCTCGATGGACAACGAACATCAGAGGAGGCATGAGAATATGGACATGGAATCCATATTGCTCCATACAAAAGAACTGTATGGAGAGCAATCTCGTATCGCAAGATACGAAGTGTCGAAAAAGTTATTCTCGACAAGAATGGCCGTCGGATCATCAGTAGCCGAGCACGTGCTAAAGATGATCGGCTACATTGAGGAGCAAGCTGACCTAGGGATCACATTGGAGAGTGAGCTATATACGGATATAGTTCTCCAGTCCCTTCCTTCCACTTACGCCCAGTTTATAATGAACTTCAACCTACAAGAAAAGGAGGTTGAACTTTCAGAGCTCCTCAACCTGCTGAGGAGCGCAGAGGGCACCCTACAGAAAGGTAGGGAAACATCCACTTTGTTTGTAGGAGGATCATCTTCTTCTAGGTCCAAGGCGAAAGCCAAGGGAAAGAAGAAGAAGGCCCCCGCCAAACCAAGGGGCGGTGTTAGTAAAGTGGATACGAAGGGAAAAGGTAAAGCAGCAAAGATAGCGGGGAAGCTTGTGGATAAGGAAGAGTGCTTCTATTGTCATAAGAAAGGACACTGGAAGAATGATTGCAGGGCCTGGAAGGCCAGAACATAGGAATTGAAGCAGGTTGCAGCTTCAGCTTCAGGTGTGTATGTTATTGAAAACTGTCTTTCAATAAACTCTACTTCCTGGGTATTGGATACCGGATCAGGATCTCATATCTGTAATTCTTTGCAGGCGTTGAGAAACCGTAGGGTTTTGAAGGAAGGTGACATGACCCTCAGAGTTGCGAACGGAGCTAGCATGGATGCTAAAGCCGTGGGGGACTATCACCTAGGAATGTCAGATGGACATCTTTTGGTTTTGCGTAATTGCTTTTTTGTACCCAACGCAACTTGTAATATCATTTCTGTATCTTCAGTTTCTAAAGAAGGTTATGAATTTGCGTTTGTAAGTAATGTTGTGAACATTCACCTTAATCAAGTTTTGATTGGGTCAGGTACTTTGAGTAATGGTATATACGTGTTAAACCAACCACAGATTTTTAATGTCCAGAATACACACAAAAGAAAGTCTCCGGAAATAAATCAGACTTTCTTATGGCATTGTAGATTGGGTCACATCAATGAGAGAAGGTTGACGAAGTTACATACAGAAGGGTATTTGAATGCGTTCGAATATCGGTCGTATGCCACTTGTCAATCCTGTCTCAAAGGAAAGATGACAAAGACTCCGTTTACTGGACATGGAGAGAGAGCGAGCGAGCTCTTGGGACTCGTACACAGTGATGTGTGCGGTCCAATGTCTACACATGCTCGAAGCGGACATTCTTACTTCATTACTTTTACGGATAACTTCTCGAGGTACGGTTATGTCTTCTTAATGAAACATAAGTCCGAGGCCTTTGGAAAATTCCAGGAGTATAAGAATGAAGTAGAGAAACAGACCGGCAAAAGTATTAAGATTCTAAGATCGGATCGAGGTGGAGAATACTTAAGTGCCGAGTTCCTGGACTATTTAAAAGAGAACGGAATTCTCTCTCAGCTTACTCCTCCATACACCCCGCAACATAACGGTGTATCGGAGAGACGGAACCGCACCCTATTGGATATGGTGCGGTCCATGATGAGTAACGCTGAGTTACCGCGATCATTCTGGGGGTATGCGCTAGAATCAGCTGCATACCTTTTGAACCGAGTTCCGACTAAGACTGTGCCTACCACCCCATATGAAATGTGGAGTGGGAAGAAACCATATCTTCAATATCTGCAGATCTGGGGATGTCCAGCTTTTGTCAAAAAGCAGCATGCGGACAAACTCGAGGCACGCTCAGTGCTGTGCAAGTTTGTGGGATACCCAAAGAACACCAGGGGGTATCTTTTCTACTACGCAGAGGAACAAAAAGTCCTTGTTTCTCGCAATGCCCACTTTCTAGAACACCAGTTCTTGGAAAAGGAAATTAGTGGGAGCGCAGTAGAACTGGAAGAAATTCCAGAACCACAGACTATTACTGAAAGGTTAGTGGAACCAGGGGGTTCAACGGAACAGGACATTCCTACGCCGCTCCGCAGAAGTAGTAGGCAGTCTCATCCGCCCGAGAGATACTACGGTTTTCTCATAGACGGGGATAGAGAGGATTGCATCATAGATTATGATGAGCCTACTAGCTTCCAGCAGGCCGTTAAGAGCGTTGACTCAGTGAAATGGCTGGATGCAATGCGGACCGAGATGGAGTCCATGTACACCAACAAGGTATGGACGTTGGACATTGCTCCAGACGGGGTAAAACCCGTGGGATGCAAGTGGATCTTCAAAAGGAAGATTGGTGTAGATGGACAGGTTGAGACCTATAAAGCTAGGCTGGTAGCAAAAGGTTTTCGTCAAAGACCTGGCTTGGACTATGACGAAACCTTCTCTCCAGTAGCCATGCTGAAATCCATTCAGATCCTTCTTGCCATCGCTGCCTTCCACGATTATGAGATCTGGCAAATGGACGTAAAGACAGCTTTTCTAAATGGAAATTTAGAGGAGTGTGTCTATATGGACCAGCCAGAGGGCTTCATTCAGAGTGGGAGCAGCGGAAAGGTGTACAAGTTGCTTAAGTCCATCTATGGACTAAAGCAGGCATCGCGGAGTTGGAACATCTGCTTTGATGAGACGGTCAAAGAATTTGGCTTTATCAAAAATCCAGATGAACCATGCATCTATAGTAGATTTGTAGCGAGAACTGTAGTATTCCTCGTTTTATACGTGGATGACATTCTCTTAATAGGAAATGACATTCCTATGCTACAATCTGTCAAGGGGTTCTTGTCACACAGGTTCTCCATGAAAGACCTGGGTGATGCCTCATACATCATGGGGATCCGGATCCATCGTGATAGATCCAAGAGGATATTGGGACTTTCTCAGTCCAGGTACATCGACACCATAGTGAAGAGATTCAGTATGGAAGATTCCAAGCGCGGTAACCTACCGGCTTGTCACGGGATCACCCTCTCTAAAGAGATGTCTCCCAAGACTGATTTGGAGAGGGATCGCATGTCTATTATACCCTACGCTTCTGCGGTAGGATCTATAATGTATGCGATGTTGTATACCAGACCGGATGTAGCTTATGCACTGAGTGTGGTAAGCCGGTATCAGTCAAACCCTGGGGAGAAACACTGGATAGCGGTAAAGAACATTCTCAAGTACCTGAGAAGGACTAAGGAGATGTTCTTGGTGTATGGCGGAAAAGACCTCCAGATCGAGGCCTTTGCTGACTCCAGCTTCCAGAGTGACAAGGATGATTCCAAGTCCATGTCGGGCTTTGTCTTTACCCTCAATGGAGGGGCGGTGTGTTGGAAGAGTTCCAAACAGGAAACCGTTGCAGACTCGATGATGGAAGCGGAATACATCGCTGCATCTGATGCCGCAAAAGAAGCTGTCTGGATGAGGAAGTTCTTGAAAGAACTTCAGGTGGTTCCGTCCATTGTTGATCCAATACCTCTGTATTGCGACAACAACGGGGCTATAGCTTTAGCGAAGGAACCCAGGTCCCATCAGAGATCCAGGCACATCTTGAGGCAGTATCACCTGATCAGGGAGATCGTGGATCGCAAGGAGATCGAGGTTCGGAGAGTTGCTTCAGAAGACAACACTGCAGATCCATTCACCAAGGCCCTGCCCCAGACTCAGTTCGAGCGGCTGATCGAGATGATAGGTCTTCGATACGCCAGTACATGGCCTTAGTGCAAGTGGGAGATTGTTAGTGTATATGCCCTAGAGGCCATTACTGTATCATACTAGTTTGTATATTACTTAATGGATGCTTGGGATATTCACCTTGTATATACAATCTTGCTCAAAATAGTAGTATGCTACTTGGTTTGTTTCTACTTCAATGTGTACTTGTGTTTATTTTACTATATCACTTATACGCATTAGTGGAGCCCTTAGGATCTTTTGCTTGATTACCAGCGTTGTGATGGCAGTCACACTAGTGGGGGCTGGGTAATCTATAAGCACATCCTTATACAGGTCCCTAGTCGCAGGACTATCGAGACAGGGCATCGATACTCCGGAGTAGACTAGCGTATGCGCTTCTCATCCCAGTGTGGGAGATGGTCTGTCCCACAGCCATCAGTACGTCGTACTGGAGATAGTATACGGGTGCTCGTTGGGTTACGAGTACACTGGACAGGACTCGTCGGGAACTGACAGGTTGGTATTATACCTATCGTCAGTCATCAGTTCCCAGGTGACATGAGTACAGCTTAGTCCGCTTACTTGACACTGGCACTTCGCCTCGAATGTGTTCCCACTGCACTTTGATCACTACCCTACCACGGCTCAAAGGAGTCGTGCAAACAGGTGGTGGTTGGGTGCAGTCCCGAAGCACTTGGAGGCAGTGACGGTTAGACAGGATTCGTCTCTCCCAGTATTGGGGGTTGACATCGCGCTGTGTCTAGGAGAGCCATTACACGAGTAGTCCCTGGCCCGGGCAAACGAGATATACTGGTAGGTTTCCAGTGTTATCTCAGGGTGTTTTGGGCTTCGCTCCGGCACGACTTGTACCGCTATTGGGGGTCTGACGTTTACCGCCCCCTAGGCCCGCCATGCGATGTATCAGACGAACAGACCGGACTGTACGGAGACTGTCACATTCAGACTCAGTAGGAGTACCGATGGGGTTTCACCTCGTCAGCCTTCTTGTCGACATCTACCTGGGGACCGTTACGCACAGCTAGTGCCGCTTGCGGTCTGTGGTTAAACCCACTGCCAGCGTAGTGTCGAGTCTTTAGAGTCCCACACAGAGGGTATTCGCCTCTGGGCAAAACAGAGTAGAGGTCGCATGGTTTTGCGACAGGGTTCGTTCTCATCCGCGCACTTGTGCACGTTTGGAGTCCTGACGGATATTGCCAGCGGGCTCTGGTTTGAGCCGGATACTGGTATATGATTTAGGGTTGCTTTTATCTCTCAGTATTCATGTTCCTCGGAACAAGGATGCAGGTGTGTATGCACAGTTATTTGAGGAAGAGGAAGAGGACTTTCATTAGGGTTTCGGAACGGGTGCGTATGCACAGTTGACAGTCTTCTTTTTCCAAACCCTAATGGATTTGTATTATATCATTTAATAATATATAATAAAATGAAATTGTGTCATGGTTAGTTTTTGTTGACTTGTTGACCATGGTTGACTTGTTGACCATGGTTGAACTTTTGACCATTATCATTACAAAAGAAAGATGCTCTTGATTCTTGCATTTTCATTTAATGTTTGTAATGATATTGGTCATTCTAAAACTTTCCATCAACCTTTTCATTTTGATTATTATTATTTGATAATTCATTTTCTTTTGGCATTATGGTTGCAAGAAAGGAAATGAGAGCTCATTATCTCATTTAGCTTCTCTCTCTTCATCTTCATCTTCATCTTCATCTTCTTCTTCCTCTAGCAAAGAGAAACCTTCTCATGTGTTGAAAATCATTCTCTTTAAAAACAAAAGCAACCCTTAGACACTCTCTACTCACTCTAGGATCAAGGGTTTAGCAAGCCGGCGATTCTAGTTCACTCCAAGTTCGAGAAAGAGCCCAAAGGTCGAGCCTTCGAGGTGGATCCATCTTCGACGGAAGAAGGTGACAAAGGAGAACCATCAACCTCTACAACAAAGTTTGAAGAAGAAGGAGTTCAAGTTTAGGTATAATCATCTTCATCCGAGTAGCTAAATCTCTTTAGCTAGTTTGCTAGTTTTAGTTTAGACAACGATCCCGACCTTGGTTAGTCCATGTTGCCTCTTGCGATAAAAATTTGTTTTTTATATACCGTTTCCGCCTTCCCGTAAGAACCGGGGGTCGCAATATGGACTTACACTTGTGAATATAAAAACAACCGAAAAACCAAACAAAAAAATATACTTTGTAAAAAAATCATCTTGTTATTTTTGATTAGTTTTTGTGCAAGTGTGCAGGAAAATATGAAGTTCGAGTTCAGTGCCAAAGACGTGGGAAGATAGACCCACATTTCGCGGCTACACCGCGACGGACAAAACGAAGCATCCGGTCTACTGAAAAAATCTGGAGCAGATACAGTAAGCAAGTCAAAATTCAGCACATCCAGACAAGCAGAGGACACTCCAGAGAGCATAACCTAAAAAACTGGAGGCCCATGCCCATCATATTGCCGCGGTTCCGCGGCATAAGGAAGCTTAGACCGCGGATCCGCGGCCGTTTGGTGGCCTCAGGGTGCCAAAATCCCTGTAAGTGTTTCTCTCCTCTCTCCCACTCCTCTGGACTTCAATAAACTGTGTTTTCTACAGATTTCTTTGCGCAAATTCTCTTCCCCCTTCCAATAAACTGTTCTTGTGCAGGATTCTTTGCGCCGCGCTAAATAAAAATTGTTTGCAGTTGATTTGTTATCGCTTTGCATTAATTAATACGGACTTAAGGGGCTTGAAACCAATTCAGATTGGGTGGGGATTTCATCACCCTTCCCAGGACCCCAGAAATCACAAAAAGCATATGCATTGACCATTGTTAAAATTAAAAAATACTAGACTCAGCCTTAAGGACTTCGCGCTCAATAGGACAGAGGACTAGTTACAGGCATCGGCCGTTTATCCTATCTGACTTTTGCGGTGCCTAGGCAAGTGTGACGAAGGCAAGTGGTTATTTAATTATGGAACTTCGCGAAAGCGTTGGACAACCTCCCACTTACCTGGCACTTATCTGGCCGCATTAGACGGAGAAGAGGCGGTTTGAGGTCTTTTTTCTAGCCCTCTGGAACAGTTAGGAGCAGGTCTAGTAGACCTAGGTGACCCTAGATCTAGGTGAGATTGTGCATATCTTATTTGTGATTGCTTAAAGCCGTAAGTCCGTACATATTTCTGTAAAGCTCTTTCTAAAAAAAAAAAAGGAAAAAATCAAAAACTTTTATAAAAACTTGCCTTTTGTCGCCAAATACATTTTTCACCCTCCACCCATCATTTTCTCCATTGACGTTTTCTTACCCTCACCTTCTCCGCTTTGACTATACTAAACTCGTTTAGTGTATGTCCGCTTGGACTCGGGACACTAGCGCCCGTCTAGTCCGCATTACGTTAGTCGCTACCGACTACACGATCGACTCCGAAGTCGAAACTCCGTCCACTCCTCTTTCACCCCTTCCTTTGCCGGTCAACTCCGACGTTGACCGGAATTCTGTTCATACATCTTCACCTTCACCTTCACCAACCTCTTCTTCCGCGATGTCAGGATTTAATCCGAACATCTCTTTGACTACCGCTGGATTGGCTCCACCTCCTACGGAGACCAATATTCCACCACCACCGCCTGTTGTAGCGCCGCAGCGAATCGCGCTCCAGGATCGTTTCTATCCCACTCGTTCTGCACTTCCCACCTGCCTTTCTCTTCCACCGGCCAATGGGGACAACTTTGAAATTAAGCCCCACTTCATCAACATGCTTCCACGATTTCATGGGCTTGAATCTGAAGATGCCTATATCTTCATCAATAAATTTCAAAACGTCTGTGCCATGATGAAAACCACCCAGCTGTCGGACGATGCTATACGTTTACGGGTCATTCCGTTCACTTTATGCGATCTAGCTGAAAAATGGCTGTATAGCACCGCTTCCAACTCAATAACCAGCTGGGACGAGTTTGTTAAAGCGTTTCTACAAAAATTCTATCCGAATCATAAAACCGCAAGGATTCGAAATGAAATCAACCAATTCTCTCAGCTTCCTTCTGACCCTTCTGGAAGTGCTTTGACCGGTACAAAGACCTTCTTGTTCAGTTCCTCACCACGGTATAGAGAAATGGCAACTTTGCCAAACCTTATACGAGGGACTGAACCCAGCAAAAAAGCAGTTGTTGGAAACCATCTGTCAGGGCCATTTCCTATCGAAATCTGACAAGGAAGCGTGGCAGTTCTTTGACGACCTTGCGGAGCAAACGCTACAATGGGAGAGCACCAGACCGACTTCTTCTTCTTCTACCTCCACTTCTACCGGTCAGTCTAGGGTAGGAATTCACCAACTTGATGTCTCTATTGCGATGAAAGCTGAAATGGCTGCAATAACAAGAAAGCTTGAAGCGATAGAGAGCAAATTCTCTTCTCCTGCTCCTGTTATCCCCCTTCGTACCATCTGCGCTTGTTGTTCCGATCCTTCTCACTTGACCGAAGAGTGTCCTTACAATCCACCATCTCAAGGACAGGATCAGGTTAATGCTGCATTCCAGCAAAGACCGAGGAATGATCCATACTCTTCCACCTACAATCCCGGTTGGAGGAACCACCCCAATTTCGCCTGGAATCAGAATCAATTCCAAAGCAACAATTTCCAAAGGGCCCCTCCGCCGCAACAACAAGCGCAACAACAAACTCAGTTTCAGCAGCCCTTCCAACCCTAACCTTTCCAAAATCAGACGAACAACTTTGCACCCAACAATTCTTTTCCACAAAACAACTTTGTTCCGTCAAACAACGATAAGGTTTCCTCGCTCGAACGAAGTCTGGAGGCGTTCGTTAAACAATCGACTCAGTCCACCGCCAACATCCAGTTTTCCATTTAGTCCTTAGTGCAACACACTGCCACTCACGGGCAAAGCATCAAGACCATCGAGGCCCAGATTGCACAGCTGAATGCGGCCTTAAGCGAGCGAGAGAAGGGGAAGTTCCCGTCCCAATCACTCCCAAATCCCGGTCACCCACATAATGTACATGTTGCTCTTGAACAACAAAATCATAATGTGAGTGCCGTGACCACATTGAGATCGGGAAGGATGCTGCAAAACAACATCGGCACACGTATCAACGAAGACACCCCGGCCGCTTCTTCTTCTTCTTCTTCTTCTTCTTCTTCAGCTTCTTCGTCTTCTGAGCCTATTCTCCATTCTTCAAAAGGCTCTCCTTCTTCTTCTTCTTCTGCTCTGAACGGACCCACTTCTCACTCCACGAAAACACCTGTTCTGGGATCCGTTCCAACTCCACAATCTCCTCCTCCAGCATTAGACTCAACCAATTTAAAAAATGTTCCATTTCCAAACCGGTTGAGGTCTAATAAACAAAATCCTCAAATGGAGAAGATTCTGGAGTTATTTAAGCAGGTTAACATTAACATTCCTCTTTTAGATGATGTCCAACAAGTCCCGTCCTACGCGAAAATCTTAAAGGACTTGTGCACGAAAAAGAGGAAGTCTCAGGTACCCAAGAAAGTTTTCTTGGCTAGTGCTGTGAGTGATGCCCTTACCCAATCTTTACCACAAAAACGGAAGGACCCTGGCTGTCCTACGATTTCTATTACTATTGGGGATAAGAACATCAACCGCGCACTATTAGATCTTGGTGCCAGTGTTAACCTGCTTCTGTAAGTCCATGCTACCTCTCCCGGTACTTTCGGGAATGCGGAATTTGGTAAAAAACGATTTTTACGGAGGTGGTAACATGGACCTATAACCCGGATCTTGGTTAAACATCTATCTAACAACCTAACTATGAGTTTCTAACTACTCGGTTAGGGGGTTATACCTTGCTTGTCTTGAACTCCTTCGTCTTCAAGCTCCGATGGTGGTCCGGATTGGCATCTTCTCGTCGTCTCCGTACGCCGAAGATAGATCCACCTGAAAGCTCCAACCTTTAGCTCCTTCTTCGTTCTTTGAAGAAACTAGTTCACTTGGTTTGCTAAACCTAGTGAACTAGAATGAGTAGAGAAGAATTAGAATGGGATTTTATATATGGTTCTTGATTCTCAACTCATGAGAGATATGAACCATAGAGTCAAGAGAGGGAGCAAGAGGATGAGGATGAGAGCAAAGCAAGAGAGCTCAAGAACAAGAGAGAGAATGAGCAAGAAAGAATCAGCAAGTATTTTGTTTCTCACCCTCTCATAATCCAAAGTCATGATAACTCATCATATCAAAAAAGTCTTATGTGATGGTTGAAGCAACCATAACCATATCATATCATGCACTCATTTTACACAAATGAGCAAGCAAGTAAAAGTCTTTGCCATGAAATGATGGCTATGGTTATCATGATGGTCAACTAGTCAAGCCTAGTCAACCGGTCAACAAAGTCAACAAGTCAACAAAAGTCAACAAGTCAACAAAGTCAACAAAAGACAACAACCATGTCACCATAATACTTAATTAATATAATAGTTAATCACATATCATATTCTCATTAGGGTTGAGCAAAAATTCAAATAGTCAACGGTCAACTGTCAACAACCCTAATGAGAATCCGCTGCCTCTGCCTCCCTGTCAACTGTGCATACACACCTGCATCCGCGTTCCGAGGAACACGAATGCAAACTGGATAAATCCAATCCCATAAGGTACACTAGGATCCGGCTTAAACCAAAGCCCGCTAGTGTAAACTGTCCGGACACTGTACGTGCACAAGTACACGGATGTGACCGAACCCTGTCGCAAAACCATGCGACCTGTCGCAATACCATGCGACCTCTACTCTTTTGCCTAAAGGCGAAAAGCTTTCTGTGTGGGACTCTAAAGACTCGACACTACGCTGGCAGTGGGTTTAACCACAGACCGCAAGCGGCACTAGCTGTGCGTAACGGTCCCCAGGAAATGCCGACAAGAAGAACGACGAGGCGAAACCCATCTGAACTCCTGCTGAGCCTGAGTGTGACATTCTCCGTACAGTCCGGTCTGTTCGTCTGATACATCGCATGGCGGGCCTAGGGGGCGGTAAACGTCAGTCCCCCAATAGCGGTACAAGTCGTGCCGGAGCGAAGCCCAAAACACCCTGAGATAACACTGGAAGCCTACCAGTATATCTCGTTTGCCCTGGCCAGGGACTACTCGTGTAATGGCTCTCCTAGACACAGCGCGATGTCAACCCCCAATACCGGGAGAGACGAATCCTGTCTAACCGTCACTGCCTCCAAGTGCTTCGGGACTGCACCCAACCACTACCTGTTTGCACGACTCCTTTGAGCCGTGGTAGGGTAGTGATCAAAGTACAGTGGGAACACACTCGAGGCGAAGTGACAGTGTCAAGTCAGCGGACTAAGCTGTACTCATGTCACCTGGGAACTGATAACTGACGATAGGCATACTACCAACTAGTCAGTTCCCGACGAGTCCTGTCCAGTATACCCGTAACCTAACGAGCACCCGCATACTATCTCAAGTACGACGTACTGACGGCTGTGGGACAGACCGTCTCCCACACTGGGATGAGAAGCGCATGCGCTGGTCTACTCCGGAGTATCGATGCCCTGTCTCGATAGTCCTGCGACCAGGGACCTGCATATGGATGTGCTTATAGATTACCCAGCCCCACTAGTGTGTCGGCCATCACATCGCTGGTAATCAAGCAAAGATCCTAAGGGCTCCACTAATGTGTATAGGCGATATACAAAAATAAACACATGTACACATTGAAGTAGAAACAAACCAAGTAGCATACTACTATTTTGAGCAAGATTGTATATACAAGGTGAATATCCCAAGCTTCCATTAAGTAATATACAAACTAGTACGATACAGTAATGGCCTCTAGGGCATATACACTAACAATCTCCCACTTGCACTAAGGCCATGTACTGGCGTATCGAAGACCTATAATCTCGATCAGCCGCTCGAACTGAGTCTGGGGCAAGGCCTTGGTGAATGGATCTGCAGTGTTGTCTTCTGAAGTGACTCTCCGAACCTCGATCTCCTGGCGATCCACGATCTCCCTGATCAGGTGATACCGCCTCAAGATGTGCCTGGATCTCTGATGGGACCTGGGTTCCTTCGCTAAAGCTATAGCCCCGTTGTTGTCACAATACAGAGGTATTGGATCAACAATGGACGGAACCACCTGAAGTTCTTTCAAGGACTTCCTTATCCAGACAGCTTCTTTTGCGGCATCAGATGCAGCGATGTATTCCGCTTCCATCGTCGAGTCTGCAACGGTTTCTTGTTTGGAACTCTTCCAACACATCGCCCCTCCATTGAGGGTAAAGACAAAACCCGACATGGACTTGGAATCATCCTTGTCACTCTGGAAGCTGGAGTCAGCAAAGGCCTCGATCTGGAGGTCTTTTCCGCCATACACCAAGAACATCTCCTTAGTCCTTCTCAGATACTTGAGAATGTTCTTTACCGCTATCCAGTGTTTCTCCCCAGGGTTTGACTGATACCGGCTTACCACACTCAGTGCATAAGCTACATCCGGTCTGGTACACAACATCGCATACATTATAGAGCCTACCACAGAAGCGTAGGGTATAATAGACATGCGATCCCTCTCCAAATCAATCTTGGGAGACATCTCTTTAGAGAGGGTGATCCCGTGACAAGCCGGTAGGTTACCGCGCTTGGAATCTTCCATACTGAATCTCTTCAGTACGGTGTCGATGTACCTGGACTGTGAAAGTCCTAATATCCTCTTGGATCTATCACGGTAGATCCGGATACCCAGAATGTACGAGGCATCACCCAGGTCTTTCATGGAGAACCTGTGTGACAAGAACCCCTTGACAGATTGTAGCATAGGAATGTCATTTCCTATTAAGAGAATGTCATCCACGTATAAAACGAGGAATACTACAGTTCTCGCTACAAATCTACTATAGATGCATGGTTCATCTGGATTTTTGATAAAGCCAAATTCTTTGACCGTCTCATCAAAGCAGATGTTCCAACTCCGCGATGCCTGCTTTAGTCCATAGATGGACTTAAGCAACTTGCACACCTTTCCGCTGCTCCCACTCTGAATGAAACCCTCTGGCTGGTCCATATAGACACACTCCTCTAAATTTCCATTTAGAAAAGCTGTCTTTACGTCCATTTGCCAAATCTCATAATCGTGGAAGGAAGCAATGGCAAGAAGGATCCGAATGGATTTCAGCATGGCTACTGGAGAGAAGGTTTCGTCATAGTCCAAGCCAGGTCTTTGACGAAAACCCTTTGCTACCAGCCTAGCTTTATAGGTCTCAACCTGTCCATCTACACCAATCTTCCTTTTGAAGATCCACTTGCATCCTACGGGTTTTACCCCGTCTGGAGCAATGTCCAACGTCCATACCTTGTTGGTGTACATGGACTCCATTTCGGTCCGCATTGCATCCAGCCATTTTACTGAGTCAACGCTCTGAACGGCCTGCTGGAAGCTAGTAGGCTCATCATAATCTATGATGCAATCCTCTCTATCCCCGTCTATGAGAAAACCGTAGTATCTATCGGGCAGATGAGACTGCCTACTACTCCTGCGGAGCGGCGTAGGAATGTCCTGTTCTTTCGAACCCTCTGGTTCCGCTAAACTTTCAGTAACAGTCCGTGGTTTTGGAATTTCTTCCAGTTCTACTGTGCTCCCACTTATCTGGTTTTCCAAAAACTCGGTTTCCAAGAAGTAGGCATGACGAGAAACAAGAACCTTTTGTTCATCTTCACAGTAGAAGAAATATCCTTTGGAGTTCTTTGGATACCCCACAAACTTGCACTGCACTGAGCGTGCCTCGAGCTTGTCCGCATGCTGCTTTTTAACAAAAGCTGGACATCCCCATGTCTTAATGTGCTTAAGATAGGGTCTCTTCCCACACCACATCTCATACGGTGTAGTAGGCACAGTCTTAGTAAGAACTCGGTTCAAAAGGTATGCGGCTGATTCTAGCGCATATCCCCAGAATGATCGCGACAACTCAGCGTTACCCATCATGGACCGCACCATATCCAATTGGGTGCGGTTCCGTCTCTCCGATACACCGTTATGTTGCGGGGTGTATGGAGGAGTAAGCTAAGAGAGAATTTCGTTCTCTTTTAAATAGTCCAGGAACTCGGCACTTAAGTATTCTCCACCTCGATCCGATCTTAGAATCTTAATACTTTTGCCGGTCTGTTTCTCTACTTCATTCTTATACTCCTGGAATTTTCCAAAGGCTTCGGACTTATGTTTCATTAAGAAGACATAACCGTACCTTGAGAAGTCATCCGTAAAAGTAATGAAGTAAGAATATCCGCTTCGCGCATGTGTAGATATTGGACCTCACACGTCACTGTGTACGAGTCCCAAGAGCTCGCTCGCTCTTACTCCATGTCCAGTAAACGGAGTCTTTGTCATCTTTCCTTTGAGACAGGATTGACAAGTGGCATACGACTGATATTCGAACGCATTCAAATACCCTTCTGTATGTAACTTAGTCAACCTTCTCTCATTGATGTGACCCAGTCTACAATGCCACAAGAAAGTCTGATTTATTTCCGGAGACTTTCTTTTGTGTGTATTCTGGACATTAAAAATCTGTGGTTGGTTTAACACGTATATACCATTACTCAATGTACCTGACCCAATCAAAACTTGATTAAGGTGAATGTTTACAACATTACTTACAAACGCAAATTCATAACCTTCTTTAGAAACTAAAGATACAGAAATGATATTACCAGTTGCGTTGGGTACAAAAAAGTAATTACGCAAAACCAAAACATGTCCATCTGACATTCCCAGGTGATAGTCCCCCACGGCTTTAGCATCCATGCTAGCTCCGTTCGCAACTCTGAGGGTCATATCACCTGCCTTCAAAACCCTACGGTTTCTCAACGCCTGCAAAGAATTACAGATATGAGATCCTGATCCGGTATCCAATACCCAGGAAGTAGAGTTTATTGAAAGACAGTTTTCAATAACATACACACCTGAAGCTGAAGCTGCAACCTGCTTCAATTCCTGTGTCCTGGCTTTCCAAGCCCTGCAATCATTCTTCCAGTGACCTTTCTTATGACAATAGAAGCATTCTTCCTTATCCACAAGCTTCCCCGCTATCTTTGTTGCTTTAGCTTTTCCCTTCGTATCCACTTTACTAACACCGCCCCTTGGTTTGGCGGGGGCTTTCTTCTTCTTTCCCTTGGCTTTCGCCTTGGACCTAGAAGAAGATGATCCTCCTACAAACAAAGTGGATATTTCCCTACCTTTCTGTAGGGTGCCCTCTGCGCTCCTCAGCATGTTGAGGAGCTCTGAATGTTCAACCTCTTTTTCTTGTAAGTTGAAGTTCAGTATGAACTGGGCGTAAGTGGAAGGAAGGGACTGGAGAACTAATCCGTATAGAGTTCACCCTCCAATGTGGTCCCTAGGTCCGCGAGCTCCTCAATGTAGCCGATCATCTTTAGCACGTGCTCGGCTACTGATGATCCGACGGCCATCTTTGCCGAAAATAACTTTTTCGACGCTTCGTATCTTGCGATACGAGATTGCTCTCCATACAGTTCTTTTGTATGGAGAAATATGGATTCAAGGTCCATATTCTCGTGCATCCTCTGATGTTCGTTGTCCATCGAGGCAAGTACGAGGCACTTGGCCTTCGCGCTATCAATCTCCCAAGTCTTGCGGATTTCCTTATCCGCGACGCTGGAAGTGGGACCAGGGGCAGGGGGAGCTTTGGTGGTAAGAAGATACCCCAGCTTGTCGTAAGTGATTGCCATTTTGACATTCCTGAGCCAATCTTTGTAGTTTGGCCCTGTCAGTATATTTTTATCTAGGAGTAACTTAAGTCCAGTCATGTTGATTGGTCGCTGCAATTAGGAGAGAGAAGAAGAAACACTCAGCATGATGCTCTTGCAAGTTTAGAGTGGTTTTTAGTTTGTCTAAACAGGATGGCTCCCACTGTTTCTCGAATCCCTCCTCAAACCATAAAGGAAGAATTAGTCGGGATCAATCCCACCGCACAATACTTGCTTAACCGTTCAGCCAGGCCGGTGTCGGTACTTCGAGGGAGGTTTTCCAACGCTTTCGCGAAGTTCCTTAATTAAAGAACCTCTTTTCCCTGGGGGCGTAGCCCCGCTAACACCTTTCTAGGCACCTACTAGGTTTATAGCATTGATCGTTAAGTGAGAAATTTCCCGAGGAGTAGCATATACTCACAGTAGGATCGGGATCCAAATATCATTGCGTGATGAAACTGAAGGAATCCTACCAGAATCATCACACTCCTAATGGTATGCAAATCTAGCAAGTTTCAGTACTTATGAAACTCCCGATGTGGATTTTTGCCACATGCTCTTATGACCTTGACTTTGGCCAACAAATCATAAGTCACATGTCAAGTTCTGCCCGTCGTTCTCCAGGTTAATTTGAATCCACCCGCACCTACCCTTGACTTTAGCCAACAAGGCAGTACGACTGTTCCAAACCAACGCATCTATCTATGCTGCACATGAATACCCAATAGCTACCAATCACTGTGCCTTGACTTTGGCCAACAAACACAGTTTAAATACTATTGACTATTCATGTGAAACGACGGAGGGCTACGGATGGTTTTGGCAAAACCGTGAATGTAGTGAACTTGATTTGGTCAATGGAACGAGATAGCTTTTAAAAGGAGTGGCTCATGCTCCGCATTTAAAAGTTGGTTTTGAAAAGAACCGAGTGGTTTTTCGAAAGTGTTCCAACGACTTTAACTTGGTTTATTATCTTGCATTAGTTCTTTTAATGCGTGATATTCTTGCATTAGTTCTTTTAATGCGTCCCATCATTTAATCCTACCATTGTAGAAAACAACCAAAATATGACGTACGCTTATGCCATTCGCATTCGCCACTGGGCCCCGTCATTACCCGTTAGGTTACTTAACTAACGACAGAGCGGGGGCTGGGCTAGCGCGTCTGTAAAACATAAGCAACGCCTAAATAATATCATATATAGATATACTGCAATGATAAACATTTCAGATCACAGATGAATACATTGGATATACTAGGAATCTGTAATTCGTACGAGCCTGTAACGAAAGATAGATTACACGGTCGCGGTGAATAGCCAATACCCCACCCAAGACCCCTACGGGTGCGGCAAACTACCCGCCAAGTACCCGAAGCGTAGCAACCTCCCTCATCTCCATGAGTAGGCCACTCGACACTTCGGCATACCCGGTAGTTTGTGCACCCCCTCTATGGGTCTATCCTAGGAGCAAAAACAGTAAAAAGAAATTATACAATGACGGCTACAACCCCGACCCGGTTGTGCGGCCATACAAATAATTATTACATCAATTTACAAATTTACATGAATTGAAAGAAAAGAAAACTCTCGTCTCACAACCCCCGGCTATTCACCCGCGACAATCCAATATATTCATATACACATTCCAGCAACATTACAGATCACAGATTTGTATAACCCCCACTAATCGACATATAGCGATTAGTAGACGTTCAATACAAATATCACATTACAGAAAAACCCGTTAGCTTAAGTCTTTTAGAAGTTCGATCAAAAATACGGATTTTCGGGAACCCAAAATAAAATTTTCGTTCTGGAAAATCTGGGTTGAAAATACATGTACCAAAATTCCCAAAATACCCCCATATGCACACTGTAGCAAAGAAACACCAGAGAGGCGCCAAGAAGGCCGCGGAACCGCGGCAATAGCAAGCTATTGCCGCGTTTCCGCGGTCGTTTAGAGGGATCGGTTGGTGATTTTTCTACAGTGGCTTCTAAAAACCCTGAGCCGATTTTAGGTGTTAAAATAATCAACTTTTGAACAGTAAAAAAATCGACAGAAACTCGAATTTTTGGGGTTCGTTTTCGGGACATTTTCTTTGATCGATCTTCTATTTACTTGCTAACATGCTAGATAGAGTTTAACTAGGCTCTGATACCACTGTAAGTCCATGCTACCTCTCCCGGTACTTTCGGGAATGCGGAATTTGGTAAAAAACGATTTTTACGGAGGTGGTAACATGGACCTATAACCCGGATCTTGGTTAAACATCTATCTAACAACCTAACTATGAGTTTCTAGCTACTCGGTTAGGGGGTTATACCTTGCTTGTCTTGAACTCCTTCGTCTTCAAGCTCCGATGGTGGTCCGGATTGGCTTCTTCTCGTCGTCTCCGTACGCCGAAGATAGATCCACCTAAAAGCTCCAACCTTTAGCTCCTTCTTCGTTCTTTGAAGAAACTAGTTCACTTGGTTTGCTAAACCTAGTGAACTAGAATGAGTAGAGAAGAATTAGAATGGGATTTTATCTATGGTTCTTGATTCTCAACTCATGAGAGATATGAACCATAGAGTCAAGAGAGGGAGCAAGAGGATGAGGGTGAGAGCAAAGCAAGAGAGCTCAAGAACAAGAGAGAGAATGAGCAAGAAAGAATGAGCAAGTATTTTGTCTCTCACCCTCTCATAATCCAAAGTCATGATAACTCATCATATCAAAAAAGTCTTATGTGATGGTTGAAGCAACCATAACCATATCATATCATGCACTCATTTTACACAAATGAGCAAGCAAGTAAAAGTCTTTGCCATGAAATGATGGCTATGGTTATCATGATGGTCAACTAGTCAAGCCTAGTCAACCGGTCAACAAAGTCAACAAGTCAACAAAAGTCAACAAGTCAACAAAGTCAACAAAAGACAACAACCATGTCACCATAATACTTAATTAATATAATAGTTAATCACATATCATATTCTCATTAGGGTTGAGCAAAAAGTCAAATAGTCAACGGTCAACTGTCAACAACCCTAATGAGAATCCACTGCCTCTGCCTCCCTGTCAACTGTGCATACACACCCGCATCCGCGTTCCGAGGAACACGAATGCAAACTGGATAAATCCAATCCCATAAGGTACACTAGGATCCGGCTTAAACCAAAGCCCGCTAGTGTAAACTGTCCGGACACTGTACGTGCACAAGTGCACGGATGTGACCGAACCCTGTCGCAAAACCATGCGACCTGTCGCAATACCATGCGACCTCTACTCTTTTTCCTAAAGGCGAAAAGTTTTCTGTGTGGGACTCTAAAGACTCGACACTACGCTGGCAGTGGGTTTAACCACAGACCGCAAGCGGCACTAGCTGTGCGTAACGGTCCCCAGGTAATGCCGACAAGAAGACCGACGAGGCGAAACCCATCTGAACTCCTACTGAGCCTGAGTGTGACATTCTCCGTACAGTCCGGTCTGTTCGTCTGATACATCGCATGGCGGGCCTAGGGGGCGGTAAACGTCAGTCCCCCAATAGCGGTACAAGTCGTGCCGGAGCGAAGCCCAAAACACCCTGAGATAACACTGGAAGCCTACCAGTATATCTCGTTTGCCCTGGCCAGGGACTACTCGTGTAATGGCTCTCCTAGACACAGCGCGATGTCAACCCCCAATACCGGGAGAGACGAAACCTGTCTAACCGTCACTGCCTCCAAGTGCTTCGGGACTGCACCCAACCACTACCTGTTTGCACGACTCCTTTGAGCCGTGGTAGGGTAGTGATCAAAGTACAGTGGGAACACACTCGAGGCGAAGTGACAGTGTCAAGTCAGCGGACTAAGCTGTACTCATGTCACCTGGGAACTGATAACTGACGATAGGCATAATACCAACTAGTCAGTTCCGGACGAGTCCTGTCCAGTGTACCCGTAACCTAACGAGCACCCGCATACTATCTCAAGTACGACGTACTGACGGCTGTGGGACAGACCGTCTCCCACACTGGGATGAGAAGCGCATGCGCTGGTCTACTCCGGAGTATCGATGCCCTGTCTCGATAGTCCTGCGACCAGGGACCTGCATAAGGATGTGCTTATAGATTACTCAGCCCCACTAGTGTGACGGCCATCACATCACTGGTAATCAAGCAAAGATCCTAAGGGATCCACTAATGTGTATAGGCGATATACAAAAATAAACACATGTACACATTGAAGTAGAAACAAACCAAGTAGCATACTACTATTTTGAGCAAGATTGTATATACAAGGTGAATATCCCAAGCTTCCATTAAGTAATATACAAACTAGTATGATACAGTAATGGCCTCTAGGGCATATACACTAACAGCTTCCGTACTCAGTATACGAGCAATTAGGCGTCGGAGAGCTGAAACCCACACACTGCACTCTCCAAATGGCCGACCGATCGATCACCCATCCTAGGGGTGAGCTAGAGGATGTGTTAGTAAAAGTCGGGGACTTCATATTCCCCGTTGACTTCATTGTATTAGACACACAGCCTGTAGCTAACCCCCGGAATCAAATTCCGGTGATACTCGGTCGCCCATTTCTTGCAACCTCAAATGCTGTGATCAATTGTCGCTATGGTTCGATGAACCTCTCTTTTGGAAACATGACGATTGAACTCAACATTTTTAGGTTGGGGAATCAGCCCGCCGAACCTAATGCTCATATACTGGACGTCTGCTCGATCCAGGAGATCACCCCAGAAGAATGTGAATTCGAGGAGTTTCTGTTTGATCACGATAATCTTAACGCCACTAGTGCGTTCCTCCTCGAACCTGCTGCTGTTTCTGCGCCCGACAACGACTATGAGTGTTTCACGTTCTTGAACGATCTTAGCCGCGCACAACCCGAGTTTGAATCTTTCGAATTTCCGGATGAGTTACCTGAACCATCCAACTCGGTCGCCTACAGTCGTTTTGAACCTTTGCTGAAGTCCTTTGAGTTCGAGACCTCTGCACCAATCTTGCCTTCAATCGTTTCACCTCCAGCGCTCGAACTCAAGCCTTTGCCGTCTCACCTTAAGTATGCGTACTTAGGTGAACACGAGACCCTCCCTGTCATCATTTCGGCTTCTCTAGCTCCCGAGCAAGAGAAAGCCTTTCTAGCGATCTTGCACAACAACAGGAAAGCTTTTGGCTGGTCCATGGCGGACATCAAGGGGATTAGTCCCCTGATCGTTGAGCATCATATTCATCTGATGGATGATGCCAAACCAGCCCGGGATCCACAAAGACGTCTCAGTCCAGTCATGAAAGAGGCTGTGAAGAAGGAGATCGTAAAATGTCTAGATAGTGGTATCATTTACCCTATCTCTGATAGCCAGTGGGTTAGCCCCATTCATGTTGTCCCCAAGAAGTCGGGCATCACGGTCATAACCAACGAGGCGAACGAGTTAATCTCTACTCGCACCCAAACTGGGTGGCGAGTGTGCATTGATTACAGAAAACTCAACGCCGCAACGCGGAAAAACCACTTTCCGCTACCTTTCATTGACCAGATGCTTGAACGATTGGCCGGACACGAGTACTACTGCTTTCTTGATGGCTACTCTGGCTATAATCAGATTCCCATCGCCGAAAAAGACCAGGACAAGACCACATTCACTTGTCCTTTCGGCACATTCGCATATCGTCGCATGCCCTTTGGGTTATGCAATGCGCCCGCTACCTTCCAGCGGTGTATGATGGGAATCTTCTCAGACATGGTGGAAAAATTTCTGGAGATTTTCATGGATGATTTCTCCATCTTCTGCGACTCCTTCAACGAGTGTTTGCTGCATCTTGACGCTGTCCTTACCCGATGTAAGGACAAGAATCTCACTTTGAATTGGGAGAAGTGCACTTCATGGTGCGCGAAGGTATTGTCTTAGGACATATCATCTCGCAAAATGGCATAGAGGTTGACAAAGCAAAGATTGAGGTCATTTCCAATCTGCCTCCTCCTCGATGCGTCAGAGATATCCGAGCCTTCCTTGGCCATGCCGGTTTCTATAGACGGTTTATCAAGGACTTTAGCAAGATTGCTAGGCCCTTGACTCTTTTGTTGGCCAAGGATACGCCATTCGACTTCAACTCGAGCTGTGTGACTGCATTCGAGTCATTAAAACGCTCACTCACTTCTGCTCCCGTTCTTTCTTCACCCGACTGGACGCACCCATTTGAGATTATGTGCGATGCATCCGACTTTGCCATTGGTGCTGTCCTTGGACAACACATCAACAAGATGCCGACGTAATCTATTATGCGAGCCGAACCCTGAACGACGCCCAACTCAATTATACAACAACTGAGAAGGAATTCTTGGCTGTTGTATTTGCTTTAGAAAAGTTTAGGCCCTACCTCATCGGCTCTCCAGTCATTGTCTACACTGACCACTCTGCTCTGCGCCATCTTTTTGCGAAGAAAGATGCAAAATCTCGGTTAATCCGTTGGATCCTCTTGCTTCAGGAGTTTGACCTTGTCATTAAGGACAAACGAGGATGTGAAAACGTAGTTGCCGACCATCTCTCATGACTTCTTTCTTCGTCTTCGCTTCCAATTCCGATCAACGACGTTTTCCCGGATGAATAGCTCTTGACAGTATCTTGCGAACCCTGGTTCGCAGATATTGTGAACTATTTGGCCACGGGATTACTACCGACTGAATGGTCAAGTCAGGACAGACTTCGCTTCTTATCCCAAGTAAAACACTTTTACTGGGACGAACCCTATTTGTTCAAGTACTGTCCCGACCAGATTATTCGTCGGTGTGTCCCTGACGAGGAATTCAAGAGTGTGCTGTCGTTTTGCCACGATCAAGCGTGTGGCGGGCATTTTGGCCCCAGAAAGACAGCTGAGAAGATCTTGCAATGTGGTTTCTACTGGCCACAACTCTTCAAAGACGCTCATGACTATTGCAAGACTTGCTCCCGGTGCCAACACATGGGCCGGATATCCCGGAGGAACGAGATGCCGCTCCAACCGATCTTGGTTGTGGAGATTTTCGATGTTTGGGGGATAGATTTCATAGGGCCGTTTCCCAGCTCTTTTGGGAACTTGTACATCCTTCTCGCTGTTGATTACGTCTCTAAATGGGTCGAGGCTGTGCCCAGCCGGACTAACGACAACAAGGTTGTCGTTAGGTTCCTTAAAGAAAACATTTTCTCCCGTTTTGGGCACCCCCGAGCGATCATTAGCGACAATGGAAGTCATTTCTGCAATAAGACTTTCGAGGCCTTGATGCGGAAATACTCCATTAATCATAAGCTATCCACGCCCTACCACCCCCAAACCTGCGGGCAGGCCGAAGTTTCAAATCGGCAAATCAAGCAGATACTGGAGAAGACGGTTTCCAAGAACCGTAAGGATTGGTCACTGAAACTCACTGATGCCCTTTGGGCATTTCGAACTGCTTATAAGACCGACCTTGGCATGTCTCCCTATCGGCTTGTGTACGGAAAAGCCTGCCACCTACCTGTCGAAATAGAGCATCGCGCATTTTGGGCGATAAAAGAATTGAATCTGTCTCTCGAAGATGCGGGCAGCGATCGGAAGCTGCAGTTGAACGAACTGAGCGAGCTTAGGGATGAGGCTTACGATAACGCGGTTGTCGTTAAGAATCGAACGAAGGTGTTTCACGATAAACACCTTTTGCGCAAAACCTTCATACCTGGTCAGCAGGTACTGCTTTACGACACCCGACTTCACTTCCATCCAGGAAAGCTCAGATCTCGCTGGAAAGGGCCGTATTTTGTGCGGAATGTGTATCCACAGGGCGCTGTGGATTTGGAAAATCCAAAGGACGGTTCATTTTTCAAAGTAAACGGACACCGATGCAAACCGTACCTTAGCGTCGAACCAACAGAGGAGCTCCTGGTCTTACAGGAGCCGGGACCCTGCCTGATCTTCCTCTGCCTACCTCCAAACTTCGGTTATCCAGCCAAGAACAGTGGACACTGTTCCAAATAAGTTTGGGGGTATGTATAAACCATTTTGTATATATTTGTGTATATTCTTTTTCTTTTTCTTTTCTTTAAAAACAAAAACAAAAAAAAAATTGTGTATCGCTAACCGACAATTTTGACCCTTCAAATGATCTCTTCATGCAATAACAGTGAGGACACTGTCCAGTTTAAGTTTGGGGGTACGCTCGGTACGCATTTCTTACCATCGCATTCATATGTATATTTTGCATCTGCATATTAAAATCCATAAAAATCTGAAAATTTTCTAAAAACATAAAAACTTTTCTGTCAAGTTAGCTAGTGGGAGGACTCTGATTCAACATTTCGACGGTTTTGTTTGATAAAATAAGAATAACTAAATCTTATGTTTAGATTTTGAAAACCTGAAAGATAACTCTCCTTTGAAGTTAACTATAGCTGATATACGTCTTTACATCACACTCCACGTGTCGTGAGTTTTTGGAAATTAGATGACAAGTCTTTTATGTTTAAAAACTTTTAAACAGATAAATGATTTTCTGAGGATCAAATAGGTTTGTTCTGAAATAAGTAATATCAAGAATAGTTTATGAAGTGGGTGAATATAAAGGAATGTTATTGATGCCTTAATTGGAACTAAGTCTGAACAATAACCCATCTGAAACTTGATTGGAATGATTACACACCAAACCCACTAAACACGTCTTTTATCCAAAAAAATAACTGAACTGCCGGTTATATCTCCGTTCGTATTAAATCATCTGATTTTCACGCCAAACTGTCTTTTGTTTTTGGACCTAGGTAACTTAAGTAATTAAGTCCGCTGGGGTGTTTCTACACCTAATGCCCTAAAACCAACTGGTTTGGGTGCATTGGTCCAAAGCTCGCTAAGAAGCCTAGAAAGTCCAGATTAAAACAAAATCAAGCAAGTGTTCTCTCCGAGTTAAAATTCCTAACGGTTCTTTGTGTGAGAATAATCTTGATAAAAGACAGGCTTTTATAAAAAAAATTTAGCGGAGATATGAAGGTTTTACTCTATGATAAAGACTATTGCACGTTCACAGAGGTGTGTATGAAATGAAAACAAGAAAAAGGTGGAGTGAAGAATAAGACCTAGTTTCCTGTTAGGGAAGATAGAAATTCTGAAGTTGAAACTTTACTGGAAAACGAAACTTGAAAAATGCTTAACTCTTTATAAAACTTATGTGATCCTTTTAAAATTGTTATCTGGGCTTTTTTGTGTGACATGATGACTTTAATCGATCCTTCTGGAACTTAACGACACTATTTGCACTACACGTAAAGACATATACAATCTGTAGTTAAATAAGAAGCGAGGTGTGAAAAATAAAGGTTCGATAGTCTAGACTTAGGATCATAGAATTGTTATTTTCTGAAACAAAACTTTAGGGGTTTGAATCTTAGTTATTTTACAAAACTAGCTTGACCGGATTTTGTGGGTAGTATCCGCTGAAAACCCTCAGGAGACAACACTCCTCCTACTAGGGATACCTAGAGGTTTAACGGCTTGTTGCACATGCTCAGTGCAATCGCGTTCCCTGCGAAAGTGAGGTTAGGAAATTTTTTGTGAATAAATTGGCTTTGCTCGGGACGAGCAAATGATAAGTTTGGGGGTATTTGTTCATATCAGATTTTTGCATTTTCATACCGCCCAATTTTTATCACATTGCATATCGGTAGGTACTCTTGAGCCGTGTTTGCTAGTCAATTGCAGGATACAGGTTCTCGGCTCTAAAACGGTGAAATTCATAGAAAAACACGACAAAGTCAGGGTTCTTGCCACCACAGATAAAACACGGATCTCCGCTCTTTATCCGTCTGTTGCCATACACCAGTTTAAGAGACAAAATGGCAAATCAATGTCGTTTTCATGCACAAGGCTCAATGGCAGCACAAGATCCAAGAAATCTACACGGAGCTCGAGGAAATCATGACAAAAAGATACACATCAAATCACCTTTTGCTCAACAGAAATTCTGGAAAAATCGTGAAGACAATCTGAGAAAATACATATACCAGACTCATGGGCACAGCCAACAAGGGAGCTCTACAAAAATTGGTCACCTAGATCCACTAAAGGGCCGCGGTTCCGCGGCATGAGTAGGCTTAGGCCGCGGATCCGTGGCCGTATAGTGGCGCCAGGTGACCAAATTTTGTGGGTATTTTGGTCTTTTCATTTTAGTTCTGAATGTTGCCCTAGGTTTTCATTTTCCAGCCTATAAATACCCCAGAACCTTGTGAAGCCAAGGGGGCATAATCTTGTATTTTTCTAGGTTTAGAATACTTGTTTCTTCTTCTTCTTCTCATCTCTTCTCCATTAAAACTTGTAGTGAGCTTTGTGAGTGAAGAATGATGAATAAAGAAGATCCTTTTGCTATTATATCTTGTCTTGTTCTTTTATAATTGCTTGTAATTTTAATTTGTTAACTTAGTTGTTGTTATTTCTTGTTGTTTCTTTCTTTTCTCTTTTCCTTTATCATTACAACAACCATGATGCTTACGCTTGATCCTTGCCAAGGTGAGGTCGCAAATAGCTAGTTGTTATCTTCTAATCTCCTTCTTTCTATCTTCCTCTTTTGTTTTGTTTTCTTTTCATTATGATGTGTGAGTAGTTTCATACTTGTTAGGGTAGGATAAGGGAAGTTTGAGAGAAGGAAATCTCTCTCACTCTTTCCTTGCCCAACTTCTTAAATCAACTCCCGTTAATTGAACCACAATCCGCTCCTTACGGCACCCTATCCTACATGATAGCGGTGATTCCGTAGTGAGACCGGTTGCGGTTGAATTAACCGGAGGTTATGGCTAAGAGCCAAGAACGGACGGACAAGCACCAAAAGGAAGAACTTATGCGTTGGAAAGCCTAGCTTATACTCGCAAGTTCCTTCCTAGTCGTGCTAATCCCCGTTGTTGCCGATTACCGTAACACCGATATTAAGAAGGGCAACGAAAGAGGTGAGCGACTCCTAACTCAAACTAACCTAATCCTAACCCTAACAAGCTCTCTTTACATATCACTTTAACACTTAGATAATCACAAACAAAATCTGGACCTTCGGACTTAACTCGTTAAAACACATAGAAAAAGATTCCCATCTCCTTGCGGATGACCCGTACTCAACCGGCTAGCTACAAGCGAAACCATCTTGATTGCGGTAATTAACTAAACTTAAACACGCAGAATCTCTACCAATCAACTGTACCCAACTGCTACCTGTTTGCACGACTCCTTTGAGCCGTGGTAGGGTAGCAATCTAAGAAAAGTGGGACACACTCGAGGCGAAGTAGCAGTGTTAAGTCTGCGGACTATGCTGTTCTCATGTCACCTGGGAACTGTTAACTGACGGTGGGTATAGTACCGACCAACAGTTCCCCTACGAGTCCTGTCCGGTATACCCGTAACCTAACGAGCACCTGTGTACTATCTCCAGTACTACGTACTGATGGCAATGTGACAGACCATCTCCCCAACTGGAATGAGAAGCGTACACACTAGTCTACTCTGGAGTATCGATGCCCTGTCTTTATAATCCTACGACTAGGGACAAGTATAGGATGTTGCTTATAGACTACCCAGCCCCCACTAGTGTGACTGCCATCACAACGCTGGTAATCAAGCAAAGAACCTATGGGCTCTACTAATATGTATAAGTGATATGTCACAAGAAACATATGCACATATTAAAGTAGACTCAAACCAAGTAGCATACTACTATTTTTAGCAAGACTGTATATACAAATGTGAATATCCCAAGCTTCCATTAAGTAATATACAATCTAGTATGATACAATAATGGCCCCTAGGGCATATACACTAACAATCTCCCACTTGCACTAGGTCCATGAGCTGGCATATCGTAGACCTATCATCTCGAATAGCCTCTAGAACTGCGTCTGAGGAATGGCCTTTGTGAATGGATCAGCAATGTTATCCTCCGTCTTTACTCTCTTCACCTCGATCTCTCGGCGATCGACGATCTCCCTGATCAGGTGATACCGCCTTAAGATGTGTCTGGACTTCTGATGGGACCTGGGTTCCTTTGCTAAAGCTATAGCGCCATTGTTGTCACAATACAGAGGTATTGGATCAACACTGGTAGGAACCACCTGAAGTTCTATGAGGAATTTCTTCATCCAGACAGCTTCTTTTGCGGCATCGCAAGCAGCTATGTACTCCGCTTCCATTGTTGAGTTAGCAACGGTCTCCTGTTTGGAACTCTTCCAACAGACCGCTCCTCCATTGAGGGTAAAGACATAACCCGACATGGATTTGGAGTCATCTTTGTCACTCTGGACGCCGGAGTCGGCAAAGGCCTCAATCTGGAGGCCTTTTCCGCCATACACCAAGAACATCTCCTTAGTCCTCCTCAGGTACTTGAGAATGTTCTTTACTGCTATCCAATGATTCTCCCCTGGGTTTGCTTGATACCGGCTTACTACGCTCAATGCGTATGCTACGTCTGGTCTGGTACATAACATCGCATACATTATAAAGCCTACCGCTGAAGCGTAGGGTATAATCGACATGCGATCCCTTTCCAAATCAGTCTTGGGAGACATATCTTTGGAGAGGGTGATTCCGTGACAAGCCGGTAGGTTACCGCGCTTAGAATCTTCCATACTGAATCTTTTCAATATGGTGTCTATGTACCTGGACTGTGAAAGTGCCAACATCTTTTTTGATCTATCACGATAGATCTGGATCCCCAGAATGTACGTGGCATCACCTAGGTCTTTCATGGAGAATTTCTGTGACAAGAATCGTTTGACCGATTGTAACATAGGAATATCATTTCCTATTAGGAGAATGTCATCCACGTACAAGACGAGGAATACTACAGCTCTCCCTACAATCTTACTGTATATGCATGGTTCATCTGGATTTTTGATAACGTCAAATTCTTTGACAGCATCATCAAAACAGATGTTCCAACTCCGCGATACCTGATTTAGTCCATAAATGGACTTAAGCAGCTTGAATACTTTACCGCTGCTCCCACTCTGAATGAATCCTTCTAGCTGATCCATATAGACGCTCTCTTCCAAATTTCCATTTAGAAATGCCGTCTTTACGTCCATCTGCCAGATCTCATAATCGTGGAAGGCAGCAATAGCAAGAAGGACCCGAATGGATTTTAGCATAGCTACTGGAGAAAAGGTTTCGTCATAGTCCAAACCAGGTCTTTGACGGAAACCATTTGCAACAAGTCTAGCCTTATAGGTTTCAACCTGTCTATCTACACCAATCTTCTTTTTGAAGATCCATTTGCATCCTACGGGTTTTACCCCATCTGGAGCAACGTCCAATGTCCATACTTTGTTAGTGTACATGGACTCTATTTCGGTCCGCATTGCATCCAGCCATTTTACTGAGTCACCGCTCTGAATGGCTTGCTGGAAGCTCGTAGGCTCATCATAGTCAATAGTGCAATCCTCTCTATCCCCGTCTATGAGAAAACCGTAGTATCTCTCGGGCGGATGAGACTGCCTACTACTCTTGCGGAGTGGCGTCGGGATGTCCCTTTCTTCTGAAACCTCTGGTTCTACCATTCTTTCAGTTGTAGTTTGTGGTTCTGGAATTTCTTCCAGTTCTATTTCGCTCCCACTTGTTTCCTTTTCTAAAAACTGATGTTCTAGAAAATGGGCATTACGAGAAACAAAAACCTTTTGTTCCTCTGTGTAATAGAAATAATATCCTTTGGAGTTCTTCGGATATCCCACAAACTTACATTGTACTGATCGTACCTCGAGCTTGTCCGCATGCTGCTTTTTAACAAAAGCTGGACATCCCCATATTTTCAGATGCTGAAGATGGGGTTTCTTTGCACTCCAAATCTGATATGGTGTGGTAGGCACAGTCTTGGTAGGAGCCCGGTTCAAAAGGTATGCAGCTGATTCTAGTGCATATCCCCAGAATGATCGCGGCAATTCTGTTTTACTCATCATGGAAAGAACCATATCCAATAGGGTTCGATTCATCCTTTCTGATACACCGTTGTGTTGTGGTGCGTATGGAGGAGTAAGCTGAGAGAGAATTCCATTCTCTTTTAAGTACCCCAGGAACTCGGCACTTAAGTATTCACCACCTCAATCAGATCTCAGTGTTTTTATACTCTTGCCTGTTTGTTTTTCCACTTCATTCTTGTATTCTTGGAATTTCTCAAAGGCCTCGGATTTATGCTTCATCAAGAAGATATATCCATACCTAGAGAAATCATCCGTAAAATTAATGAAGTAGGAATAACCACATCGCGCATGTGTAGACATCGGACCGCACATGTCACTGTGTACGAGTCCCAAGAGCTCGCTTGCTCTTACCCTGTGTGCAGTAAATGGAGTCTTTGTCATCTTTCCTATGAGAAAAGATTCACAAGTAGCATAAGATTGATATTCGAACGGATTCAAATATCCTTCTCTATGTAACTTAGTCAACCTTCTCTCATTGATGTGACCTAGTCTACAATGCCATAAGAAAGCCTGATTTAATTCCGGAGACTTTCTTTTAAGTGTATTCTGGACATTGAAAACCTGAGCTTGACTTAATACGTATATACCGTTATCTAATGTACCTGACCCAATCAGAATTTGATTTAGGTGGATGTTAACTACATCACTTACGAATGTGAAATCATATCCCTCTCTTGAAAGTGAGGATACTGATATGATATTGCAAGTCATACTAGGTACATATAGACAGTTAGGTAGAATCAATATCTGCCCACTTGTTAATCCTAGGCGATATTCTCCCACGGATTCAGCGTCCACGCTCATTTCGTTTTCAACTCTGAGAGACAAATCACCTACATTCATAACTCTACGGTTTCTCAAAGCATGTAATGAATTACAGATATGAGATCCTGCTCCGGTATCTAGTACCCAGGAAGTAGAGTTAATTGACAAACAGTTCTCAATTACAAATGTTAGTTATATGTATGCCCTAGAGGCCATTACTGTACATTGGATGTATATTGTAGTGGATGCTGGGACATATATAGGTAGGACTTTCTTGCTCGACATGATGGTACGCTATCTGGTTGCTCTTTATCTTAACATGTATACTTTCTGTCTCTCTGATTACATGTTGATAAAGCCCTTAGGATGTGTACTCGACTTCCAGGACTATGATGAAGATCATGCTAGTGGGGCCTGGGTAGTCAATGAGTACATCCTTCATTGTTCCTAGTTGTGGGAATATCGAGACGGGGCATCAATATTCCAGAATAGACTAGCGTATATCTTCTCGACCCATGTGATGGGCGATGGATGATCCCATATCCATTGGTGTTTGACATCGGAGATGGTATGCGGGTGCTCAGTGGAGACTGGGTACACTGAACGGACTCGCCGAGAACTCCCAGATGGTATTATACCTCACGTCAGATGGCAGTTCTCTGGTGACACTGGCACAGCTTAGTCTGTTGACCCGAGATCGTCATAGAGTCTTGTGTGTCTCCCACTGTGCTTTGATTTCCACCCTACCACGGCTCTACTGAGTTGTGCAAACAGGTGGTTTTTGGGTACAGTCCCGATTCACATGGAGGCAATGAGCGATAGGAGGGGATTCGTCTCTCCCGGTATTAGGGGTTGATGTTGCGCTATGCTCGATTGGCCATAACAAGAAATCCCTGGCCAGGGTTGCAGTGATATACTGGTAAGAGTTATCAGTAGTTTCACGAATATTATGGACCTTACGTCGGCATGACTTATCGAGCTATTGGGGTCTGACGTTTACCACCCCTAGGCGAGATATGCGACATATCAGACGAACAGACCGGACTATACGGTAAGTGTTACTGGTTGGATTCACAGGAGTGTGAGCGGGCTTGCTCGTCGATCTTCTGATCGCTCAATACCCGGGTGCCCGTTATGTTTAGCAGACCGCTTGCGGCTTGTGGGTGTTTGATATGACCATCATCTGCTGCCGGCGTATTGATGAGTCTTTAGAGTCCTACACAGAGGTTTCCTGGCTCAAGCGAAACGAAATAGGAGCGCATATGAGATATGTGCGGGACCGAGAATAATGCAAGTATGTGATACCGTATTCTATTCTTGCGATGAATGTATCGAATGGTTGTATGCGATATAACCTAGTTATCGAATCGTTGATTCGATAAGCCGATATATTGGATACTAGTCATTTATATGAGATATGACCGGATCGTTAAATCAAGTATTGATTTAATGATTTAATGCATAATTATATATTTGATATATTACTTTGCATTAACTAGTATTGGTTCACTTAAATTGGATTTTCTCACTTGATGTACACAAGTTGTATATGTGATATACTTTTGTGCACAAGATTGTATCATGTTTGATGATACATGAATGTTAGTGTGTATGTTTAGATTAAACCATGGTTATGTGATGGTTTGGGTTTTCTTTTTGTTATCTATTTATTTATTTATTTTGGTAAAAGATTAAAGAGAAAATGGTGGCTTTCTTTGTTTGTTATTGAAGCTTCTTGAAGCTTTGACCAAGTGACCATTTTGTCTTCATGCTTAACCCTAACCCTTCTAACTAACCATGGTCTATTCCTAATCATGGTTGCCATATGATAAGTGTTGATTTTATTTTCTATTTGATAATAACTTATCATATTCTTTTCATCATCTTCTTCTTCTTCAAATATGAAGAAAGCTTGCTCCATCAATGGCAACTTAAGAAAAAGAGTGAGAAATCCAATTCTAAAGTGAACCCACTTCCTATTTCTTCATCCTCTACCGCTTGCCAAGTAGTATAGGGTGTTTTCTTCACAAGTTTCATGACTTGGTGAAGTGGGAGCTTGATCTTGTGATGCCTCGACGTAGATCATCTTCGGCATCGAAGTCGACGACCTAGCTCACCCATTTCTCCGATGAAGCCGATGCAAGAGTCCAAGATTCGATTTGGACAGCGGAGGGACGTCATCACGGAGCCTAGGAGGTGGAGGACCGGATCTACAAAGGTTGTAGCCTCTTTCCTTTTAGATAAAGTTGTTTATTTGCATCGCTTCGCCTATATATCTAGTTAACGATCCGTATTAGGGTTTCTCGGCACTTGTAAAATATTAATTGGCCATGTTTGATCACTTGTAAGACTTCATTAGTGTGCCTAGGAACCCTACAACAAATACACTAGAGGCTGAAGCCACAACATGCTTCATATCCTAGCTACTGGCTTCTAAAGCCCTGCAATCTTTCTGCCAATGCCCAATCCCATAACAATAGGAACGTCCCTGGTTTACTACATTCAGTCCTGAAACTTTTGCCCTTCTCTTTCTTTCTACTTCCCTGGTTTCCTTTAGGGTAGAAGGCAGAGGCTGTAGAATCAAGTCAGTATCTGACTCGTTTCCCAACATGGTCTCCAGGTCCTGGAGCTCATCAACACAGCTAGTCATTGTAAGGACGTTGTCCCCTACAGATGACCCGTCAGCCAACCTCGCTTGAATTAATTCGTTCGAGGTCTCATATCTTGCGATATGAGATTGCTCTCCATATAAATCTTTGTTATGGAGAAAGATGGAAACTGAGTCCATCTTCTCGTGCTGCTTCTGGTATACACCATCAACTGAAGCTAACACGAGGCACTTGGCATTCGTTTTTTCCTTTTCCCTTATCTGACGGATATCCATATCCGCGACAGTAGAAACTGGACCTGGGACGGCGGGATCTTGAGTATTAATAGGGTGGTCCAGCTTGTCATAGGCAATGGGCATCTGGACAGACCTTTGCCAGTCATATAAGTTAGATACAGTCAAATTATTATCTAGATGTAACCTATGTGTGGTCACAAGGTCGCTGCAATTAAGAGATAGAGAAGAAAACTATTAGCATGATGCTCTTGCAAGTTTAGAGTGGTTTTTAATTTATCTAAACAGGATGGCTCCCACTGTTTCTCGAATCCCTCCTCAAACCATAAAGGAGGAACTAGCCAGGACTATTCTCACCATACAATACTTGCTTAACCGTTCAGCCAGGCTAGTGTCGATACTTCGAGGGAGGTTTTCCAACGCTTTCGCGAAGTTCCTTAATTAAATAACCTCTTTTCTCTGGGGGCGTAGCCCCGCTGACACCTTTCTAGACACCTACTTGGTTTATAGCATTGATTGTTAAGTGACGAATCTCCTGATAAATAGTATATACTCACAGTAGAATCGGGATCCAAAATATCATCGTATGATAATGTTGAAGGAATCCTACCAACAATCATCAAACTCCAAAATGGTATGCTCTTTCTGCAAATTTCAGTTTCCTTAGAAATTCCCGATATAGATTTTTGCCCTATGCTCTTATGACCTTGGCTTTGGTCAAAATGTCATAAGTCACATGTCAAGTTCTACCCGTCATTATCCAAGTTAATTTGAACCCATCCATATATACCCCTGACTTTGGTCAAATGATAATATGACTGTCCCAAACCAACTCATCTATCTATGCAACAAATGAATACCCAGCAGCTACCAAACACTATGCCTTGACTTTGGCCAAAATACATAGCTTGAATACTACTGAATACTCAAATGAAATGACGGAGGGCTACGAATGGTTTTGGCGAAACCGTGAACGTAGTGAACTTGAAATAATCGAAGGAACCTGATACTTTTTAAAAGGAGTGGTTAAAGCTCCGTAATTAAAAATTCTGATCTTTTAAAATAACCGAGTGGTTTCTTTTAAATTTGTTCCAACGATTGAACTTTTGTTTATTTTCTTTGCATTATAATAATGTGTCCCATCATTTATCCTATTATTGTAGAAAACAACGAAAATACCACGTCCTCTTATGCCATCCGCATTCGCCACGGGGTCCCGTCATCACCCGTTAGGTTACTTAACTAACGACAGAGCGGGGGCTGGGCTAGCGCGGGTGTAAAACATAAGTGACGTCTAATAGCTATTTATATATAGATATTGTACATTCGTCAGACGCAATAATAAGCATTCCAGATCACAGATAAACTTTATTGGATATGCAAGCAATCCGCATTTCTTTTGAGCCTGCAAGGAAAGACGGATTACACAGTTGTGATGAATAGCCATTACCCCACCCTAGACCCCTACGGGTACGGCAAACTACCCGCCAAGTACCAGAAGTGAAGCGGTTTTCCTCAACACTTCAAAATACCCGGTAGTTTGTGCACCCCACCTTGGGTCTATCCTAAGAGAAAAAACAGTAAAAAGAAATAAAACAACGGTGGCTACAACCACAACCTGGATGTGCCCTGCAAAATAATATTAAAACTTATTACAATTACATCGAATGAATTAATACAATAACCCATCACAAAACCCGGCTAATCATCACAACAGTCCAATACAGTTTATATACACAAACAGTTAAAAAATAATATCACAGATATATGCAACCCCCTGCCAACCGACATACTAGCAGTTATGGGAGGTTTACGAACACATAAAACATTACAGATAAAGATCTAATTAGCAAATAGTTTAGAACATCGATCGATCACCTTTATTCGTGTCTACCCCAAAAGCAAGTCAGTACAGAGGCAACCTGGGCAGAAACAGTATATACAGGAAAACAAAACACAAAAAGATAAGAGTTACTGTGAAACTCCGAGTCAACTCGGCGTTGACTCGGCGGCGGAATCGCGGCCAAAAGCACCATTTGGACGCGGTTCCGCTGCCGTTTTGCCGAGTTGCATCCTCGAATTTTCCCAGATTTCTTACAATTCCCTGCTGTGAATTTTAAGGTATGTCAAAAAAGTTTTGTGACACTTTTAAAATTTACAGAAACTGTTAAGGATTAGGGTTTTGTTTTCGTGTTTTCCGTCGATCGAATTTCTAATCATTTGCTAACAAGCTAGTAATGGTTTAGTTGGCTCTGATACCACTGTAAGTCCATGTCACGCACCCCACGAACTTGCGGGGAGGCGGAATATATGAAAAACGATTATCAAAGCTTCGTAACACGGACTTGAGCGCATGAATCGTATTCTAAACCATTGCTAACGTTATACTAGAGGTTTAACTACTCGGTACCGGAGTTATACCTCATGTTACATGTCCTTCGGGTCTTCATCGCTGTCCTCCACTCCTCGTAGGCTCCTTGGAACATCGGCAACTTCACGGCCTCCTCGAATCAAAGACGTTCCACCCGAAAGCTCCTACGCCAAGCTTAATCTCAAACTTGAGATAACTAGGTTGCTTAAAGTGCTAATCTAAGCTACTTATAGAATATAGAGTGAGGTTATGGATGTTTTAGTCTAGCTAACCCTTGATCTCAACACATGAGAGGTTAGGGTTAGGGTTTTGAAGAGAGAGTGAGCTTGAGGAGAGAGAAGGAGATGATGAGAATGAAAAGAATAATGAACTCATTTTGAATATATCAACCATAACAATTTAATCAAATAAATAAATAAATGATTTAATCATTATGGTTGATGCATTCACCTTGTGTGATTCATCATATGACTCATTAACACATTAATGAGTCATTAAATGCAAAGGATGAATCATACAAATGAGTCATTAATCAATCAATGCTCATGCCACCTTAACCCCTTAGTCACCACTCTTCTAGAAGGTTCCCGACAAATTACGATAACGCCCCTACAATCCGTGAAAACACGGAAAAATTTTAGACTGTATAAATCCAATAACCTGATACTAGAATCTGGCTTAAACCAAAGCCGACTAGTAAAAACTGTCCGAACGTCGTACGTGCGTAAACGTACGTACGCGTTCGAACCCGTGTCGTAAAACCGTACGACCTCTATATCGTTTCGCCTGGAGCAGGGAAACTCTCTGTGTGGGAATCTAAAGACTCGACACTACGCTGGCAGTGGGTTTAACCATAGACCGCAAGCGGCATTAGCTGTACGTAATGATCCCCATGTAGATGTCGATAAGAAGGCCGATGATGAAACTCATCCGAACTCCTACTGAGCCTGATGTGACAATCTCCGTACAGTCCGGTCTGTTCGTCTAAGACTATCACATATCAAGCCTAGGGGACGGCAAGCGTTAGTCCCCTAATAGTTGTATAAGTCGTGTCGGAGCGAAGCCCATTACACCCTGAGAAGCTACTGAAACCGACCAGTATATCTCGCTTGCCCTGGCCAGGGACTTTGCGTAATGGCTCTCTGACACAGTGCGATATCATCCCCCAATACCGGGAGAGACGAATCCTATCTAACCTCCACTACCTCCAAGTGCTCGGGACTGTACCCAACTGCTACCTGTTTGCACGACTCCTTTGAGCCGTGGTAGGGTAGCAATCTAAGAACAGTGGGACACACTCGAGGCGAAGTAGCAGTGTCAAGTTTGCGGACTATGTTGTACTTATGTCACCTGGGAACTGTTAACTGACGGTGGGTATAGTACCAACCAACAGTTCCCCTACGAGTCCTGTCCGGTGTACCCGTAACCTAACGAGCACATGTGTACTATCTCCAGTACTACGTACTAATGGCAATGGGACAGACCATCTCCCCAACTGGGATGAGAAGCGTACACACTAGTCTACTCTGGAGTATCGATGCCCTGTCTCGATAATCCTATGACTAGGGACAAGTATAGGATGTTGCTTATAGACTACCCAACCCCCACTAGTGTGACTGCCATCACAACGCTGGTAATCAAGCAAAGAACCTATGGGCTCTACTAATATGTATAAGTGATACGTCACAAGAAACATATGCACATATTACAGTAGACTCAAACCAAGTAGCATACTACTATTTTTAGCAAGACTGTATATACAAATGTGAATATCCCAAGCTTCCATTAAGTAATATACAATCTAGTATGATACAATAATGGCCCCTAGGGCATATACACTAACAGAGGAAAGAGCCGAGATCCCTTCACCGGGAATAACCTCTTTAGAAAAACTAGTAAAAGCCTCAAAAGAAGTCCTTTTCAAAATCACTCGATTATACAATGATATCAAGTTCATTACGCAATAGGTTTTCTGAAAAACCTGTCGTAGCCCTCCGTTATTTCAGATAAATAGTATTTAGTATTCGTTCTGCGCTTGTTGACCATGTCAAGGCGTAGTGTGCGGTAGCTGATTAGTGCTTATCTGCAAAGTATATGATGCGACTGGAATAGGGTAGTCATGCGGCCTTGTTGAACTTGTCAAGGATCGTACGGGTGGGTTTAATTCAATCAAGAAATGACGGGTTGAACTTGACTTGCGGTCTATGGTTTGTTGACCTTGTCAAGGTCATAGATCGCTTGGGGAAAAATATTATCGAGAATTTCAGGTGTTGAAATTTGCAATGAGATTGCATACCTTCTATGAGATAGTTGGATCCCGATACCCACTGCGAGTAAGAGTTATTTCTGGGAGAGTTTTACACAAGACAATTAGCCGATCAAGTAGGTGTCTAGAAAGTTGTCAACGGGGTTATGCCTATGGCAAAACGAGGTTTATTTTAATTAGGTCCGTGCGAAAGCACGGGGAACCTCCCTCAAACTACCGGCACTGGCCTGGCAGAAAGATTGTCAAAATTGTAGGGTGTAATTAATCCCGACTAGTCTTTCCTTTTAGAGTTTGAAGGAAGATTTGATAAAAACAGTGGGAGCCATCCTGATTAGATAAAATAATAACCAATCTGATCTTGAAAGAGTATACGCTAAAGTGTTTTCTTCTCTCTCGCTCCAGATAGCGACCAAGTCACGTCTAAATCAAGATAATAATATGGATGTATTGACCGAACCAGCATGTTATACTGTGCAGGGGAGCGTTGGTCCCGTTCTTTCTTATAATTGTTATAAGACTGAACAGGGAATAGGAGAACATCCGGATTCCCATTCCGCCCAAACGAAGAAGAAACATTTTGATGCGTCTTCTTGAGGTGTGTTAGTTATTGAGAACTGTTTCTCAGTTCACTCTATGTCCTGGGTATTAAATACCGGATCGGGATCTCATATATGTAATATGTTATATGGGCTGAGGAAAGGTAGAGAACTGGGAATGGGTGATCATTCCGTAAGAGTAGGGATGGGGCAAATGTTGTAGCCAAAGCAGTTGGCGAATATCACCTTGTGTTACCAAGTGGCAACACATTGGTTCTGAACGAATGCTATTATATTCCGACCCTGATATGCAATCTTATATCAGTTTCTTTATTAAGTAAAGAAGGATATAATTTTGTAGTACTGGATAATGTTATGAACATCTTCCTGAATCAAAAGTTGATTGGATCAGGCTCGTTAAATAATGGCATATATGTTCTAGATCAAACTACAGTCCTCAATATACAAAACACACACAAGAGGAAGAGTTCAGAAATGAACGAATCCTTATTGTGGCATTGTAGACTAGGTCATATCAATGCGACACGGCTAGCTAAGTTACATAAGGATGGATATTTGATGCGTTCGAATTTTCATCTTATGACACTTGCCAGTCATGTCTCAAAGGCAAGATGACCAAAACTCCGTTTACAAAACACGGATAAAGAGTTACGGAACTCTTAGGACTGATACATAGTGATGTATGTGGTCCCATATCTACACATGCCAGGAATGGTTCCTCATACTTCATTACATTCACTGAAGATCTCTCAAGAGTCGGACATGTGTTCCTGATGAAACACAAGTCTGAAGCTTTTGAGAAATTCAAAGAATATAAATCCGAAGTCGAGAACCAAATGGGTAAAAGTATTAAAATCATTCAATCTGATCGAGGAGGTGAATACTTGAGCATGGAGTTCCTGGACATCCTAAAAGAGAATGGGATTCTCTTTCAGCTTACTCCTCCGTATACACCACAGCACAACGATGTATTGGAACGGAGGAACTGCACCCTATTAGATATGGTGCGCTCTATGATGAGCGCAGCTGAGTTACCTATTTCCTTCTGGGGGTATGTGCTTGAGACAGCAGCATACCTATTGAATCAAGTTCCTTCTAAATCTGTACCTACCACACCATATGAGATATGGAGTAGGAAGATACCATATCTTAAACGAGTCAAGATATGGGGTTGTCCGGCCTATGTCAAAAGGCAAAATCCGGACAAACTCGAGGCACGATCAGTTCTTTGCATGTTTGTCGGATATCCAAAAAATTCATATGGATATTTTTTCTACCATAGCGAGGAACAAAAGGTGTTTGTTGTTCAGCATGCCATCTTTTTAGAAAAGGAATTTCTTGTAAAATAAATTAGTGGCAGAGAGGTAGAACTGGAAGAAGTTCCATAAACACAAACTATAACTAAAAATTTAGTGGAATCAGAGGATTCGATAGCGCCCAACGAACCCCATCCTCTCCGCCTATCTAGTAGGGTTCCTCATCCACCTAAGAGATACTACGGGTTTCTCATTGATGGTGGAAGCGAGGATTGCATCATGGAGGATGATGACCCAACTAGTTTCGAGCAGGCCATCACGAGTGGGGACTCTGTGAAGTGGCTGGATGAATTGCGATCCGAGATGGAATTCATGTACACCAACAAAGTATGGACTTTGGAAGATGCTCCTGAAGAGGTAAAACCCATTGGGAGCAAGTGGATCTTCAAGAAAAAACTTGGTGTAGATGGGAAAGTGGAGACTTTCAAAGCTAGACTTGTTGCAAAGGGTTTTCGTCAACGACCAGGTGTGGACTATGACGAAACCTTTTCTCCAGTGGCTATGATTAAATCCATCCGGATCATGCTTGCCATTGCTGCATACCATGACTACGAAATCTGGTAAATGAATGTTAGGACCGCTTTTCTGAATGGTGATTTGGAAGAGTGCGTGTACATGACTCAGCCAGATGGCTTCGTAGCTAGTGGGAGCAGCGGAAAGGTGTGCAAGCTGCTTAAATCCATTTACGGGTTAAAGCAAGCATTGCGAAGTTTGAACATCTGTTTTGATGTCGTTATCAAAGAGTTTGATTTCGTCAAAAACGTAAATGAACCTTGTATATACAAGAAGGTGGTAGAGAGTAAGGTTGTCTTCCTCGTATTGTACGTGGATGACATACTCTTGATAGGAAATGACATTCCTATGTTGTAATCGGTCAAGCTCTTCTTATCACATAGATTCTCAATGAAAGATCTAGGTGATGCCTCCTACATCTTAGGGATTAAGATCTATAGAGATAGATCTAAACGGATACTGGGATTGTCCCAGTCCAGCTACATTGACACCATACTACAGAGGTTTAGTATGGAAGAATCCAACCGTGGATTTTTACCCACGATCTCAGGACTCACTCTCTCCAAAAATATGTCTCCCAATACTGATTTGGAGAGAGCTTGCATGCAAAGGATACCCTATGCTTCGGCAGTAGGCTCTATCATGTACACGATGCTATGTACCAGACCCGATGTAGCACACTCACTAAATGTAGTGAGAATGTTTCAAGAAGATCCTGGAGAGTGTCACTGGACAGCTGTGAAGAGCATTCTAAAGTACTTGAGAAAGACTAAAGAGATGCTCTTGGTGTATGGTAACGGAGAACTCCAAGTGGAGTCCATTAACGATTCGAGCTTCCAGAGTGATAAGGACGACTCTAAATCGCACTCGGGATTTGTCTTTACTCTCAATGGAGGGGCGGTAAAGGCATCCAAACACTCGTAGATTGGAGACATCGGGTCGGCGGCCAAACAACTTCTCAAAAAGAGTGATGTCACCTCAAGATAGAAGAGTTCCAAGAAGGAAACCATGGCTGATTCGACGATGGAGGCTGAATACATCGCTGCCAACGATGCTACCGAAGACGTTGTCTAGATGAAGGAGTTCATAACTGAACTTGGAGTGGTTCCATCCATTGAGTATCCAATACCTTTGTTGTAACGCCTTAGATTTCGGTTAGTGTTAGTTTAGACGATAATGCGGGTTTTTGGTAAAAAGTTGAGCAATTTGGTTTTCTTACATTTTATAACATTTAATTAATAATTTATTATTATTTGTTATGGCATGCACACACTTGTGCATGTTTATGTGAGGGTTTGTTTTTGTAATCTAGATTAGCAACCATGACAACTTAACCCTAATCCTAATCCCTTACTTTAATCTTATCCTTAACCTTTTCCCTAGATATTTATTGAGAGAGAAGATATTTCTTCTTTGGGTTTTTTTTGATGAGAGATGGCATGGTGAGCATACGTGTGCATTTATTGCACGGTGCTTTCACCCACTTACACTCACCTATTCTCTAGTTAACGATCTAGTTTAGGGTTTCTCGGCACCGGAAAATTTTGAATTTGCCATGGTTGATGCCTTGTGAGACCTCATTAGTGTGCCTAGGAACCCTACAGTGGTATCAGAGCATAAGCGAAACTACAAGCTAGTAAACAACTTTACTGCTAAGTGAAAGAGACTACAACCTTTGTAGATCAAGTCCACCACTTCTTTAGCTCTGTGATGATGTCCCTCCGCTGCGATCATCGGATCCCGGACTCTAGCGATGGGTTCGTCGAAGAAATGATCGGGCTAGGTCGTCGAATTCGATGCCGAAGATGATCTACGTCGAGGCAACTCAAGATCAAGCTCCAACTTCACCAAGTCATGAAACTTGTGAAGAAAACACCCTATACTACTTGGCAAGTGGTAGAGGATGAAGAAATAGGAAGTGGGTTCACTTTGGATTTGGATTTCTCACTTGTAATCATCACTTAGACATTTTCAAGAAAAGGTTTTCTTTCTTCTTGAAGAAGAAGAAGTAGAAGAAGAAGAAAGAATAATAATGAATTAAAATTCAATAAGAAAATGAAGTGATGGTTATCAGTTAGCAACCATGGGTGAGTTAACAAGTGTAGAGAATAAACTAGGGTTAAAGTAAATGGTTAGGGTTAAGGAAAGAAACAAAATGGTCAAACCTTTTTCAAAGCTTCATGAAGCTTCAAGTGAAAACAAAAGAAGCAACCATTTTCTTTCTTGCCAAAAAAATATAAATGAAAAGAAATAAATAAATAAGTAAATCAAACCCTAACCATTAACCTAATCATGGTTTAATCATACACACCCAAGTTTGCATGTATCATCAAACATGATACAAACTAGTGCACAAAACTATATCATATATACAATGTGCACATCAAGTGAGAAAATCCATCTTAAGTGAACCAATACTAGTTAATGCAAAGTAATATATTAAATATATAATTATACATTAAATCAACACTTGATTTAACGATCCGGTCATATCGCATATGACCGACTAATATCAAGTGTATCAATGTATCGAATCAACACTTGATTCGGTAACCCGGCTATATCATATATAACCGTCTAATTATAAAAATTGCGAGAATAGAATACAGTATCACATACTGGTATTATTCTCGATCCCGCACATATCTCATATGCGCTCCTATTTCGTTTCGCTTGAGCCAGGAAACCTCTGTGTAGGACTCTAAAGACTCGTCAATACGCCGGCAGCAGGTGATGATCATATCAAACACCCACAAGCCGCAAACGGTCTGCTAAACATAACGGCCACCCAGGTATTGAGCGATCAGAAGATCAACGAGCAAGCCCGCTCACACTCCTGTGAATCCGACCAGTAACACTTACCGTACAGTCCGGTCTGTTCGTCTGATATGTCGCATATCTCACCTAGGGGTGGCAAACGTCAGACCCCAGTAGCTCGATAAGTCGTGTCGATATGAGGTCTATAACAGTTCGAGAAACTACTGGTAACACTTACCAGTAAATCTCAGCAACCCTGGCCAGGGATTTGCGGTTATAGCCAATCGAACACAACACAACATCAACTCCCTATACCGGGAGAGACGAATCCTCTCCTATCGCTCATTGCCTCCATGTGATTCGGGACTGTACCCAAAAACCACCGTGTTGCACGCCCTCTTGGACGTGGTAAGGTGGAAATCAAAGCACAGTGGGAATCACACAAGACTCTATGACGATCTTGGGTCTACAGACTAACCTGTACCAGTGTCACCGGAGAACTGCCATCTGACGTAAGGTATAATACCATCTGGGAGTTCTCGGCGAGTCCGTCCAGTGTACCCAGTCTCCACTGAGCACCCGTATATCATCTCTGATGTCAAACACCAATGGATATGGGATCATCCATCGCCCATCTGTATAGGTCGAGAAGCTATACGCTAGTCTACTCTGGTATATCGATGCCCCGTCTCGATACACCCACGACTAGGGACCTTGAAGGATGTACTCATGGACTACCATGTCCCCACTAGTATGATCCGCATCATAGTCCAGGTAGTCAAGTACACATCCTAAGGGCTTTACCAACATGTAACAAAGAGACAATCAGTGTACACGTTAAGGTAAAGTGTAACTAGATAAATAGAAAATGTCAAACTTTCCGATCGAACAACCAAACACCCAAGTTTTCCCGATACAGCTCAACACATGAAATAGGTTTAAAAACATCCAGTTCATGCCTCAGCACCAACGGTCCAGCCGTAGAAGGATCAAGCCAACGCATTTTAGTCTCATTATCGAAAACACTTTTCAATATTAAGTCGGGCAATTCAACAAGATTCCCGCCATTTTGATCGAATGCTCGTCGCAAACTTTAGTAGGCGGCCGCACCCCCAATGCCGTCGACGAAGTGCACCAAGGCGGAACACCGGTGCTGCAAGCACCCGAACGGATGCTTTCGGCGACGGGGTTCTCCTACAGTCACTTGGTCGGGGCTATGGGGCGTGGCTGTCTATTAAGTTTACCGGCGAATATCCACGTACGCTACGTGATTGCGACAGACTTTTGATCACATCAAAATTCCGTGGCGGAAGATGTCACCGTTTGTATATTATTTACTTTTCCGCATTAGGATAGACCCAAGGAGGAGGGCACAAGTAACCGGGTTCTGGAGTCCAGTGGGAGACCAACTCGAGGAATCGAGTCCAGGTCTCCTAACTCTAGAATTGGTAGGGTTGCTTGCCGCTCTCGTACGGGTCTAGGGGTGTGGGTTTAGCTTTTCATCGCGACCGTGGAATCCGTGTTTTATACTGGCTCGTATTGAAAACACGGATGTCCTAGTATATCCAATGTTTCATATTTTTCTTCTGCTGCGATATCTGTGATGTGATCATTTGATTTGCTGTGATGGATATTATATATAGTATATATGATATATTATATAGACGTTACTTATTTTTTACACTCGCGCTAGTCCTGCCCCGCTCTGTCGTTAGTTACCTAACCTAACGGTGCACGAGGGGACATCGAGGCGAATGCGGATGGCATAAGTGTACGTCGTATTTATCTGTGATGTTTAGGTAACTTAAATGATGGGACTTCATTAATGAAATTAATGAAATAAAAGAAACCTAAAGATGTTGTGGAATCGAATTTCTTAAAAACTGGTAGCTACAGTTCTTGCTTTGCATCGCGGTGTTTCTTGTAGAACATCCTGCACCTTATTCAATAAAGAAAGGGCCGACGATACCTTCACCGGGAGTGACCCCTTTAGCAATAACTGGCAGATGTTACACACTCGGTTTGTCTTTTGATTGCTTCTATAGTTTCTGCTTTGCACAATGATATATATGATATGTCCCGCACCTCATTCGACGAGGAAAGGGCCGACGATCCCTTCACCGGGAGTGACCCCTTTAGCAAAACTAGAAAAGCCTAAAAAACACTCCATTTTAAAATCCTTTGATTCTACAACGATATCAAGTTCATTAAGCAATAGGTTTTCAGAAAAACCTGTCGTAGCCCTCCGTCATTTCAGATAAGTCCTACTTAGTATTCGTGCTACGTTTGTTGACCTCCGTCAAGGCGTAGTATACGGTAGCTAACTAGTATTTATCTGCTTATGCATATGATGTAGATTGGATTAGGGTAGTCGTGCGACCTTGTTGACCTCCGTCAAGGGTCGTGCGGGTGGGTTTGATTTAATCAAGAAATGACGGGTTGAACTTGACTAGTAGCCTATGGTTTGTTGACCTCCGTCAAGGTCATAGGGTGCTAGGGGAAAAATTATCGGGAATTTCAAGTGTTGAAATTTGCAATGAGATTGCATACCTTCTATGAGATAGTTAGATCCCGATACCCACTGCGAGTAAGAGTTACTCCTGGGAGAGTTTTACACATTACAATTAGCCGATCAAGTAGGTGTCTAGAAAGGTGTCAACAGGGTTACGCCTCTGGGAAAACGAGGTTTACTGTAATTAGGTCCGTGCGAAAGCACGGGGAACCTCCCTCAAAGTACCGACACTGGCCTGGCTGAAAGATTGGCGAACTTGTAGCGTGTAATTAATCCCAGCTAGTCTTTCCTTTTAGGGTTTGAAGGAAGATTTGATAAAAACAGTGGGAGCCATCCTGATTAGATAAAATAATAACCAATCTGATGTGTTTTCTTCTCTCTCTCTCCAGGTAGCGACCATATCACGCCTTAATCAAGATAATAAAACAGATGTATTAACCGAACCTACTTGTTATACTGAGATGGGGAACGCTGGTCCCGCTCCAACTTATAATTGTTATAAGACAGAGCAGGAAATAGATGAATACCAGGATTCCCGTGCAACCCAAACGAAGAAATTGCATACTGATGCATCATCTTCGGGTGTGTTCATTACATAGAACTGTTTCTCAGTATCCTTTACGTCCTGGGTATGTGATACCGGATCAGGATCCCGCATATGTAATCTGTTACATGGGCTACAGAAAGATAGAGAACTGAGAACGGGTGATAAGTTTCATGAGACAGAAAACGGTGCAAGTGTTGCAGCCAAGTCTGTTGGTCACTGTCACCCTGTATTACCAATACATTGATTCTGAACAAATGCTATTAGATACCGAACCTGATATACAAAATCATATCAGTCTCTTTATTAGTAAAGAAATGATAAAATTTTGTATTGTTGGATAATGTTTTGAACATTTCCTATATCAAAAGTTGATCGGTTCAGGCACGTTATCTAAAAGCATTGATGTTCTAAATGAAACTACAGTTCTTAGTATACAGAACACACACAGGAGGAAGAGTTCAGAATTGAACGAATCCTTCTTGAGGTATTGTAGACTGGGTTATATCAATGCGACCCGACTGGCTGAAGTTACATTTAGATGTATATTTAAATCAGTTTGAATTTACATCTTGTGAAACTTGCCAGTTATGTCACAAAGATTAGATGACCGTAGCTCTGTTTATTGGAAACAGAGAAAGAGTTAGTAAACTCTTGGGATTGTTACATGCTGATGTATGAAAGTCTCCAGTCTACACATGCCAAGACCGGTTCCTTTTTACTTCATTACATTCTCTGATAATCTCTCAAGATTTAGACATATGTTCCTGTTGAAACACAAGTCCGAACCTTTTGAGATATTCACAGAATATAAGTTGGAAATAGAGAACCAAAATACGGGTATAAGTATTATGTCCTATGATAAGATCAAGGAGGAGAATACTTGTGCACGGAATTCCTGGATTATTCCAAAGGAGAATGAGATTCTCTCTCAGCATTACTCCTCCGTATACACCATAGCACGATGGTATATAAGGACGGAGCAATAGCACCCTATGTGATATGGTGTGCTCTATGATGAGTACTACTGAGTTGCCTATTTCCTTTTGAGTGTTATGCACTTATGAAGTTGCATACCTATTGAATAGGATTCCGATCAAATCAGTTGCCTACCACTTCATATGAGATATGGAAAGGGAAGAGCCCATATCTTAAGTTTGTTAAGATTTAGGGTTGTCCGGCCAATGTCTAAAAGCAAAATCCGGACAAGCTCGAGGCAAGGTCAGTTATGTAGAACTGGAAAGGTTCCAGCTATACAAACTGCAGCTGGTGATTTGACAGAACCAAAGGATTGAATAGTCCCCGACGAACCTCAGCCTCTCCGCCGATCTGGTAGGGTTCCTCATCCGCCTGAGAGATACTTCGGTTTCTCGATGACAGTGGGAGCGAGGAATGCATCATAAGATGATGACCCAACTAGTTTCGAGCTGGCCATCAAGAGTAGGACTCTGTAAGAATGGCTGGATGCTTAGCGATCTGAGATAGAATCCTTATACACCAACAAAGTATGGACTTTAGTTGCTCAATCTGAAGGGTTAAATCCCCATCAGGAGCAAGTATATCTTGAGAAGATTACTTGGTGTACATGGAAAAGATAAGACTTTCAAAGCTAGACTTGTTAAAGGTTTGCATCATTGACCAGGTATGGATGATGATGAAACCTTTTCTAGGGCTATGCTTAAGTCCATCCAGATCCTACTTGCCACGGCTACATACCATGACTATGATATCTGGCGGTTGGGTGCCATGACTGCTTTTCTAAGTGATGTTTTAGAAGAGAGCGTCTATAAGTACACAGCCAGAGGGCCTCGTAGACAGTGGGAGCAGCGGAAATGCGAGCAAGATGTTTTATGTGATAAAGCAGGCATCGCGGAGTTGGAACATCTGTTTTGATGTGTTAGTCAAAGAGTTTGACATCATCAAAATGGTAGATGAACCTTGTATATACAAAAAGGTAGTAGGGAGTATGGTGGTGATCCTCGTAGAGTACGTGGATGACATACTCCTGATAGGGACGTAGTTTCCTATACTACGCTCGGTCAATCTCCGTTTATCACAATGATTCTCCATATAGGATCAAAATGATACCTACTAAATCCTGGGTTTTGGATCTATGAGATAGATCTAATTGGATATTAGGATACTCACTAGTTGTAGTGAGATGGTATCAATAGATCCTGGGGAGAATCACTGGAAAGGTTCCAGGGTGATAACGATGACTGAATGTCAGTCACAGGCTTGTCTTTACCCTCAGTAAAGGGACGGTATGTTGGAAGAGTTCCAAGCTAGATACCGTGGCAAACTAGACGATAAAGGCTGGATACATCGCTACTTAAGATGCTACCAAAGAGGAAGTCTGGATGTATATTAGTTCATGAGATGAACTTCGTTCCTCCCATTGTGTGACAATGGAGTTATGGCTTAGGCCAAGGAACGCCCGTCCCATCAGTGATCCAGACATATTCTAAGGTAGTATCACCTGATCATGGAGATGGTTGATCTCCAAGGAGATCAAGGTTAGGAGAGTAGACTCAGAGGACAACGCGGCGGATCCACTCACAAAGGCTTTTTCCCAGAGAGAGAATTTTATGGGATGGTTGAGTATGAGATACTGCAACCACTGCTACAGATGGCCCTAGTGCAAGTGGGAGATTGTTAGTTATATGTATGCCCTAGAGGCCATTACTATACATAGGATGTATAATGTAGTGGATGCTTGGACATATATAGGGATGGCTTTCTTGCTCGATATGATAGTATGCTATCGGGTTACTCTTTACCTTAACGTGTACACTAATTGTCTCTCTGTTACATGTTGGTAAAGCCCTTAGGATGTGTACTTGACTACCTGGACTATGATGCGGATCATACTAGTGGGGACATGGTTGTCCATAAGTACATCCTTCAAGGTCCCTAGTCGTGGGTGTATCGAGACGGGGCATCGATATACTAGAGTAGACTAGCGTATAGCTTCTCGACCCATACAGATGGGCGATGGATGATCCCATATCCATTGGTGTTTGACATCAGAGATGATATACGGGTGCTCAGTGGAGACTGGGTACACTGGACGGACTCGCCGAGAACTCCCAGATGGTATTATACCTTACGTCAGATGGCAGTTCTCCGGTGACACTGGTACAGGTTAGTCTGTAGACCCAAGATCGTCATAGAGTCTTGTGTGATTCCCACTGTGCTTTGATTTCCACCTTACCACGTCCAAGAGGGCGTGCAACACGGTGGTTTTTGGGTACAGTCCCGAATCACATGGAGGCAATGAGCGATAGGAGAGGATTCGTCTCTCCCGGTATAGGGAGTTGATGTTGTGTTGTGTTCGATTGGCTATAACCGGAAATCCCTGGCCAGGGTTGCTGAGATTTACTGGTAAGTGTTACCAGTAGTTTCTCAAACTGTTATAGACCTCATATCGATACGACTTATCGAGCTACTGAGGTCTGACGTTTACCACCTGTAGGCGAGATATGCGACATATCAGACGAACAGACCAGACTGTACGGTAAGTGTTACTGGTCGGATTCACAGGAGTGTGAGCGGGCTTGCTCGTTGATCTTTTGATCGCTCAATACCCGGGTGGCCGTTACGTTTAGCAGACCGCTTGCGGCTTGTGGGTGTTTGATATGATCATCACCTACTGCCGGCGTATTGACGAGTCTTTACAGTCCTAGACAGAGGTTTCCTGGCTCAAGCGAAACGAAATAGGAGAGCATATGAGATATGTGCGGGACCGAGAATAATACCAGTATGTGATACTGTATTCTATTCTAGCGATTTGTATCATTAGACGGTTATATATGATATAGCCAGGTTACCGAATCAAGTGTTGATTCGATACATTGATACACTTGATATTAGTCGGTCATATGCGATATGACCGGATCGTTAAATCAAGTGTTGATTTAATGATTTAATGTATAATTATATATTTGATATATTACTTTGCATTAACTAGTATTGGTTCACTTAAGATGGATTTTCTCACTTGATGTGCACTTTGTATATATGATATAGTTTTGTGCACTAGTTTGTATCATGTTTGATGATACATGCAAACTTGGGTGTGTATGATTAAACCATGATTAGGTTAATGGTTAGGGTTTGATTTACTTATTTAGTTATTTCTTTTCATTTATTTTTTTGCAAGAAAGAAAATGGTTGCTTCTTTTGTTTTCACTTGAAGCTTCAGGAAGCTTTGAAAAAGGTTTGACCATTTTGTTTCTTTCCTTAACCCTAACCATTTACTTTAGCCCTATTTTATTCTCTACACTTGTTAACTCACCCATGGTTGCTAAATGATAACCATCACTTCATTTTCTTTTTGAATTTTAATTCATTATTATTCTTTCTTCTTTTTCTTCATCAAGAAGAAAGAAAACCTTTTCTTGAAAATGTCTAAGTGATGATTACAAGTGAGAAATCCAAATCCAAAGTGAACCCACTTCCTATTTCTTCATCCTCTACCACTTGCCAAGTAGTATAGGGTGTTTTCTTCACAAGTTTCATGACTTGGTGAAGTTGGAGCTTGATCTTGAGTTGCCTCGACGTAGATCATTGTTCAGTTGATAAAACTGCACATTTAATATGACATTTTTCCTACTATTATTATATAATAAAAGATGTTTATTATAATATATGATACATATGAGGGTTTATCTGTAAAAATACTATTTTCATGTGTTTATATATTATAAATATCATTTTGTAGGAAAAAGTAAGCATATAATATCCATGTAACATTTGGCCCATTTAAATATGCTTACCTTATTAAATACCTTTGACCAATTCTTAATGGTTAAGTTAATATCTCAATATAACAAACTCTACTAAATATTATTTGTTGAGATATTGTGCAGAATTTGCAGGGCTAAAATCAAGAAAATCAAAGTTGGCAAATCAAATCTACCAAAGATATTCAAGAAACTAATTCTGGTAGAAATATAGAAAAGATTTTCAAAGTCTAGATACTCAAAAGATTACCAAGTGTTACAGATATGAAGCTACAAAAATTAGAGGCCATGATCTCACCAAAAGGGGGTGGATCCGCGGCCAAACCTATCCAATGGCCGCGGTTCCGCCGCGGATTTGAATAGTTGAGATATGGGATTGTGATGGTTAGGATCCTAACAACTAGTTTCCATATTAGGAAACTAGGGTTCTAGCTCTGTGACTATAAATAAGGACCGAGAGCCTCTTGGAAAAATTATCAAGCCGAAGAGATCACGAAGCCCCAGACGCTCACGCATCCAGGCTGATCATCAACTGTTCGTCTATCTCCTTAGGAAAGATCGAGAAGCAACTAGTTTGTAATCATTTTCTACGGAATAAAGTGTAGATTGTTCAAGTTGATTAATAAAGGTAGATGTTTTATTTAATTCTTTTTGCATTTTACATTATGTATTCCCTCTCTTTCTTTTCATCTTCTTCTCCTAACATGCACGAGTAATTCTCCGCTTGTTAGGGTTCGTAGGATTAGGGTAGGCTAATGAACGATGAAAATAATTAAACCCTTTTTAAGTCCTATAAAGTTTAGGAACTTTATTAAAAGAATCATTAACATCCTAATCGGGCGCGCTAGCAATTCTTTGCTAGTTCCGACCGCGATTAGAGATTAGATTAATGATTGTTTTGGTAAAGGCTAGATATGAACGGAGTTCCGTGTCGAGATAAGGGTTAAGAGTGGGATTCCTTTTCCCTCCAGAAACACTAATCTACATGCATCACCGTCGTTCTAGTTCTAAATCTATTAATGGATAAAAAATGTAACTTTTAATTAATCGTCCATAACTACTAAATCCTAACGAACCCTACAAGCCCTCTTATTATATTAATTATATCTTTAAAATAATTTAGATCTATATTTTACAATCTTGTTTAACGTAGATCTAGAAACCATTCTATAAAATTCATTATCCCTCCTTTCTTTCTCAACACATCTAATGTAAAAGCAAAAGGTTCCACGTTTCCCAGAGGACGACCCGTACTCACCTCGGTCTAGCTACGCGCGACACCGTTCTGATTGCGGTTAACTACAAACATAAAATTTTCGAACCAATCAATCATCTTCGGCATCGAAGTCGACTACCTAGCCCGATCATTTCTTCGACGAACCCATCGCTAGAGTCCGGGATCCGATGATCGCAGTGGAGGGACATCATCACGGAGCTAAGGAAGTGGTGGACCGGATCTACAAAGGTTGTAGTCTCTTTCACTTAGCAGTAAAGTTGTTTACTAGCTTGTAGTTTTGCCTATTCTCTAGGTAACGATCTAGTTTAGGGTTTATCGGCACCGGAAAATTTTGAATTTGCCATGGTTGATGCCTTGTGAGACCTCATTAGTGTGTCTAGGAACCCTACACCCTCAAAATACGAGCCCATTTCCTCAAGTTCTGGCCGCAGTATTATTGCTTCTGGCCGCAATTTGCGGCCAGAGTGGTGTGGTTGGTGGTGAGTTTTGGTGTAGGGGTCTCTGGGGTTCTATGTTGTCTCGTGGTACTTGCAACTTTTACAAATTGTTTGTATATCAAAATCTGGGACCACCTTGCATATTTCTTGTGTTTCGTTTTCACGCGTTACATTATCCGATACGGCTCGTGTTATGTGTTGTTGTTGCTCTGAGTTGGTTTCATTGTGTCGCTATGCATGTTAGCCACAATACGAACACTTGAAAGTATGTTTTGTGTTGTCGCGTCAGTTAAATGTAGTTTGTACGTGTTTTGGGTCTATTGCTAATATATACTTGCTTTGTTGTGTTATGTTTTAGGTTCGCAAGCGAGGACTTCGGACGCTGCGAAGAAGGGGAAACAAGTGGTAGGCTTTACTTAGCCAGGAGCGTTGGTGAGTAGATTTAACATCTACAGGGGAATCGCCCGTATGGCGTTATGCGTCTGGGCTAGAGATGACATGATATTGTCGCATATTCTATTGCATATATAGAGTTGTGTATACACTCATTGCTTAGTTACTTGTTGTGCTTGGACTAGTACCCTTAGGACACTGCACTATTACCGACGGCTCATGTTGCACGAGCACTGATTGTATTTGATTGAAAAGAATTCTTGATGTGTAGTATGAAAATTGTAAAGAAATCACAACCAAAAAATATTTTTGACCGCAATCAACTACGGTGTCGGATGTAGATTGTTAGTGAGTGCGGAACGTCCACAGGGACAATGTAATAGTTCGTCTTTTGAATTAGATGAGTCGAAACTTTAAAGAAAACAAAACAAAACAATTCATGATTTAAAGAATTGAAGTTCAAGAATTAGAAAAATCTAGATCTAATAACAAGAAAAAGATAGAATCAAGAATTGATAGTTTGTTGATTTTTCCAAACCAAATATCAAGAATCGAAATGAGGCTCGTAGGAATCGATCGGATCTATAGATGTGATGTAATCTCAAGATGTCGTATTCTTATCCTTCGATGAATTGATACTAGATCGATGATGATCGACAAGAATTAGAGATTTCTTGTGAAACTAGGGTTTCATCTTATCTCTTGTTCTTTCATCGATATCATTCATATTCTAGCCTCTAGTAATTTCAAGAAACGATCGTAGATCCCTAATTTCGAGCGATAACAATCAAGAAAGCATCGCAACGAAACTAGGTCATCGATTCTTGAACTTGCTAGGGTTTACAAAACTCATAGGACTTAAAAATCGTTTTGAGATTTGTTACATCATCTTTCTATTAATCGTCTCGACTCCTTGACGAGCGGAGTTTTACTCAAACATCACAACAAGAACTACAATTACAAATTGAGATCGACTCATGATGCAAGAATTTAAAGAAAGCAAGATTCAAGAATTTCACCTTTTATTTATATCAACAATTTCATTATATTCGCTCAAGAACTACAAGAGGAATAACTCGATTGTCGATTTGGCTTCGCTCGGCTCCATGAGTCACGGATCGGCTTGGATCACTTGCTCGGTTGGAGATCGGCTCCGCTCTTAAAAGGTTGAAGGGCTTCTTGCTTGATTGGTACTCAAGATCTTGAATTTGGATTGGAATTAGGGTTAGGGTTTCGCACAAGTCTTGTCACTAGACTTGTGGAAGAAGATGAAGAATTGAAGAAGACTAAAGATTAGCTAAGGATTAACAATGATTAGCTAACTAAAGATTGATTAAAGATTGATTAGCCTTTAACCCTAGGTCTAGGCTTCTATTTATAGATATCCAAACCCTAGATCTAGGATTTCAAATTTTAAGTTTCCCTCCAAAAGTTTGTTGAGGAAATTTGAATTTCCCTCCAAAAGTTAGTTAGAGGAGAAGATTCTAGATGTGATTAGTTAGGAGGGAGCTTCTAGAAGAGATTAGTTAGGAGCTTAATTAGGATTAGCTTTGCTTAATGATCTTTGCTGATCTGGCAGTATCTTCGAGATCCTTCTGGAATTTGAAGTATCAGAAAGGAATGTGGGCCCAGAGATACAAATTGTGCACTACAAATGACTTGCTGACGTGGCCAAACCGCCGCGGAACCGCGGCGCAAGCCGGCTCCTGCCGCGGTTCCGCGGCTCTTTTGGAGAGTTGGGGCTTGGGCTCTCTGGTGCTTTCTTGGGCTGATGTATGGGGCTTTTTGTGATATGTTGAATATTGTAATTCATTCTGTATTGCTACCAGATATGAAATTATTGAGTTGGCGTATTTTTGATCAGTTCTTTTGGCTTTGCTCCTGCAATTTCCTGCACAAATCTCGACACAAGTGTTGCGCAAATACAGAGATGATGCGATGCCATGAAATGCGGTCAATTTCCCTTAAAGTGTCGGTTTTAAAGTCTAACACATGCAATCTGATATTTAACGACTGATTTGCTAATATGTGAAATATGAATACCGAACACTTCTAAATGAGTGCAAATGATGGGGAAATTGCCGTGTTAAAAATACATTATTTTCGACTGATCAAATTCCCCCAAACTTAATTTCGATCGTCTCGAGCGAACTTTTTATTAAAAAAGAGAAGGAGAAAATAAAGAAAGAGAAAAACTAACTAGCACACTTTCGTAGGCAACACGATTGCACTGAGCATGTGCAACAAGCCTTTAAACCTCTAGGTGTCCCTAGTAGGAGGAGTGTTGTCTCCTGAGGGTTTTCAGCGGATTGCACCCACAAAATCCAATAATAAAAGCAAGATCATGAATATTACATTTAAAGAAAAGAATCGTAAAAGAAAAGCCTTGAAAATTAGGGTTTTCAATTAAGCTAGCTTTTCGGTTGTTATGAGCCCTATCTTAATGGTCTTGAAAAGATGTCGGAAATCACGTCCTCCCTCAATAAAACATCGTCTTATTCTTCATTCCTATCTTTCTTCCAAACATCGATCATATAACCCTGCGTGTGTGTAAAGACATCCCTACACCCGGAGAATTCAATTCAAGCTATCATACTCTTGCCCATCAGCCTCAGTACTTTTTAATTAATGAATATTTAGATGAGATTGCTCACACACTTTCATGCGACCGTTAATACTTCTTGAGGTACTAACCGATCTATTACTCCTGTGCTTGCTTATTTGGTGTATTTTCCTCATCTTGCACCACCTCAGGCATAGCAGTGACTCCCAGACCAGTTGGCCTTAGGGCACTAAGTGAAGAGGCACCCTCGCTATATATATTTTTTATTGCCCTCGGTGATAACAAAACCAGTGTCCATTTTTCTCACCACTTTATATTTTTTTTATTCATTTTTTTCTTTTTATTTCCTTCATACATCGGCTTTAAGACAAGAGCATTTCAAGGTATCCTCTACTATCCCAGGCTTTAAGACGTGTGTAAGTGCGACTAGCAAGGTATCAACGTTCAAAATGTTTGGCTTCCAGAATAGAAATTATTTTTCAGACTTTATTTTATCCTCAGATTAGTAACGTCCTTCATCTTACTAACCCTTGGGTCAACGGCTCATAACTACTTATTACTAGTTCGTATAAGAAAACTTCTAATTTTCTTAGTTTTCTTAAATTTTTCTAATCTCATGGACGTAATTTTTCACTATCTAATCTTTTATTATCTTATTTATGTACAAAAATATTTATATATTTTTTTTTGAAAATTATTAAATTTTTATAGGTTTTCAAAAAATGTTTTGTGCTTATGCAAAGTATGATGCAAATGATGCGAAAATAAGCACAAACCTCCCCCAAACTTGTTTTCAACAGTGTCCTCACTGTTGTCATCTGCCAAATCTCGAAAAACCTGTAAGCTTGGGAGGAATTTATTAGTTGGGGCAAAAAATATAAGTGAAGAACCTCCCCCAAACTTATTTTTGGCTCATACTTTTGTAAAAAAAATTCTTTTCACGAGCCAGAAAAAATATACCCCCCCAAACTTGAGTTATGCAATGTTAATCTTTTGAAAATCACATGAGGGGATCAGTGGTCGATGCCAAGCTTTGCAAAGACCAAATGTCAACACCAACCATTCAAATTTTTTATCAATGCAGTGCTCTGGTTGGTGGAAGAAGAAGTGTGGAAAGGGTAAGTGTTGGAATAGAATGTGTGTGCGTCTCATTTTGGAGAGACGATGCAGTGAATGTGATGGATTACTCGCATTCTTTTTACAGTCCATATGAAGGGGTGGAGGTTCAATTTCATTGATTGGTAGATGATTCATCTCAACACCCGTGCTTTTTAGAAATGCGAGTTCATCAGCGAAGATCTCCTCAAAAGTTTCATCTATACCCCGAAGAATAATGTCATCACATGGTGCGGGGTGATCATCAGACTCTAAGAACAGTTCATAATCCGTGTTAATTGTTGACCCGGACATCTCGGTGGAAGAGTCTGTATGTGTATGATACATAGTTGGGTCAAACAATAACGTATGAAAAGAGTCTAGATCAATATCAGGAGGATCATCAAATTCGCTGCTGTCGACATCCATTAAGTCGACAGAACATACCTGAGCAATAGGTTCGGAGGGTACACTTCCCAACTTGTAAATGTTCAGCTCTATTGACCTATTCTCGAAGGATAGGGTCATAGAACCATTACAATAGTTGATTATTGCTTTGGAAGTGGCCAAAAAGGGGCGACCTAAAATCACCGGAATTTGATTCTGTGGGTTCGCTACAGGCTGTGTATCAATTACAATAAAATCCACAGGAAATATAAATTCCCCGATTTTTATTAACACGTCCTCCAGTTCACCCCTAGGTTTGGTGATTGATCGGTCAGCCATCTGGAGAGTGCAATGGGTTGGCTTCAACTCTCCGATACCTAGTTGCTCGTAAACCGAAAATGGAAGCAAGTTAACACTAGCGCCAAGGTCTAGTAGAGCACGGTTGATGTGTTTTTCCCCAATAGAAATGGAAATAGTAGGATATCCAGGATCCTTATGTTTCCTCGGTAATTGTTGGGGGAAAGCCGTATCTACTGTTTTTGCCATGAAAATCTTCTTGGGCACTTGAGTCTTCCTCTTCCTAGTGCACAAGTTCTTAAGAGTTTTTGCATAGGACGGAACTTGTTGGATGGCATCTAGGAGAGGGATGTTGATGTTAACTTGCTTAAAAATGTTCATAATCATCTCCATATGTGGACTCGGTGTGTAAGCCCTTAACCGATTAGGATAAGGTGCTTTAGCAATAAGCGCTGGGTCCATCATAGGAGAAGGAAGTGTGTGTGGACCCGATCCCAAAATAGAAGTGGGGATCGTCCGTGGAGGAGTAAAAGAGGTGGGCTGAAGTGGCGAGCCTTTTGGGAAACGAAGAATAGGCTTGGAAGAAGGTGGTAGGGTAGAAGAACTGGGGTCAGAATTAGAAGTGTGTGTGTGAGGAAAGGTCTCAGCCGGGGTGTTATTGATTGATTTATCAGTATCATCAAATTCTTCCCCAACGTGAGTGTCAACCACTCTTCCAGATCTCAACGTGATTGCATCCACATGATGTGAATAGCCAGGATTGGGTAAAGGTTGAGCTGGAAGTTTCCCTTTCTCTCTTGCACGCATTTCGGCTTTTAGTTGTGCAATTTGTTCTTCCATCGATTTGATATTCTCATTTTGAGAGATAATGATCTTCATCACATTCTCGACGGAAGATTGCAAACTTTCCGTCCCTTGGATGGATTGTTTCATGAAAGTATCCAAGGTTTATGCTAGTGCAGAGGTATTATCTGTACCGGTCAATTGCAAAGGACTAGACGGTGCAAAAGTGTTGGCCGGATTTTGAAAGTTTTGTGCTTGGAAGGGGTGCTGACTTAATTGAAGTGGCGGCTGCTGTTGTGGTGGAGGGACCCTTTGGAAATGATTCATGTTTGGAACCGTGTTTTGAGATTGTGATTGGTTCCAAGCAAAGTTAGGGTGATTCCTCCAACCCTAATCATATGTGGAGGAAGATGGATCGTTTCTAGGTCTTTGAAATGCGGCATTGGTATGCTCATGACCTTGAAACGAACATTCTTCCGTCAAGTGAGACGGATCAGAACAGCAGCCACATACAGTTTTGGAGAGTGATATTTGACTAAGGGCGGCTAAGAATTTGTTTTCCATAGTCTCAAGTTTCTTTTGCATAGCTGAAATGTCAGCTCTAACTCCTATGGAAATATCATTGCCATCCCTAGACGATTGACTCACACCTTCCCACTGTAAAGATTTTTCTGCGAAATCTTCTAAAAAATTCCAGGCTTCCCCATCATCTTTAGTCATGAAGTTGCCTTGACACATGGATTCAAGGTTCTGTCTTGTGTTAGGATTAATGCCCTCATAAATGATTCGGCACAGTTCCCATCTCGGGATGCCGTGATGTGGACATTGGACTAACAGATCCTTGAAACGTTCAAGACATTTTGAAAATGTTTCATTTGGAAGCTGGGTGAATTGATAGATTTCGCTACGGACTCGAGCTGTCTTTTGATGTGGGTAGAATTTCTTAAGGAATGCTTTGACGAATTCGTCCCAATTTGAAATGGAATGTGTGGTAGTGTTATATAGCCACTTCTCGGCCAAATCGCACAAGGTGAATGGGAGAAGACGTAGACGTAAAGCATCCACAGAAAGCTGTGAAGTACCCATCATTGCGCATACATTTTCAAATTTCGTGATAAACACATATGCGTCCTCAGACTCGAGACCGTGAAATTTTGGTAGAAGGTTGATGTATTGGGGTTTTATTTGAAAATTTTCCCCATTGGTTGGTGGAATGGAAAGGCAGGTGGAAAGGGGACCTCGTGTTGGATAGCACCTCTCCTGGAGAGAGATGCGAGGTAGATTCTGCGCACCAACGGACGGCGGCAGATTAGTGGAAAAGAAGTTCGATGGAGGTGGATCCATCGATGTGGGTGTGGTGGTGGGTAAAAGAAAGGGTAAATGTAGAAATACCGACTTTTGGGTCGATGAGGGAAACGCGGACTTAACGGGCACTAGAATCCCGTGTCCAGCCTATCTTGCACTAAAAAGGGTTAGTACAAGTGGCTGCGTGAATTTATAATTAGGGGAAATAATATGAATGAGGTGTTTGTTTTGAAAATTGATACGGATTTTGAAAATATGATGCAACACAACAAATGCAACAAGCAAAACCCTAATTCTAGGGTTCACCTAGGTCAAACTCTAGACCGCTCCTAACTGCCAAAAGACAAGTCGCAGGATAAAATCCTCCACTGCCGCTTTGTCCCCCTGTGGCCAGGTAAGTGCCAGGTAAGTGGGAAGGTACTCCACTACATAAGTAGTGGGCCTAATTAATAACCACTAGCCTTCGACACACTTGCCTTAGACACCACAAGAAAACGCGGATAAGCAATGAATTACCCACGGCCTTCTTCTGTCCTAAATGAGCGCGACGGTCCTTAGAGTCATGTCTAGATATTTTTTAGTTAATTAGGGTAAATGCGGATGCAAATTTTGCGATTTTCGGGGCTTAGGAAGGGTAATGAACTCCCAACCTAATCTGGATTTGGCCGTGCCCCTTAATTTCCGTATTAATTATGCAAACAACCACAAGATCAAAACAAGCACAATTTAAATTTTGCTTTTTGCGCGCTGCGAATATTTGCAAAGAAACCTGCAGCAAATTGTTATTTAGAGCAGATTTAAGAAGGAGATAAGAAAGATAGAGCTTACTGAGGAAAAATTTCAGAGAGATCCCTCTACAGTGTCGCGGTTCCGCCGCATATGGGCACATAGACCGCGGAATCTCCGCAAGTTGATCTGTTCACTGCTTTAAATTTTTACAGAGAGCTTATGTTGGCTCTCTCAGCTCTCTGGAATTTTCATAAAATTTTTATCCAAGCTACAATGATTCCAGATTTCCTCGCAATCAAATCTCAATACACGTATTAGGGTTTGTGCGAGTTTAGATCTAAAAATTATAATGGAATAAATTTTTCAACTTCAAATTTCAAAATACCAACAATTAGCGCACTATCCCCAGCAACGGCGCCATTCGATTGAAAAGAATTCTTGATGTGTAGTATGAAAATTGTAAAGAAATCACAACCAAAAATTATTTTTGACCGCAATCAACTACGGTGTCGGATGTAGATTGTTAGTGAGTGCGGATCGTCCACAGGGACAGTGTAATAGTTCGCCTTTTGAATTAGATGAGTCGAAACTTTAAAGAAAACAAAACAAAACAATTCATCATTTAAAGAATTGAAGTTCAAGAATTAGAAAAATCTAGATCTAATAACAAGAAAAAGATAGAATCAAGAATTGATTGTTTGTTGATTTTTCCAAACCAAATATCAAGAATCGAAATGAGGCTCGTAGGAATCGATCGGATCTATAGATGTGATGTAATCTCAAGATGTCGTATTCTTATCCTCCGATGAATTGATACTAGATCGATGATGATCGACAAGAATTAGAGATTTCTTGTGAAACTAGGGTTTCATCTTATCTCTTGTTCTTTCATCGATTTCATTCATATTCTAGCCTCTAGTAATTTCAAGAAACGATCGTAGATCCCTAATTTTGAGCGATAACAATCAAGAAAGCATCGCAACGAAACTAGGTCATCGATTCTTGAACTTTCTAGGGTTTACAAAACTCATAGGACTTAAAAATCATTTTGAGATTTGTTACATTATCTTTCTATTGATCGTCTCGACTCCTTGACGAGCGGAGTTTTACTCAAACATCACAACAAGAACTACAATTAAAAATTGAGATCGACTCATGATGCAAGAATTTAAAGAAAGCAAGATTCAAGAATTTCACCTTTTATTTATATCAACAATTTCATTACATTCGCTCAAGAACTACAAGAGGAAGAACTCGATTGTCGATTTGGCTTCGCTCGGCTCCGTGAGTCGCGGATCGGCTTGGATCACTTGCTCGGTTGGAGATCGGCTCCGCTCCTAAAAGGTTGAAGGGCTTCTTACTTGATTAGTACTCGAGATCTTGAATTTGGATTGGAATTAGGGTTAGGGTTTCGCACAAGTCTTGTCACTAGACTTGTGGAAGAAGATGAAGAATTGAAGAAGACTAAAGATTAGCTAAGGATTAACAAAGATTAGCTAACTAAAGATTGATTAAAGATTGATTAGCCTTTAACCCTAGATCTAGGCTTCTATTTATAGATATCCAAACCCTAGATCTAGGATTTCAAATTTTAAGTTTCCCTCCAAAAGTTTGTTGAGGAAATTTGAATTTCCCTCCAAAAGTTAGTTAGAGGAGAAGCTTCTAGATGTGATTAGTTAGGAGGGAGCTTCTAGAAGAGGTTAGTTAGGAGCTTAATTAGGATTAGCTTTGCTTAATGATCTTTGCTGATCTGGCAGTATCTTCGAGATCCTTCTGGAATTTGAAGTATCAGAAAGGAATGTGGGCCCAGAGATACAAATTGTGCACTACAAATGACTTGCAGACGTGGCCAAACCGCCGCGGAACAGCGGCGCAAGCCGGCTCCTGCCGCGGTTCCGCGGCTCTTTTAGAGAGTTGGGGCTTGGGCTCTCTGGTGCTTTCTTGGGCTGATGTATGGGGCTTTTTTGTGATATGTTGAATATTGTAATTCATTCTGTATTGCTACCAGATCTGAAATCATTGAGTTGGCGTATTTTTGATCAGTTCTTTTGGCTTTGCTCCTGCAATTTTCTGCACAAATCTCGACACAAGTGTTGCGCAAATACAAAGATGATGCGATGCCATGAAATGCGGTCAATTTCCCTTAAAGTGCCGGTTTTAAAGTCTAACACATGCAATTTGATATTTAACGACTGATTTGCTAATATGTGAAATATGAATACCGAACACTTCTAAATGAGTGCAAATGATAGGGAAATTGCCGTGTTAAAAATACATTATTTTCGACTGATCAGTATGCCACACACACCGTCAATAATTGCCATGACATGCACAACACACATACATATATGATATTGTTTGGTTAGGGACATTGAGACATTGATTCATATTCCTTTATGCATATGACATATAGCATACCTGTATACCTACATGCTTACACATATGCCTTGACATGCTTACATGGTAGCTACCCATATACCTATATGGTATTGTACCATTAGTGATAGGTATATACACATATCTGGCTATAGCTACATGTTTACCTTTAATTGATGTTATATATGTTAGTTATATGTATGCCCTAGAGGCCATTACTATACATAGGATGTATATTGTAGTAGATGCTTGGACATATATAGGGAGGACTTTCTTGCTCGAGAAGATAGTATGCTATCTGCTTGCTCTTTACCTTAACGTGTACATTGATTGTCTCTCTGTTACATGTTGGTAAAGCCCTTAAGATGTGTACTTGACTGCCTGGACTATGATGCGGATCATACTAGTGGGGACATGGTAGTCCATAAGTACATCCTTCAAGGTCCCTAGTCGTGGGTGTATCGAGACGGGGCATCGATATACCAGAGTAGACTAGCGTATACCTTCTCGACCCATACAGATGGGCGATGGATGATCCCATATCCATTGGTGTTTGACATCAGAGATGATATACGGGTGCTCAGTGGAGACTGGGTACGCTGGACGGACTCGCCGAGAACTCCCAGATGGTATTATACCTTACGTCAGATGGCAGTTCTCTGGTGACACTGGTACAGAGTAGTCTGTTGACCCGAGATCGTCATAGAGTCTTGTGTGATTCCCACTGTGCTTTGATTTCCACCTTACCACGTCCAAGAGGGCGTGCAAAACGGTGGTTTTTGGGTATAGTCCCGAATCACATGGAGGCAATGAGCGATATGAGGGGATTCGTCTCTCCCGGTATAAGGAGTTGATGTTGCACCGTGTTCGATTGGTTATAACCGGAAATCCCTGGCCAGGGTTGCTGAGATTTACTGGTAAATGTTACCAGTAGTTTCTCGAACTGTTATAGACCTCATATCGACACGACTTATCGAGCTACTGGGGTCTGACGTTTACCACCCCTTGGCGAGATATGCGACATATCAGACGATCAGACCGGACTGTACGGTAAGTGTTACTGGTTGGATTCACAGGAGTGTGAGCGGGCTTGCTCGTTGATCTTCTGATCGCTCAATACCCGGGTGGTCGTTACATTTAGCAGACCGCTTGCGGCTTGTGGGTGTTTGATATGAACATCACCTGCTGCCGGAGTATTGACGAGTCTTTAGAGTCCTACACAGAGGTTTCCTGGATCAAGCGAAACAAAATAGGAGCGCATATGAGATATGTGCGGGACCGAGAATAATACCAGTATGTGATACTGTATTCGATTCTCGCGATTTGTGACAGTGATCGGTTATATGCGATATAGCCGAGTTATCGGATCAAGTGTTGATTCGATAAGTTGTTACTATTGATATTAGTCGGTTATATGCGATATGACCGGATCGTTAAATTAAGTGTTGATTTAATGATTTAATGTATAATTATATATTTGATATATTACTTTACATTAACTAGTATTGGCTCACTTAAGATGTTTTTTTCACTTGATTGTGCACATTATATATGTGATATATTTTTGTACACAAGTTTGTATCATGTTTGATGATACATGCAAACTTGGGTGTATGTTTGATTTAAACCATGGTTAGTTAATGGTTAGGGTTTCATTTGTTATATTTTCTTAATCATTTATTTATTTTGGCAAGAAATAAAATGGTGGCTAACTTTGGATTTTGTTGAAGCTTCATGAAGCTTTGAAAGACTTTAACCATTTTGTTTCTTTCCTTAACCCAACCATTCAACTAAACCCTAGTTTATTCTGTACACTTAACCATGGTTGCAAAATGATAACCATCACTTGATTTTATTTTAATTGTGAATTCTTTTTCCTTCTTCTTCTTCTTCTTCAAGGAAGAAGAAAGAAAACCTTTGCTTTAAAAATGTCAAGTGATGATTCCAAGTGAGAAATCCAAATCCAAAGTGAACCCACTTCCTATTTCTTCATCCTCTACCACTTGCCATGTAGCATAGGGTGTTTTCTTCATAAGTTTCATGACTTGGTGAAGTTGGAGCTTGATCTTGAGTTGCCTCGACGTAGATCATCTTCGGCATCGAAGTCGACGACCTAGCCCGATCATTTCTCCGTCGAAACCATCGCTAGAGTCCGGGATCCCGATGATCGCAGCGGAAGGACGTCAACATGGAGCTAAAGAAATGGTGGAGCGGATCTACAAAGGTTGTATTTCCGTTCACTTTGCAGTAAAGTTGTTTACTAGCTTCTTGTTTCGCCTTTTCTCTAGTTAACGATCTAGTTTAGGGTTTCTCGGCACCGGAAAATTTTTAATTTGGCATGGTTGATGCCTTGTGGAACCTCTTTGATGTGCCTAGGAACCCTACAGTGGTATCAGAGCCTAGCTAGAGCCTTAGGCGATGCGTAGACGATGTTAGAAACCCGATCGAACCCCGAAACCCTAAGTTTCACCCTTCTCTGTACATTTTTGTAAAATGTGGAATTTTGTGTATTAAAAATATGAAGAAAAATAAGCAGGGTTTTTTATGTATTACTGTGCAAAACGGGGTCTTAACTCCGTCAAACGTGGCGCGGCGGTTCCGCGGCCATACTGTTGATTCTTTGACTAAATTTTGCACAGTAATGTTTAATTGAATTTTCTGTATCTTCTGGATATTTTTAATTTATATTCCACTGTTGTATTATCTGGGGTGTATTGGGGATTCGATGATTCGATCGGAAACTTTAACTTCGTCTATAGGTTTTTCCGGATTATTTTAGAATATGTTAAAAAAAGTTCGACCGGAGATAAATACCCACTTTTTCCCCTGTCAGGAAATTTCCAAGTGCTGGATCTTTCCGTGGTTTAATAACGTTCTAAGTAGTGCAAGTAACACGATGGTCCCTCTAGAAGAAAACAAACCTTAACTCGATTATGTGACCGTCTTGAACTGCCCTTTGAACCTTAGGGTTTGGGGCAGTACGGCATGCCACATGTGAAGCGTTGGCTTGACCCTTCTACAGCTGGACCGTTGGTACTGAGGCATGAAGTGAATGTTTTTAAACTTATATCATGTGTTGATCTATTTCGGGAAAACTTGGGTGTTTGATTGTTCGATCGGAAGTTTAACATTTTCTATTTATCTAGAATGTGATACAATAATTAGAATTCACAAGTAGTTATGAGATAACTGAATGAATGTTATAAATCTAGCACTTTAGTCTCACTTGATCGGTTGCCACGGAATTTTGATGCGATCAAAAGTCCGTCGCAATCACGTAGCGTACGCGGATATTCGCCGGTAAACTTAATAGATAGCCATGCCTCATAGCCCCGACCAAGTGACTGTAGGAGAACCCCGTCGCCGAAAGTATCCATTCGGGTGCTCGCGGTAGCGGTGTTCCGCCTTGGTGCACTTCGTCGACGGCATCGGGGGTGCGGCCGTCTACTGAAGTTTGCGACGAGCATTCGATCAAAATGCCGGGAATCTTGTTGAATTGCCCGACTTGATATTGAAAAGTGTTTTCAATAATGAGACTAAAATACGGGGTTTATAATTGTTAGGCATGCGATGTCTAAGTAATTCATTTGATTAGGCATGTGATGTCTAAGGAGGTTACGGATTCCAACTGTTGTAGTTTTACACTTTCTTTTCTGTGACCATAAGTGTAATATGTGATATCGCCGGTTTCGTTGCTATATGTCAACGACAATTGGGATGCGCACATTTACTTACGTTGATGACATGTGATGTTGTGTGTTGCTGGATATGTTATATTGGATCGTCGTGTTTGAATAGCCGGGGTTTTTTATATGAGATGAGTGTTTTTTCATTTTCATTCATGTAAAAACTTGTATGTAATATTCTTTTATTGGGACACTTCCAGGTTGCGGAAGATGTCACCTTTGTATATTATTTACTTTTCCGCACTAGGATAGACCCAAGGAGGAGGGCACAAGTAACCGGGTTCTGGAGTCTAGTGGGAGACCAACTCGAGGAGTCGAGTCCGGGTCTCCTAACTCTAGAATTGGTAGGGTTGCTTGCCGCTCTCGTAGGGTCTAGGGGTGTGGGTTTGGCTATTCATTACGATCGTGGAATCCGTGTTTTATACTGGCTCGTATTGAAAACACGGACGTCCTAGTATATCCAATGTTTCATATGTTTCTTCTGCTGCGATATCTGTGATGTGATCATTTGATGTTCTGTGACAAATACTGTATATAGTATATATGATATATTATATAGACGTTACTTATGTTTTACACCCGCGCTAGCCCTGCCCCGCTCTGTCGTTAGTTACCTAACTTAATGGTGCACGAGGGGACATCGAGGCGAATGCGGATGTCATAAGTGTACGTTGTATTTATCTATGATGTTTAGGTAACTTAAATGATAGGACATTCATTAATGAGATTAATGAAAGAAAATAAACCTAATTGATGTTGTGGAATCGAATTTCAAAATAAAACTGGTAGCTACATTCTTGCTTTGCATCGCGGTGTTCCTTGTAGAACATCCTGCACCTTATTCGATAAAGAAAGGACCGAGATCCCTTCACCGGGAGTGACTCCTTTAGCAATAACTGGCAGATGCTACACACTCGGTTTGTCTTTTGATTGCTTCTATAGTTTCTGCTTTGCACAGTGATATATATGATATATCACGCACCTCATTCGACGAGGAAAGGGCCGACGATCCCTTCACCGGGAGTGACCCCTTTAGCAAAACTAGAAAAACCTCAAAAACACTCCATTATAAAATCATTTGATTCTACAACGATATCAAGTTCATTACACAATAGGTTTTCAGAAAAATCTGCCGTAGCCCTCTGTCATTTCAGATAAGTACTAGTTAGTATTCGTGCTACGTTTGTTGACTATGTTAAGGCGTAGTGTGCGGTAGCTAATTAGTGCTTATCTGTATAAGCATATGATGCGATTGGATTAGGGTAGTCGTGCGACTTTGTTGACTATGTTAAGGGTCGTGCGGGTGGGTTTAATTCAATCGGGAAATGACGGGTTGAACTTGACTAGCACTTATCATTTGTTGACTATGTTAAGGTCATATAGCTGCTAGGGGCAAAATTATCGGGAATTTCAAGTGTTGAAATTTGCAATGAGATTGCATACCTTCTATGAGATAGTTGGATCCCGATACCCACTGCGAGTAATTGTTACTCCTGGGAGAGTTTTACACATTACAATTAGCCGATCTAGTAGGTGTCTAGAAAGGTGTCAACGGGGTTACGCCTCTGGGAAAATGAGGTTTACATTAATTAGGTTCGTGCGAAAGCACGGGGGACCTCCCTCAAAGTACCGACACTGGCCTGGCTAAAAGATTGGCGAACTTGTAGTATGTAATTAATCCCGGCTAGTCTTTCCTTTTAGGGTTTGAAGGAAGATTTGATAAAAACAGTGGGAGCCATCCTTATTAGATAAAATAATAACCGATCTGATCTTGCAAGAGCGCACGCAGAGTGTTTTCTTCTCTCTCTCTCTCCTGGTAGCGACCATATCACGCCTTAATCAAGATAATAATACGGATATTGACCGAACCCGCTTGTTATACTGAGCTGGGGAACGTTGGTCCCGCTCCATCTTATAATCGTTATAAGACAGAGCAGGAAATTGGTGAATACCAGATTTCCCGAGCCGCCCAAACGAAGAAAGTGCATATGATGCATCATCTTCGGGTGTGTTCGTTACACAGAACTGTTTCTCAATATCCTCTGTGTCCTGGGTATCTGATACCGGATCAGGATCCCTGATATGTAATCTTTTATATAGGGCTACAGAAAGGCAGAGAACTGAGAACGGGTGATAAGTTTCATGAGACAGAAAAGGGGGCAAGTGTTGCAGCCAAGTCTGTTGGTCACTGTCACCCTGTATGACCAGTACATTGATTCTGAACGAATGTTATTAGATACCGAACCTGATATACAAAATCATATCGGTCTCTTTATTAGTAAAGAAATGATAAAAATTTTTATTAATGGATAATGTTTTGATCATTTCCTATATCAAAAGTTGATCGGTTCAGGCACGTTATCTAAAAGCATTGGAGTTCTAAATCAAACTACAGTTCTTAGTATACGGAACACACATAAGAGGAAGAGTTCAGAAATGAACGAATCCTTCTTGAGGCATTGTAGACTAGGTCATATCAATGCAACCCGACTGGCTGAAGTTACATTTAGATGCATATTTAAATTAGTTTGAATTTACATCTTGTGAAACTTGCCGGTCATGTCACAAAGATAAGATGACCACAGCTCTGTTTATTGGAAACAGAGAAAGAGTTAGTGAACTCTTAGGATTGATACATGCTGATGTATGAAAGTCCCCTGTCTACACATGCCAAGACCGGTTCTTTTTACTTCATTACATTCTCTGATAATCTCTCAAGATTCAGACATATGTTCCTGTCGAAACACAAGTCCGAACCATTTGAGATATTCATACAATATAAGTTAGAAGTAGAGAACAAAAATACGGGTATAAGTATTATGTCCTATGATGAGATCAGGGAGGAGAATACTTGTGCATGGAATTCTTGGACTATTCTAAAGGAGAATGAGATTCTCTCTTAGTGTTACTCCTCTGAATACACCACAGCACAACGTTGTATCAGGGTGGAGCAATCACACCCTATATGATATGGTGCGCTCTATGATGAGTACTACTGAGTTTCCTATTTCTTTTAGGAAGTTATGCACTTATGAAGTTGCATACCTATTGAATAGGGTTCGATTCAAATCAGTGCCTACCACTCCATATAAGATATGGTATGGGAAGAACCCATATCTTAAGTTTGTTAAGATTTAGGGTTGTCCGGCCAATTTCTAAAAGCAAAATCCGGACAAGCTCGAGGCAAGGTCAGTTATGTAGAACTGGAAAGGTTCCAGCTATACAAACTGCAGCTGGTGATTTGACAGAACCAAAGGATTCAATAGTCCCCGATGAACCTCAACCTCTCCGCCGATCTAGTAGGGTTCCTCACCCACCCGAGAGATACTTCGGTTTCTCTATGACAGTGGGAGTGAGGATTGCATCATGAGATGATGACCCAACTAGTTTCGAGCTGGCCATCAGGAGTATGACTCTGTAAGAATGGCTGGATGCTTAGCGATCTGAGATGGAATCCTTATAAACCAACAAAGTATGGACTTTGGTTGCTTTATTTGAAGGGTTAAATCCCCATCAGGAGCAAGTATATCTTGAGAAGATTACTTGGTGTACATGGAAAAGTTGAGACTTTCAAAGCTAGATTTATTAAAAGTTTGCATCATTGACCAGGTATGGATTATAATGAAACCTTTTCTAAGTAGCTATGCTTAAGTCCATCCAGATCCTACTTGCCACGGCTACATACCATAACTACGATATCTGGCGGTTGGGTGTCATGACTGCTTTTCTAAATGATGTTTTAGAAGAGAGAGTCTGTAAGTACACAGTCAGAGGGCTTCGTAGACAGTGGGAGCAGCGGAAACGTGTGTAAGATGTTTTATATGATAAAGCAGGCATCGCGGAGTTGGAACATCTGTTTTGATGAGTTAGTCAAACAGTTTGACATCATCAAAATGGTAGATGAACCTTGTATATACAAAAAGGTAGTAGGGAGTATGGTAGTGATCCTCGTAGAGTACGTGGATGACACACTCTTGATAGGGAAGTAGTTTCCTATACTACGCTCGGTCAATCTCCGCTTATCACAATGATTCTCCATATAGGATCAAAGAGATACCTCCTAAATCCTGAGTTTTCATCTATGAGATAGATGTAATTGGATGTTAGGATACTCACTACATGTAGTGAGATGGTATCAATCGATCCTGGGGAGAATCACTGGAAGGGTTCCAGGGTGATAAGGACGACCGAATGTCAGTCACAGGCATTTTCTTTACCCTCAATAGAGGGACGGTATGTTGGAAGAGTTCCAAGCTAGATACCGTGGCATACTAGACGGTAAAGGCTGGATACATCGCTACTTAAGATGCTACCAAAGAGGCAGTTTAGGTGTATATTGGTTCATGAGATGAACTAGGTTCCTACCATTGTGTGACAATGGAAGTTTGGCTTTGGCCCAAGAACCCTGGTCCCATCAGAAACCCAGAAGTATTCTGAGGCAGCATCACCTGATCATGGAGATATTTGATCTCCAGGGTGATCGAGGGTAGGAGAGCAGACTCATAGGATAACACGGCGGATCCACTCACGAAGGCCTATTCCCAGAGAGAGACTTTTATGGGATGGTTGAGTATGTGATACTGCAACCACTGCTACAGATGGCCCTAGTGCAAGTGGGAGATTGTTAGTTATATGTATGCCCTAGAGGCCATTACTATACATAAGATGTATATTGTAGTAGATGCTTGGACATATATAGGGAGGACTTTCTTGCTCGAGATGATAGTATGCTATCTGGTTGCTCTTTACCTTAACGTGTACACTGATTGTCTCTCTGTTACATGTTGGTAAAGCCCTTAGGATGTGTACTTGACTACCTGGACTATGATGCGGATCATACTAGTGGGGACATGGTAGTCCATAAGTACATCCTTCAAGGTCCCTAGTCGTGGGTGTATCGAGACGGGGCATCGATATACCAGAGTAGACTAGCGTATACCTTCTCGACCCATACAGATGGGCGATGGATGATCCCATATCCATTGGTGTTTGACATCAGAGATGATATATAGGTGCTCAGTGGAGACTGGGTACACTGGACGGACTCGCCGAGAACTCCCAGATGGTATTATACCTTATGTCAGATGGCAGTTCTCTGGTGACACTGGTACAGAGTAGTCTGTTGACCCGAGATCGTCATAGAGTCTTGTGTGATTCCCACTGTGCTTTGATTTCTACCTTACCACGTCCAAGAGGGCGTGCAAAATGGTGGTTTTTGGGTACAGTCCCGAATCACATGGAGGCAATGAGCGATAGGAAGGGATTCGACTCTCCCGGTATAGGGTGTTGATGTTGCACTGTGTTCGATTGGCTATAACCGGAAATCCCTGTCCAGGGTTGCTGAGATTTACTGGTAAATGTTACTAGTAGTTTCTCGAACTGTTATAGACCTCATATCGACACGACTTATCGAGCTACTGGGGTCTGACGTTTACCACCCCTAGGCGAGATATGCGACATATCAGACGATCAGACCGGACTGTACGGTAAGTGTTGCTGGTTGGATTCACAGGAGTGTGAGCGGGCTTGCTCGTTGATCTTTTGATCGCTCAATACCCGGGTGGCCGTTACGTTTAGCAGACCGCTTGTGGTTTGTGGGTGTTTGATATGATCATCACCTGCTGCCGGCGTATTGACGAGTCTTTAGAGTCCTACACAGAGGTTTCCTGGATCAAGCGAAACGAAATAGGAGCGCATATGAGATATGTGCGGGACCGAGAATAATACCAGTATGTGATAATGTATTCGATTCTCGCGATTTATGACAGTGATCGGTTATATGCGATATAGCCGGGTTATCGGATCAAGTGTTGATTCGATAAGTTGTTACTATTGATATTAGTCGGTTATATGCGATATGACCGGATGTTAAATCAAGTGTTGATTTAATGATTTAATGTATAATTATATATTTGATATATTACTTTACATTAACTAGTATTGGTTCACTTAAGATGTTTTTCTCACTTGATTGTGCACATTGTATATGTGATATATTTTTTGTACACAAGTTTGTATCATGTTTGATGATACATGCAAACTTGGGTGTATGTTTGATTTAAACCATGGTTAGTTAATGGTTAGGGTTTCATTTGTTATCTTTTCTTAATCATTTATTTATTTTGGCAAGAAATAAAATGGTGGCTAACTTTGGATTTTGTTGAAACTTCATGAAGATTTGAAAGACTTTAACCATTTTGTTTCTTTCCTTAACCCAACCATTCAACTGAACCCTAGTTTATTCTCTACACTTAACCATGGTTGCAAAATGATAACCATCACTTGATTTTATTTTAATTGTGAATTCTTTTTCCTTCTTCTTCTTCTTCTTCTTCAAGGAAGAAGAAAGAAAACCTTTGCTTTAAAAATGTCAAGTGATGATTCCAAGTGAGAAATCCAAAATCCAAAGTGAACCCACTTCCTATTTCTTCATCCTCTACCACTTGCCATGTAGTATAGGGTGTTTTCTTCACAAGTTTCATGACTTGGTGAAGTTGGAGCTTGATCTTGAGTTGCCTCGACGTAGATCATCTTCGGCATCGAAGTCGACGACCTAGCCCGATCATTTCTCCGACGAAACCATCGCTAGAGTCCGGGATCCCGATGATCGCAGTGGAGGGACGTCAACATGGAGCTAAAGAAATGGTGGAGCGGATCTACAAAGGTTGTATTTCCGTTCACTTTGCAGTAAAGTTGTTTACTAGCTTGTTGTTTAACCTTTTCTCTAGTTAACGATCTAGTTTAGGGTTTCTCGGCATCCGAAAATTTTGAATTTGGCATGGTTGATGCCTTGTGGAACCTCTTTGATGTTCCTAGGAACCCTACAATATAGACTTGGAGAAATTAGGAACCGCATGATATATATATTAACTTGTTACAGTTAATTAGAGGCTTTTCCTTTATATGCTCAAATTACAGTTTTATGTTACGTATATTATATTCATGGATTTTCGCATTGAGATATGGATTTTTCATGATGTTTTCTGGATTGATGACCATGGTAGTTTCATGAAATTATGTATTATTTGAAAAACCCGGTTTCTCTTGATATGATATTTTAGCAGCCACCATGTGTTTTATCGGTTCTGATATATATACCCCATGCGAGGAGGAGTCGTTGGCCGCGTGAGGGTACATGGTAGGGCCCGGAGGTACCCCGGGGCAAGAAATGGATTTCAATGCACCACGCCGATGAGCCTGACAAGGGAACCATACCTACCGGTGACAGTACTTATGACTCGGCGGTTATCGTGGGGATACCGACGAGTGTCATGTACGTATGGATACGTCGAAAGGCGAGGGTCGAAGCTGGGCACTCGAGTTTCCGGGATAGCGTATGATACGTACCTATCAGGGGGCCAGTCTGTAAGTCCATATTGCGACCCCCGGTACTTACGGGGAGGCGGAAACGGTATAAAAAACAAATTTTTATCGCAAGAGGCAACATGGACTAAACTAGGTCGGGATCGTGTCTAAACTAAACTAGCAAATACGCTAAAAGGAGTTAGCTACTATGGAAGAAGGTTATACCTAAACTTGAACTCCTTCTTCTTTAAACCTTGTAGAGGTTGATGGTTCTCTTTTCGTCGCCTTCTCCCGTCGAAGATGGATCCACCTCGAAGGTTCGACCTTTGGGCTCTTCCTCGATCTTTGAGTGAACTAGGGTTTCCGGCTTGCTAAACCTTCATCCTAGAATGAGTAGAGAGTGATTAGGGTTTGCTTTTCCTTTTAAAGAGATGGATTCTCAACACATGAGAAGGTTTCTCTTTGTTAGAGGAAGAAGAAGATGAAGTGAAGAGAGAGAAGAAGAATGAGATAATGAGATAACTTTTCTCTTTCTTGCAACCATAATGCAAAAGAAAAGTATTATCTAAATAATAATAATTGAAATAAGAATAGTTGATGGTTATTTTTGGAATGACCACTATCATGCTTCTTTAAATGAAGTGTAAGCATGAATCAAGGAGGATCTTTCAAAGCATGATGGTGGTCAATGGTCAACAAGTCAACCAAGGTCAATAAGTCAACAAAAAATCAACCATAACATAATTCTCATTTAATTACTATTATTAATAGATAATACATAAATCCATTAGGGTTTGGAAAATGATAACTGTCAACTGTGCATACGCACCCGTTCCGAAACCCTAATGAAAAACCTCATCCTCCGCCTCAAGCAACTGTGCATACACACCTGCATTCTCGTTTCGAGAAACAAGAATACCAAGAGATAAAAGCAACCCTAAAACATATACCAGTATCTGGCTCAAACCAGAGCCTGCCAGTATAATCCGTTCGGACTCCAAACGTGCACAAGTGCGCGGATGAGAACGAACCCTGTCGCAAAAACCATGCGACCTCTACTCTGTTTTGCCCAGAGGCGAATACCCTCTGTGTGGGACTCTAAAGACTCGGCACTACGCTGGCAGTGGGTTTAACCACAGACCGCAAGCGGCACTAGCTGTGCGTAACGGTCCCCAGGTAGATGCCGACAAGAAGGCCGACGAGGTGAAACCCCATCTGTAATCCTACTGAGTCTGAATGTGACAGTCTCCGTACAGTCCGGTCTGTTCGTCTGATACATCGCATGGCGGGCCTAAGGGGAGGTAAACGCCAGTCCCCTAATAGCGGTACAAGTCGTGTCGGAGTGAAGCCCAAAACACCCTGAGATAACACTGGAAGCCTACCAGTATATCTCGCTTGCCCTGGCCAGGGACTACTCGTGTAATGGCTCTCCTAGACACAGCGCGATGTCAACCCCCAATACCGGGAGAGACGAATCCTGTCTAACTGTCACTGCCTCCAAGCGCTTCGGGACTGCACCCAACCACTACCTGTTTGCACGACTCCTTTGAGCCGTGGTAGGGTAGTGATCAAAATGCAGTGGGAACACACTCGAGGCGAAGTGCCAGTGTCAAGTCAGCGGACTAAGCTGTACTCATGTCACCTGGGAACTGATAACTGACGATAGGTATAATACCAACCTTTCAGTTCCCGACGAGTCCTGTCCAGTGTACTCGTAACCCAACGAGCACCCGCATACTATCTCCAGTACGACGTACTGATGGCTGTGGGACAGACCATCTCCCATACTGGGATGAGAAGCGCATACGCTAGTCTACTCCGGAGTATCGATGCCCTGTCTCGATAGTCCTACGACTAGGGACCTGTATAAGGATGTGCCTATAGATTACCCAGCCCCCACTAGTGTGACTGCCATCACAACGCTGGTAATCAAGCAAAGATCCTAAGGGCTCCACTAATGCGTATGAGTGATATACTGAAATAAACACAAGTATACATTGAAGTAGAAACAAACCAAGTAGCATACTACTATATTGAGCAAGATTGTTTATACAAGGTGAATATCCCAAGCTTCCATCAAGTAATATACAAACTAGTATGATACAGTAATGGCCTCTAGGGCATATACACTAACAATCTCCCACTTGCACTAAGGCCATGAACTGGCGTACCGAAGACCTATCATCTCGATCAGCCGCTCGAACTGAGTCTGGGGTAGGGCCTTGGTGAATGGATCTGCAGTGTTCTCTTCTGAAGCAACCCTCCGAACCTCGATCTCCTTGCGATCCACGATCTCCCTGATCAGGTGATACCGCCTCAAGATGTGTCTGGATCTCTGATGGGACCTGGGTTCCTATGCTAAAGCTATAGCCCCATTGTTGTCGCAATACAGAGGTATTGGGTCAACAATGGACGGAACCACCTGAAGTTCTTTTAAGAACTTCCTTATCCAGACAGCTTCTTTTGCGGCATCAGATGCAGCAATGTATTCCGCTTCCATTGTCGAGTCTGCAACGGTTTCCTGTTTGGAGCTCTTCCAACATACCGCCCCTCCATTGAGGGTGAAGACAAAACCCGACATGGACTTGGAATCATCCTTGTCACTCTGGAAGCTGGAGTCAGCAAAGGCCTCGATCTGGAGGTCTTTTCCGCCATACACCAAGAACATCTCCTTAGTCCTTCTCAGGTACTTGAGAATGTTCTTTACCGCTATCCAGTGTTTCTCCCCAGGGTTTGACTGATACCGGCTTACCACACTCAGTGCATAAGCTACATCCGGTCTGGTACACAACATCGCATACATTATAGAGCCTACCGCAGAAGCGTAGGGTATAATAGACATGCGATCCCTCTCCAAATCAGTCTTGGGAGACATCTCTTTAGAGAGGGTGATCCCGTGACAAGCCGGTAGGTTACCGCGCTTGGAATCTTCCATACTGAATCTCTTCACTATGGTGTTGATGTACCTGGACTGAGAAAGTCCTAATATCCTCTTGGATCTATCACGATGGATCCGGATCCCCAGGATGTATGAGGCATCACCCAGGTCTTTCATGGAGAACCTGTGTGACAAGAACCCCTTGACAGATTGTAGCATAGGAATGTCATTTCCTATTAAGAGAATGTCATCCACGTATAAAACGAGGAATACTACAGTTCTCGCTACAAATCTACTATAGATGCATGGTTCATCTGGATTTTTGATAAAGTCAAATTCCTTGACTGTCTCATCAAAACAGATGTTCCAACTCCGCGATGCCTGCTTTAGTCCATAGATGGACTTAAGCAACTTGCACACCTTTCCGCTGCTCCCACTCTGAATGAAACCCTCTGGCTGATCCATATAGACACACTCCTCTAAATTTCCATTTAGAAAAGCGGTCTTTACGTCCATCTGCCAAATCTCATAATCGTGGAAGGCAGCAATGGCAAGAAGGATCCGAATGGATTTCAGCATAGCCACTGGAGAAAAGGTTTCGTCATAGTCCAAGCCAGGTCTTTGACGGAAACCCTTTGCTACAAGTCTAGCTTTATAGGTCTCAACCTGTCCATCTACACCAATCTTCCTTTTGAAGATCCACTTGCATCCTACGGGTTTTACCCCGTCTGGAGCAATGTCCAACGTCCATACTTTGTTGGTGTACATGGACTCCATTTCGGTCCGCATTGCATCCAGCCATTTTACCGAGTCGACGCTCTGAACGGCCTGCTGGAAGCTAGTAGGCTCATCATAATCTATGATGCAATCCTCTCGATCCCCGTCTATGAGAAAACCGTAGTATCTCTCGGGCGGATGAGACTGCCTACTACTCCTGCGGAGCGGCGTAGGAATGTCCTGTTCTTTTGAACCCTCTGGTTCCTCCAAGCTTTCAGTAATAGCTCGTGGTTCTGGAATTTCTTCCAGTTCTACTGTGCTCCCACTTATCTGGTTTTCCAAAAACTCAGTTTCCAAGAAGTAGGCATGACGAGAAACAAGAACTTTTTGTTCCTTTTCACAGTAGAAGAAATATCCCTTGGAATTCTTTGGATATCCCACGAACTTACACTGTACTGAGCGTGCCTCGAGCTTGTCCACATGCTGCTTTTTAACAAAAGCTGGACATCCCCATGTCTTAATGTGCTTAAGATAGGGTCTCTTCCCACTCCACATTTCATATGGCGTGGTAGGCACAGTCTTAGTAGGAACTCGGTTCAAAAGGTACGCAGCTGATTCTAGCGCATACCCCCAGAATGATCACGGTAACTCAGCGTTGCTCATCATGGACCGTACCATATCCAATAGGGTTCGGTTCCGTCTCTCCGATACACCGTTGTGTTGCGGAGTGTATGGAGGAGTAAGCTGAGAGAGAATTCCGTTCTCTTTTAAATAATTCAGGAACTCGGCACTCAAGTATTCTCCACCTCGATCCGATCTTAGAATCTTGATACTTTTGCCGGTCTGTTTCTCTACTTCATTCTTATATTCCTGGAACTTTTCAAAGGCTTCGGACTTATGTTTCATTAAGAAGACATAACCGTACCTTGAGAAATCATCCGTAAAAGTAATGAAGTAAGAGTAACCGCTTCGCGCATGTGTAGACATTGGACCGCACACGTCGCTGTGTACGAGCCCCAAGAGCTCGCTCGCTCTTACTCCGTGTCCAGTGAACGGAGTCTTTGTCATCTTTCCCATGAGACAAGATTCACAAGTGGCATAAGACTGATACTCGAACGGATCCAAGTATCCTTCTTTATGTAACTTAGTCAACCGTGTCTCATTGATGTGACCCAGTCTACAATGCCATAAGAAAGCCTGATTGATATCTGGAGACTTTCTTTTGTGTGTATTCTGGACATTAAAAATCTGTGGTTGGTTTAACACGTATATACCATTGCTCAGTGTACCTGACCCAATCAGAACTTGATTAAGGTGAATGTTTACAATATTACTTACAAACGCAAATTCATAACCTTCTTTAGATACTAAAGATACAGAAATGATATTACAAGTTGCGTTGGGTACAAAAAAGCAATTACGCAAAACCAAAACATGCCCATCTGACATTCCCAGGTGATAGTCCCCCACGGCTTTAGCATCCATGCTAGCTCCGTTTGCAACTCTGAGGGTCATGTCACCTTCCTTCAAAAACCTATGATTTCTCAACGCCTGCAATGAATTACAGATATGAGATCCTGATCCGGTATCCAATACCCAGGAAGTAGAGTTTATAGAAAGACAGTTTTCAATAACATACACACCTGAAGCTGAAGCCGCAACCTGCTTCAGTTCCTGTGTCTTGGCCTTCCAAGCCCTGCAATCTTTCTTCCAGTGTCCACTCTTATGACAATAGAAGCATTCTTCTTTACCCACAAGCTTCCCCGCAATCTTTGTTGCCAATTCTTTTCCCTTCGTACCCACTTTACTAACACCGCCTCTTGGTTTGGCGGGGGCTTTCCTCCTCTTTCCCTTGGCTTTCGCCTTGGACCTAGAGGAAGAAGATCCTCCTACAAACAAAGCGGGTGTTTCCCTACCCTTCTGTAGGGTGCCCTCTGCGCTCCTCAGCATGTTGAGGAGTTCTGAAAGTTCAACTTCCTTTTCTTGCAAGTTGAAATTCAGTATGAACTGGGCGTAAGTGGATGGAAGGGACTGGAGAATTATATCCGTGTAGAGTTCACTGTCCAACGTGGTCCCAAGTTCCGCGAGCTCCTCAGTGTAGCCAATCATCTTAAGCACGTGGTCCGCTACCGATGATCCGACGGCCAATTTTGTCGAAAACAACTTCTTCGACACTTCGTATCTTGCGATACGAGACTGCTCTCCATACAGTTCTTTTGTATGAAGAAATATGGATTCCAAATCCATATTCTCGTGCCTCCTCTAATGATCGTTGTCCATCGAGGCAAGTACGAGGCACCTGGCCTTCGCGCTGGCAATCTCCCAAGTCTTACGGATTTCCTTATCCGCGACGCTGGAGGTGGGACTTGGGACGGGGGGAGCTTTGGTGGTAAGAAGATACCCCAGCTTGTCGTAAGTGATTGCCAACTTGACATTCCTGAGCCAATCCTTGTAGTTTGGCCCTGTCAATATGTTTTTATCTAGAAGTAACTTAAGTCCAGTCATTTCGATTTTGGTCGCTGCAGGGGGAAGAGAAGGAACACTTTAGCACGATGCTCTTGCAAGTTTAGAATGGTTTTTAATTTGTCTAAACAGGATGGCTCCCACTGTCTCTCGAATCCCTCCTCAAACCACAAAGGAAGAATTAGCCGGGATCAATCCCACCGTGCAATACTTGCTTAACCGTTCAGCCAGGCCAGTGTCGGTACTTCGAGGGAGGTTTTCCAACGCTTTCGCGAAGTTCCTTAATTAAATAACATCTTTTCCCTGGGGGCGTAGCCCCGCTAACACCTTTCTAGGCACCTACTAGGTTTATAGCATTGATCGTCTAGTGAGAAATTTCCCGAGGAGTAGCATATACTCACAGTAGGATCGGGATCCAAATATCATCGTGTGACGAAACTGAAGGAATCCTACCAGAATCACCACACTCCAAATGGTATGCAAATCTAGCAAGTTTCAGTACTTATGAAACTCCCGATGTGGATTTTTGCCCCATGCTCTTATGACCTTGACTTTGGCCAACAAATCATAAGTCACATGTCAAGTTCTACCCGTCGTTCTCCAGGTTAATTTGAATCCACCCGTATCTACCCTTGACTTTGGCCAACAAGGCAGTACGACTGTTCCAAACCAACGCATCTATCTATGCTGCACATGAATACCCAATAGCTACCAATCACTATGCCTTGACTTTGGCCAACAAACACAGCTTGAATACTATTGACTATTCATGTGAAACGACAGAGGGTTACGAATGGTTTTGGTGAAACCGTGAACGTAGTGAACTTGATATAATCGATGGAACGAGATAGCTTTTAGAAGGAGTGGCTCAAACTCCGCATTTAAAAGTTAGTTTTGAAAAGAACCGAGTGGTTTTTCGAAAGTGTTCCAACGATTTTAAATTGGTTTATTATCTTGCATTAGTTCTTTTAATGCGTGATATTCTTGCATTAGTACTTTTAATGCGTCCCATCATTTAATTCCTACCATTGCAGAAAACAACCAAAATATGACGTACGCTTATGCCATTCGCATTCGCCACGGGGTCCCGTCATCACTCGTTAGGTTACTTAACTAACGACAGAGCGGGGGCTGGGCTAGCGCGGCTGTAAAACATAAGCAACGCCTAAATAGAAAGCAATGATAGACATTACAGATCATAGATGAATACATTGGATATACTAGCAATCCGCAATCCTTTCGAGCCTGAAACGAAAAGCGGATAACACGGTCGCGGTGAATAGCCAATACCCCACCCAAGACCCCTACGGGTGCGGCAAACTACCCGCCAAGTACCCGGCAGTTTGTGCACCCCTCCATGGGTCTATCCTAGGAGCAAAAACAGTAAAAGGAATTATACAATGACGGCTACAACCCCGACCCGGTTGTGCGGCCAAACAAATAATAATTATTACATCAATTTACATTTACAATGAATGAAAGAAAAACAAAAGCTCATCTCACATCCAACCCCGGCTATTCACCCGCGACAGTCCAACACATTCATATACACATTCCAGCACATTACAGATCATGTATAACCCCGACTAATCGTCTTATAGCGATTAGCCGACGTTCAATACATGCAAGCATCACAGATATAACCATCATAGTCAAAGTGCAGTGAAGTTCGGAAAAAATACGGAATTATAGGACCCCAAAAGCAAATTTCAGTTCTGGAAAATCTGGGCACATATAATATATTTTAAAAATCCCAAAACCAACACACAAACACACTGCACGAAAAACGATGCACAGAGGAAGACAAAGCGCGGCGCTTCCGCGGCAAATACCCACCTCGTGCGGCGGAAGGGCGGCGGTTTGGACGAATCACTGTATCGTTTTTCTTGGGTGTTCACACAAAACCCTGAGCCGAATTTACAAGTATAAAGTTTTTCATTTTGAGCCAGAAAAATTTCAACAGAAACTCAGGTTTTGTAATATTCCGGTTTTGTGATTTTTACGGTTCCGAACTTCGTTACACTTTACTACCAAGCTAGTTTAAGTTTAGTTAGGCTCTGATACCACTGTAAGTCCATATTGCGACCCCCGGTACTTACGGGGAGGCGGAAACGGTATAAAAAACAAATTTTTATCGCAAGAGGCAACATGGACTAAACTAGGTCGGGATCGTGTCTAAACTAAACTAGCAAATACGCTAAAAGGAGTTAGCTACTATGGAAGAAGGTTATACCTAAACTTGAACTCCTTCTTCTTTAAACCTTGTAGAGGTTGATGGTTCTCTTTTCGTTGCCTTCTCCCGTCGAAGATGGATCCACCTCGAAGGTTCGACCTTTGGGCTCTTCCTCGATCTTTGAGTGAACTAGGGTTTCCGGCTTGCTAAACCTTCATCCTAGAATGAGTAGAGAGTGATTAGGGTTTGCTTTTCCTTTTAAAGAGATGGATTCTCAACACATGAGAAGGTTTCTCTTTGTTAGAGGAAGAAGAAGATGAAGTGAAGAGAGAGAAGAAGAATGAGATAATGAGATAACTTTTCTCTTTCTTGCAACCATAATGCAAAAGAAAAGTATTATCTAAATAATAATAATTGAAATAAGAATAGTTGATGGTTATTTTTGGAATGACCACTATCATGCTTCTTTAAATGAAGTGTAAGCATGAATCAAGGAGGATCTTTCAAAGCATGATGGTGGTCAATGGTCAACAAGTCAACCAAGGTCAATAAGTCAACAAAAAATCAACCATAACATAATTCTCATTTAATTACTATTATTAATAGATAATACATAAATCCATTAGGGTTTGGAAAATGATAACTGTCAACTGTGCATACGCACCCGTTCCGAAACCCTAATGAAAAACCTCATCCTCCGCCTCAAGCAACTGTGCATACACACCTGCATTCTCGTTCCGAGGAACAAGAATACCAAGAGATAAAAGCAACCCTAAAACATATACCAGTATCTGGCTCAAACCAGAGCCTGCCAGTATAATCCGTTCGGACTCCAAACGTGCACAAGTGCACGGATGAGAACGAACCCTGTCGCAAAAACCATGCGACCTCTACTCTGTTTTGCCCAGAGGCGAATACCCTCTGTGTGGGACTCTAAAGACTCGGCACTACGCTGGCAGTGGGTTTAACCACAGACCGCAAGCGGCACTAGCTATGCGTAACAGTCCCCAGGTAGATGCCGACAAGAAGGCCGACGAGGTGAAACCCCATCTGTAATCCTACTGAGTCTGAATGTGACAGTCTCCGTACAGTCCGGTCTGTTCGTCTGATACATCGCATGGTGGGCCTAGGGGGAGGTAAACGTCAGTCCCCTAATAGCGGTACAAGTCGTGTCGGAGTGAAGCCCAAAACACCCTGAGATAACACTGGAAGCCTACCAGTATATCTCGCTTGCCCTGGCCAGGGACTACTCGTGTAATGGCTCTCCTAGACACAGCGCGATGTCAACCCCCAATACCGGGAGAGACGAATCCTGTCTAACTGTCACTGCCTCCAAGCGCTTCGGGACTGCACCCAACCACTACCTGTTTGCACGACTCCTTTGAGCCGTGGTAGGGTAGTGATCAAAATGCAGTGGGAACACACTCGAGGCGAAGTGCCAGTGTCAAGTCAGCGGACTAAGCTGTATTCATGTCACCTGGGAACTGATAACTGACGATGGGTATAATACCAACCTTTCAGTTCCCGACGAGTCCTGTCCAGTGTACTCGTAACCCAACGAGCACCCGCATACTATCTCCAGTACGACGTACTGATGGCTGTGGGACAGACCATCTCCCACACTGGGATGAGAAGCGCATACGCTAGTCTACTCCGGAGTATCGATGCCCTGTCTCGATAGTCCTACGACTAGGGACCTGTATAAGGATGTGCCTATAGATTACCCAGCCCCCACTAGTGTGACTGCCATCACAACGCTGGTAATCAAGCAAAGATCCTAAGGGCTCCACTAATGCGTATGAGTGATATACTGAAATAAACACAAGTACACATTGAAGTAGAAACAAACCAAGTAGCATACTACTATATTGATCAAGATTGTTTATACAAGGTGAATATCCCAAGCTTCCATCAAGTAATATACAAACTAGTATGATACAGTAATGGCCTCTAGGGCATATACACTAACACAGTCCTGGTGACAGCACCTGATAGATCAGTATTTATGTGTCGATACTTGACACATGTTTTCATGATATTTTTACTCTTAAATATATATAACAGTGGAATAGTACGGTGTTATATATGCATATATATATATATATATATTAATGGAATGGGACGCTAATATATATGTATACATATCTAATTTATATACATCATCATAATACTCTTGCAAATATACTTATTTAGAATATATGAGATTTACTTGATATTGGACACTCAAGATATATGAGATTTACTTGATTTTGTACATTCAGGATATATGAGATTTACTTGATATTGTACTTTCAGAATTTATGAAACTTACATGATATGAGAGCCAATTTGGGGGCTGATTTGAGGAAATTAGGATTTGGATTGTCTTGATGAACTTTGGTCCTACCACGAGGTCAGGATTCCGTGGGAATGGCATGTTTTATCCCATACGCCGCATTTATTGTTTATGCACTGCTTCATGTAATAGTAGTACCTGATAGAGTACCTTCCATGACTGTTGCATTTACATACTTTTATTTTATATGCATTGCTCCATGTAGTAGTTGTACCTGCTAGCGTACCTTTCATGACTGTTGCATATATACATTGTCATATCATTGCTTCATGTATTAGTAGTACCTGATAGAGTACCTTATATGATTGTTGCATACAGATTGTCATATTATTGCTTCATGTATTAGTTGTACTTGCTAGTGTACCTTTCATGACTGTTGTATTCATATGACCTTTTATTGCTATTAGCTTGCATATGTTAGATTCGCGCTGTACGTGCATACTTGCGATTACCTGCATATATTATTTACTATTCACGAGTTGGCAACTCACCCCCGTTGTGCCACAGTGTTTGCAGGTTGTTCCTCAGAGTAGTCAGAGGCAGAGCTATTTACACCTATCTTATCATCTTTTGCTGCGGATACCGCTTCGGCTCACAGTGTGCAGTTTTGCTTTAGGTGGGTTTTGTGGTTATCCGTTCATGTTCATTGTATATTCGTTGTATCCTGTACTCTCCATCTACCACTTTCATGTATTGACTTAGAGACTTGATGTGATGATGATATTGTATATTATTTTGTGACTTGGATGTCTTTTATGCAGTTTTATTTATATCGTCTTTTATTTCTTCGCTACGGCGTCGTATATTAATTGTGGTGGTTGTTTTCTGCCTTTGGGCGTGTTTTTGCTCCCGTTTGGGGATACTTTATTTATATCTTTGTTGTACCCATTTTTGGGGCTGGTTTTTCAAAGGTGGTGTTTCCAAAATTTTAAAGGAGATAAAGTTGGACTTTAAAAAATTTGGGTTGAGATTTCAAAAGTTTTAAAAATGTTCTTATTTCTCACTACTTTTGATGGTTTAGATTACTGGGTTTTCGTCTTACTTAAATTGCATTACGCCTGTAGACATTGTGTAGTTTATGGACCGTCACGTGCGACAAAGTTGGTATCAGAGCGCTAGGATTTACCTTTCGGAGTGTAGGATGACCTTGGTATGATGGAGTAGGTAGCTTAAGCAGAGTAACGTAGTGTGTGTATGTCCGCGGCATACTCACGACACGGTACTCCACCTAAAGTGACCTAAGTACTATTTGCTTGAAATTCCTTCCTTGATTATACTTATCCTTATGATTCGATTTCCGTGTTCATATCGAATCCTATTTCCATTTATAGCCTTTGCCGCCGATGACTATGAGGACTCAGAGAGGTGCAGCGAGGGCCGAGGTCAGAGATGACTCGGGTGGGATGAGGACAGACCAGGATGGCACGCTCGTTGCACAGGAGCAGATAGATCCGCCTTCGACAGATCGTATCGCTAGGCTTGAGGCAGAGATGCAGGACTTGCGCCAGACGATGAGGTCTTTGGTTGAGGCCAGTAGAGCGCAGCGACAGGAGGTTGTCACCCCTGTTACCCAGTTCTTCCTTGCGGTCAGTACACAGGATAGTGTTACGTATACAACACCAGTGGACGCAGCCCTATTCGACGAGGAGCGTCTTTCCGAGACTTTGGGATTTCGAGGAACGAGGAGGGCTAGTACAGGCGTGTCAGCCCCGAGACATAGGTTCAGTCGCCGAGACAGATTTCGTGACCGTCGCGGGAGTAGCAAAGGCTTAGGACGAGTACAGTCGTTCAGCTCTCATCCCCAGTAGGGTCAGCAGCCATCGTATGGATGTTTTCGATGCGGGAGCTTTCAACACTTCGTCAGACATTGTTCCTTAGCACCGCGTCAGACTCGTGTTCAGAGAGGTCGTGGTCGCGGAGGTTTCACTCAGAGGGGACAGGTTGGCAGAGGAGGAGTTCAGCCAGTTACGGGTAGGGGCCAAACATGAGTGTTTGCTTCTACTCATCAGGACGTGCGGGCGTCCAATGCAGAGTTTTCAAGTATTCTTAATTCTTATGTTCTTTTGATACACTTGTTTGTCTTACACACTTTGTGCCGTAGTTGGGCCGAGAGTCGTGTTAGCTAGATCAGCCATTTGTTGTGTTAACTTCTGTCAGCGATTCTTTTGTTGCGCAACACGTATTTCGGTCGTGTGCCAATCGGATAGGAGATAGAGATTCGTCCGTCATTTTGATCCTTCTAGAGATGTTGGATTTGAAGTTCTCCTGGGCACGGACTGGTTAGCTACGTGCTAGGCGTCTGTGGACTGCCTTGAGAAAACAGTCAGGTTTTGTTTTCCCGGCTAGTCAGTTCTTGTTGTGCAGGGGGGCAGTGGTGCCGCCTCTCAGAGCTTGAATTCAGCCTTTTTCTCTAGTCGTCTTTTGAAGAGAGGATGTTGAGGATTCTTGGCTTTCATTCGGGATGCTGGAGCCACAGTGGGTTTGTTGGACCGGCTTTCCATCGTGCGAGAGTTTTCCGACGTTGTTCCAGATGAGCCGGCGGAGCTTAGGGAGCTTAAGGATCAGCGGCAGAGTTGTTTGTTAGGGGCTTATGCGTTTGAGTGTTTCGCTTTGGGGAACTCCTATTCTGAGAAGGACGACAGTTTGAACTTGTGTGTTGATTGATCGTCAATTGAACCGGGTTACGGTGCGGATAAGTATCCTTTACCTTGCATTGACGATTTGTTCGACTTGCTCTAGAGTGTGAGATATTTTCTAAGTTTGTTTGGGATCAGGTCATCAATGGTTGCGGGTTCGGAGTAATGACATTCCGAATACTGCTTTTGTGCGCGCTACGGGCAGTATGAGTTTTGGTGGTGTCGTTGGACTCACCAATGCCCTAGCAGCATTGTGGATGTGATGAACCAGATTTCTTCAGGCCGTTCCTCGACCAGTTTATTGTTGTGTTATTGATGACATTCTGGTCTTTTCTAAGAGTCGTGAGGAACGTGAGCAGCACTTAAGGATTTGTTTTGCAGACATAGGGAGAGCACCAGCTGTTTGCTAAATTCTCGGAGTGTTCCTTCAGGCTTGATTGTGTTGACTCCTAGGTCTTGTGGTTACGGAAGACGGTTTCGTATGGTCCCGAGGAAGATCAAGGCCGTACAGCTTTGGCCCAGATTTGTGTACGGGACGGAGGACCGCAGATTTTTTGGCTTAGCAGGTTTTTACCGCCGTTACTTGCAGGATTGTTAGTGTTAGTGTATATGCCCTAGAGGCCATTACTGTATCATACTAGTTTGTATATAACTTGATGTAAGCTTGGGATATTCACAGTTGTATAGACAATCTTGCTCAAAATAGTAGTATGCTACTTGGTTTGTTTCTACTTTAATGTGTGCAAATGTTTCTTATACCATATCGCCTTTACACAATAGTGGAGCCCTTGGGATCTTTGCTTGATTACCAGCGTTGTGATGGAAGTCACACTCGTGGGGGCTAATCCACAAGCACATCCTTCTGCAGGTCCTTAGTCGTAGGACTATCGAGACAGGGCATCGATACTCCGGAGTAGACCACCGTATGCACTTCTCATCCCAGCTTGGGAGAAGGTCTGTCCCACAGCCGTCAGTACGTCGTACTTGAGATAGTATTCGGGTGCTCGTTAGATTACGAGTACACTGGACAGGACTCGTCGGGAACTGTTTGTTGGTATTATACCTATCGTCAGTTATCAGTTCCCAGGTGACATGAGTACAGCTTAGTACGTTGACTTGATACTGTCACTTCGCCTCGAGTGTGTTCCCACTGTTCTTAGATTGCTACCCTACCACGGCTCAAAGGAGTCGTGCAAACAGGTAGCAGTTGGGTACAGTCCCGAAGCACTTAAAGGCAGTGACGATTAGACAGGATTCGTCTCTCCCGGTATTGGGGGTTGATATCGCGCTGTGTCTAGGAGAGCCATTACACAAAGTCCCTGGCCAGGGCAAGCGAGATATACTGGTAGGTTTTCAGTGTTATCTCAGGGTGTTCTGGGCTACACTCCGACACGACTTGTACCGCTATTAGGGGACTGACGTTTACCGCCCCCCTAGGCCCGCCATGCGATATTCTTAGACGAACAGACCGGACTGTACGAAGACTGTCACATTCAGGCTTAGTAGGAGTTCAGATGGGTTCACCTCGTCAGTCTTCTTATCGGCATCTACCTGAGGACCGTTACATACAGCTAGTGCCGCTTGCGGTCTGTGGTTAAACCCACTGCCAGCGTAGTGTCGAGTCTTTAGAGTCCCACACAGAGGGTTATTCGCCTTTAGGCAAAACAGAGTAGAGGTAGCATGGTTTTGCGACAGGGTTCGTTCACATCCGCGCACTTGTGCACGTTTGGTGTCCGGACAGCTTATACTAGCGGGCTTTGGTTTAAGCCAGATCCTAGTGTTTGTTTTGGGATTAGTTTTATCTCATTGTATTCGTGTTCTTCGGAAGATGGATACGGGTGTGTATGCACAGTTGACTGAGGCAGAGGCAGAGGACTTTCATTAGGGTTGATGACCGTTATCTTTTTCTTAACCCTAATGATTATGTGAAATATGATTATTGATATTAATTATTTATAATTGTGTTATGGTTAGGGTTGTTGACCATTTGACAATGGTTGACTTGTTGACCTATGTTGACATATTGACCATCATCATTTCATATGAAAGATGCTCTTTGATTCTTGCAAAATTCATTAATGTGAAATGATAATTGTCATTTCAAGTTAACCATCACTATTATCTTTGATTAATTATTTAATTATCATAATTCATATATATGTGAGAAGGTTTGTTTTTATCCTCATTCTCTCATGCTCATTCTCTCTCATCCTCTTCCTCTCTCTCTTAAAGCTCTCCCTCTCATGAGTTGAGAACCATTTGGATTTTGAGATAAAACACCAAAATTTCTCTCTACTCTTTCTAAGGTTCTAGGTTTAGCACACCAAGCACTTTAGTTACCTCTATGTTGAGGTAGGAGCCAAAGGTTGAGGCCCTCGGGTGGATCTTTGTTCGGCAAGAGAAGGCGACGAGGACGACCCGTTCATCCCACTCCAAGGAGCAAGAAAAGAAGGACTTCAAGACTTAAGTATAACCCTTTAACCGAGTAGCTAAATCTCTTAGCATGGTGGTTAGTTTTTTTTAGCAAAGATCCTCCTTTTAGTCCATGTTGCCTAGAGTTCTAAAAATCGAATTTTTATACCGTTTCCGCCTCCCCGTAAGCACCGATGTAGGCAACGTGGACTTACAGTTGTATCAGAGCCTAGCTAAACACAAACTAACAAGTTAGCAAAGTATCTAGAATTTCGATCGGAGAAAAATCGCAAAACAAGTTTCAAAAACCTAACTTTCTGCCGATTTTTAAACCTGCTTTAAAAATAATAAATCATACACTAAAAATCGGCTCAGGGTTTTTAAAGAACACCCAAGAAAGACGATCCAGCGAGTTGACCAACTCACCGCGGATCCGCGGCCGAGTTGACTCGGCCGTGGGTCATTTCTCCTGCAATGTTCTTATATTGATGTTTTGGGATTTTTAGGATGGTTTGTTTCTGCCCAAATTTTCCAGAGAACAAATTTGTTTTTGGGGTGGTTACAAAACCGTATTTTGATCGAACTTCTCTAGAATTTGGCTAATGGGTTATATCTGTGATGTGATATATGTAATGAACGTCTGCTAATCGCTATACGTCGATTAGTGGGGGGTTATACATATCTGTGATCTGTAATGTTGATAGTTTGTGTATATGAATTCGTTGGATTGTCACGGATGAACAGCCGGGGGTTGTGAGATGAGAGTTTTCTTTATCTTTCATTCATTTATATGTAAATTGATGTAATATTATTTATATGGCCGCACAACCGGGATGGGGTTGTAGCTGTCATTGTATAATTTCTTTTACTGTTTTTGCTCCTAGGATAGACCCAAGGTGGGGTGTACAAACTACCGCGTACCTCGAAGTGCCGAGTGGCCTACTCACGTTGTTGAGGGAGGTTGCTTCACTTCAGATACTTGGCGGGTGGTTTGCCGCACCCGTAGGGGTCTAGGGTGGGGTTTGGCTATTCATCGCGACCGTGTAATCCGCTCTTCGTTACAGGCTCGTACGGAATGCGGATTCCTAGTATATCCAATGTGTTCATCTGTGATCTGGAATGGCTATCATTGCATGTGATGATTGTATATATCTATATGTAGATATCTATTTAGGCGTTGCTTATGTTTTGCATCCGCGCTTGTCCAGCCCCCGCTCTGTCGTTAGTTAAGTAACCTAACGGGTAATGACAGGACCCCGTGGCGAATGCGGATGGCATAAGCGTACGTCATATTTTCGTTGTTTTCTGCAATGATAGGATTAAATGATGGGACACATTAAAATTAATGCAAGAAAATAAACCAAGTAAAAGTCGTTGGAACACTTTCAAAATCACTCGGTTCTTCTCAAAAACCAACTTTTAAATGCGGAGCTTGAACCACTCCTTTTAAAAGCTATCTAGTTCCATCGATTACATCAAGTTCACTACGTTCACGGTTTCGCAAAAAAATTCGTAGCCCTCCATCATTTCAGTTAAATATTCGGTAGTATTCAAGCTATGTATTTTGACCTCACGCCAAGGCATAATGATTGGTAGCTGCCGGATATTTATCTGCTGCATAGATAGAATGCGTTAGTTTGAGACAGTCGTACTGCCATTTTGGCCTACGTCATGGGTAGGTACGGGTGGCTTCAAATTAACCTGGATAATGATGGGTAGAACTTGACATGTGACTTATGACATTTTGACCTCATGCCAAGGTCATAAGAGCATGGGGCAAAAATCCACATCGGGAGTTTTTAAAGAAACTGAAACTTGCTAGTGCTGCATACCATTTGGAGTGTGATGATTCTGGTAGGATTCCTTCAGTTTTGTCACACGATGATATTTGGATCCCGATCCTACTGTGAGTATATGCTACTCCTCCGGAACTTTCTCACTTAACGATCAATGCTATAAACCAAGTAGTTGTCTAGAAAGGTGTTAGCGGGGCTACGCCCACAGGGAAAAGAGGTTATTTAATTAAGGAACTTCGTGAAAGCGTTGGAAAACCTCCCTCGAAGTACCAACACTGGCATGGCTGAACGGTTAAGCAAGTATTGTACGGTGAGATTGATCCCGACTAATTCTTCCTTTTTGGTTTGAGGAGGGATTCGAGAGACAGTGGGAGCCATCCTGTTTAGACAAATTAAAAACCACTCTACACTTGCAAGAACATCATGCTAAAGTGTTTCTTCTCTCTCTCCTAATTGCAGCGACCAAACATTATGACTGGACTTAAGTTACTACTAAATAAAAACATACTGACAGGGCCAAACTACAAAAATTGGCTCAGGAATGTCAAAATGGCAATCACATATGACAAGTTGGGGTATCTACTTACCACCAAAGCTCCCCTGTCCCATGTCCCAAAACCAGCGTCGCGGATAAGGAAATCCGTAAGACCTGGGAAATCGACTGCGCGAAGGCCAAGTGCCTCGTGCTTGCCTCTATGGACAATGAAAATCAGAGGAGGCACGAGAATATGGACCTCGAATCCATATTTCTCCATACAAAAGAACCGTATGGAGAGTAATCCCGTATCGCCAGATACGAAGTCTCAAAAAAGCTGTTTTTGGCGAGATTGGCCGTCGGATCATCGGTAGCGGAACACGTGCTTAAGATGATTGGCTATATTGAAGAGCTCGAGGACCTTGGGACCACGTTAGAGAACGAGCTCTATACTGACTTGATTCTCCAGTCCCTTCCTTCCACATACGCCCAGTTTATCCTGAACTTCAACTTGCAAGAAAAGGAAGTTGAACTTTCAGAACTCCTCAACATGCTGAGGAGTGCAGAGGGCACCCTACAGAAGGGTAGGGAAACATCCACTTTGTTTGTAGGAGGATCTTCCTCTTCTAGGTCCAAGGCGAAAGCTAAGGGAAAGAAGATGAAAACCCCCACCAAACCAAGGGGCGGTGTTAGTAAAGTGGATACGAAAGGAAAGGCAAAGGCAACAAATGTAGCAGGAAAGCTAGTGGGGAAGGAAGAATGCTTTTACTGTCATAAGAGTGGACACTGGAAGAAAGATTGCAGGGCTTGGAAGCCAGAAACCAGGATCTGAAGCAAGTTGCGGCTTCAGCTTCAGGTGTGTATGTTATTGAAAACTGTCTATCAATAAACTCTACTTCCTGGGTATTGGATACCGGATCAGGATCACATATCTGTAATTCTTTGCAGGCACTGAGAAAGCGTAGGGTTTTGAAGGCAGGTGATATGACCCTCAGAGTTGCAAACGGAGGTAGCATGGATGCTGAGGCCGTGGGGGACTATTACCTGGGAATGTCAGATGGACATGTTTTGGTTTTACGTAATTGTTATTTTGTACCCAATGCAACTTGTAATATCATTTCTGTATCTTTAATATCTAAAGAAGGTTATGAATTTGCATTTGTAAGCAATGTTGTAAACATTCACCTTAATCAAGTTCTAATTGGGTCAGGTACATTAAGCAATGGTATATACGTATTAAACCAACCACAGATTTTCAATGTCCAGAATACACACAAAAGAAAGTCTCCGGAAATAAATCAGGCTTTCTTATGGCATTGTAGACTGGGTCACATCAATGAGAGAAGGTTGACGAAGTTACATACAGAAGGATATTTGGATCCGTTCGAATATCAATCATATGCAACTTGTCAATCCTGTCTCAAAGTAAAGATGACAAAGACTCCGTTCACTAGACACGGAGTAAGAGCGAGCGAGCTCTTGGGACTCGTACACAGCGACGTGTGCGGCCCAATGTGTAGGGTTGCTAGGCACGCGCACAAGGGTCTACGAGGAATCAACCATGCCCGATTGAAATTTTAGCCGTGCCGAACAACCCGAATACGGATCTTTAAACTAGGGTTTAGGCGAAAACGAACATGTTAAACTCTTTAACACTAAGTGAGAGGGATTACAACCTTTATAGATCCGTTCCTTCACTTCATAAGCTCCGTGTTGAGGTCCCTTCGCTGCGATCATCGTGTTGTGGACTCTTGAGAGGGTTCACGAAGAGAATGATGCAACCTTTGCTTCCGATCAACGATACCAAGATGATCTACCTTGAAGTTTCGATAACACTAGCTAACACTCATAATATGAAGTGAACACCCTCATCTAAATGGCAAGGATAGATGAGGATGATGAAGTAGGATTTTTACTCTCATTTATAATCTTTTTCTCACTCACTTTCATCACAAAAGAAAGCTTCTTCATGAAGAAGCTCAAGGAAGAAGAAGAAGAATGAAGATGATAACTCTTTTCCTTTTATGATGAACAATGAATTATTGTAGTGGTTACAAATCTAACCAAGGGTTAAACATGAGAGAGTTAACCCTTGTAGAGAGTTAACTAGGGTTAATGGTTTGGATTGGGTTAACATAATATCTCACAAAAAAAACAAGCAACCACAATGTCAAAGCTTCATGAAGCTTCATGCAAAAGCTAACCCTAATCCAAACCCTAACCAAGTTTAAACCCTAAACCATAGTTAAATTTGTAACCCTAACATGTTGCAATATTATATATCACATATACAATATATTTTGTAACAATAGAAAATAATACAATTAACATATATCGCATATATATCAATGTATTATCCCGTGAGAAAATGAATCTTTTAGCGAGCTAATATTAGTTAATGTAATTTAATATATCATATATATTATTATACATTAAATTATCGAATCAACACTTGATCCGACAATCCGGCTATATCGCATATAACCGACTAATACTATGACCCGGCTATATCACATATACCCGGCCGATATCTCATATCGCGAGAATCCAATACGGTATCATATACCGCATTATACTCGGTCCCGCACATATCACATATGTGCTCCTACTCCATTTTGCCTGAGCCAAGAAACCTCTGTGTATGACTCAAAAGAATCGTCAATACGCCGGCAGTAGGTGATGATCATATCAAACACCCACAAGTTGCAAGCGGTCAGCTAAACGTAACAGCTACCTAGGTATTGAGCGCTCAGAAGATCAACAAGCTAGCCTGTAACTTCTCCTGTGTATCCAAACAGTAACACTCCCGTACAGTCCGGTCTCGTCGTCTGATATGTTGCATATCTCGCCTAGGGGTGGTAAATGTCAGACCCCAGTAGCTCGATAAGTCGTGTCGATACGAGGTCTATAACAGTTCGAGAAACTACTGATAACACTTACCAGTAAATCTCAGCAACCCAGGCCAGGGATTTCCGGTTATAGCCAATCGAACACAGCACAATATCAACTCCCTATACCGGGAGAGACGAATCCCCTCCTATCGCTTGTTGCCTCCATGTGATTCGGGACTGTACCCAAAAGCCACCTTTTTGCACGCCCTCTTGGACGTGGTATGATGGAAATCAAAGCACAGTGGGAATCACACAAGACTCTATGACGATCTCGGGTCAACAGACTACTCTGTACCAGTGTCACCGGAGAACTGCCATCTGACGTGAGGTATAATACCATCTGGGAGTTCTCGGCGAGTCCGTCCAGTATACCCAGTCTCCACTGAGCACCCGTACACCATCCTTGATGTCAAACACCGATGGATATGGGATCATCCATCACCCATCATATGGGTCAAGATGCGTATACGCTATTCTACTCTGGTGCATCGATGCCCTGTCTCGATACACCCACGACTAGGAACATTTATAGGATGTACTCGTCGACTACCGTGGACCCACTAGTATGATCTCATCATAGTCCCAGTAGTCGAGTACATATCCTAAGGGCTTTATCAACATGTAATATAGAGACAATCAGAGTATATGTTAAGATAAAGTACAACCAGATAGCATACTATCATGTCGAGCAAGAAAGTCCTCCCTATATATGTCCTAGCATCCACTACAATATACATCGTATGTACAGTAATGGCCTCTAGGGCATACATATAACTAACAATCTCCCACTTGCACTAGGGCCATCTGTTATGGTATCGCATACCCAACAATTAGCTGCGGTTGAAGTATCTCATACTCAACCATCCCGTAAAAGTCTCTACTGGGAAAAAGGCCTTTGTGGGTAGATTCGCCCTGTTGTCCTCTGTATCTACTCTCCTAACCTCGATAAACTTGGAGATCAACCATCTCCATGATCAGGTGATACTGCCTAAGAATTATATCTTGATTTCTGATGGGACGGTAGTTCCTTGGCTAAAGCCACAACTCCATTGTCACACAATGGTAGGAACGAAGTTCATCTTATGAACTTATATATATCCAGACTGTCTCTTTGGTAGTATCCTTGGTAACGATGTATCTTGCCTTTAATCGTCTAGTATGTCACGGTATCTAGCTTGGAACTCTTCCAACATACCGTCCCTCCACTGAAGGTAAAGACAATGCCTGCGACTGACATTCAATCGTTCTTATCATCCTGGAACCTTTCCAGTGATTCTCCCCAGGATCAATTGATACTATCTCACTACAACTAGTGAGTATCCTAACATCCAATTAGATCAATCTCATAGATCCAAAACCCCGGATTTAGGAGGTATCACTTTGATCCTATATGGAGAATCCTTGTGATAAGCGGAGATTGACCAAGCGTAGCATAGGAAACTCCTTCCCTATCAAGAGTATGTCATCCACGTACTCTACGAGGATCACCACCATACTCTCTACTACCTTTTTGTATATACAAGGTTCATCTACCATTTTGATGAAGTCAAACTCTTTGACTACCACATCAAAACAGATGTTCCAACTCCGCGATGCCTGTTTTATCATATAAAACATCTTGTACACGTTTCCGCTGCTCCCACTGTCTACGAAGCCCTCTGGCTGTGTACTTATAGACGTTCTCTTCTAAAACATCACTTAGAAAAGCAGTCATGACACCCAACCACAAGATATCGTAGTCATGGTATGTAGCCGTGGCAAGTAGGATCTGGATGGACTTAAGCATAGATCCTTAGAAAAGGTTTCAACATAATCCATACCTGGTCTATGATGCAAACCTTTAACAAGTCTAGCTTTGAAAGTCTCAACTTTTCCATGTACACCAAGTAATCTTCTCAAGATATACTTGCTCCTGATGGGGATTTAACCCTTCAGATAAAGCAACCAAAATCTATACTTTGTTGGTGTATAAAGATTCCATCTCAGATCGATAAGCACCCAGCCATTCTTACAGAGTCCCACTCCTGATGGCCAGCTCAAAAATAGTTGGGTCATCATCTCATGATGCAATCCTCGCTCCCACTGTCATAGAGAAAACCGAAGTATCTCTCAGGTGGGTGAGGAACCCTACTGGATCGGCGGAGAGGCTGAGGTTCGTTGGTAACTGTTGAATCCTTTGGTTCTATCAAATCATCTGCTATAGTTTGTATAGCTGGAACCTTTTCAGTTCTACATAACAGACCTTGCCTCGAGCTTGTCCGGATTTTGCTTTTAGACATAGGCCGGACAACCCCAAATCTTAACAAACTTAAGATATGGGCTCTTCCCTTTCCATATCACATATTAAGTGGTAGGCAACTGATTTGATTTGAACCCTATTCAATAGGTATGCAACTTCACAAGTGCATAACTCCCTAAAGGAAATAGGAAACTCAGTAGTACTCATCATAGAGCACACCATATCACATAGGGTGCTATTGCTCCACCCCGATACACCGACGTGCTGTGGTGTATACGGAGGAGTAATGCTGAGAGAGAATCTCATTCTCCTTTAGAATAGTCCAGGAATTCCGTACTCAAGTATTCTCCTCCTTGATCACATAAAAGGACATAATACTTATACCCATTTTTGGTTCTCTACTTCTAATTTATATTCTGTGAATATCTCAAAAGCTTCGGACCTGTGTTTCAACAGAAACATATGTCTAAATCTTGAGAGATTATCAGAGAATGTAATGAAGTAGAAAGAACCGGTCTTGGCATGTGTAGACAGGGGACTTTCATACATCAGCATGTATCAATCCTAAGAGTTCACTAACTCTTTCTCTGTTTCCAATAAACAGAGCTGTGGTCATCTTATCTTTGTGACATGACCGGCAAGTTTCACAAGATGTAAATTCAAACTAATTTAAATATGCATCCAAATGTAACTTCAGCCAGTCGGGTCGCATTGATATGACCTAGTCTACAATGCCTCAAGAAGGATTCGTTCATTTCTGAACTCTTCCTCTTGTGTGTGTTCTGTATACTAAGAACTATAGTTTGATTTAGAACGTCAATGCTTTTAGATAACGTGCCTGAACCGATCAACTCTTGATATAGGAAATGTTCAAAACATTATCCAACAATGCAAAATTATATCACTTCTTTACTAATAAAGAAACTGATATGATGTTGTATATCAGGTTCGGTATCTAATAACATTCGTTCAGAATCAATGTATTCAGGTAATACAGGGTGATAGTGACCAACAGACTTGGCTGCAACACTTGCACCATTTTCTATCTCATGAAACTTATCACCCGTTCTCAGTTCTTTACCTTTCTGTAGCCCATGTAACAGATTACATATGCGGGATCCTGATCCGGTATCACATACCCAGGACGTAAAGGATACTGAGAAACAGTTCTCTGTAATGAACACACCCGAAGATGATGCATCAACATGCACTTTCTTCGTTTGGGCGGCACGGGAAATCTGGTATTCCCCAATTTCCTGCTCTGTCTTATAACAATTATAAGTTGGAGCGGGACCAACGTTCCCCAGCTCAGTATAACAAGCGGGTTCAGTCAATATATCCGTTTTATTATCTTGATTAAGGCGTGATATGGTCGCTACCTGGAGAGAGAGAGAAGAAAACACTCAGCGTATGCTATTGCAAGATTAGATTGGTTATCTAATATATCTAATCAGGATGTCTCCCACTGTTTTAATCAAACTTCCTTCAAACCCTAAAAGGAAAGACTAGCCTGGATTAATTACACGCTACAAGTTCGCCAATCTTTCAGCCAGGCAAGTGTCGGTACTTTGAGGGAGGTCCCCCGTGCTTTCGCACGAACCTAATTAATGTAAACCTCGTTTTCCCAGAGGCGTAACCCCGTTAACACCTTTCTAGACACCTACTTGATCGGCTAATTGTAATGTATAAAACTCTCCCAGGAGTAACTCTTACTCACAGCGGGTATCGGGATCCAACTATCTCATAGAAGGTATGCAATCTCATTGCAAATTTCAACACTTGAAATTCCCAATAATATTTTGCCCCTAGCGTGCTTTGACCTTGACGAATTCCAAACCACCCATAGTCCGCTAGCCAAGTTCAACCCGTACATTTCTTGATTGAATTAAACCCACCCGCACGACCCTTGACGAATGCCAAACAACGCCGTACGAATACCCTAATCCAATCGCATCGTATGCTGGCAGATAAGCACTAGTTAGCTACCGTACACTACGCCTTGACGAATGCCAAACTACCGCAGCACGAATACTAATTAGTACTTATCTGAAATGACGGAGGGCTACGACGGGTTTTTAAGAAAACCCTTTGCGTAATGAACTTGATATCGTTGTAGAATCGAGTGATTTTAAATGGAGTGTTTTTAGGCTTTTCTAGTTTTGCTAAAGGGGTCACTCCCGGTGAAGGGATCGTCGGCCATTTCCTCATCGAATAAGGTGCAGGATATTTCATAAATATCACTATGCAAAGCAAGAACTATAAAAGCAATCAAAAGACAAACCGAGTTTGTAGCATCTGCCAGTTATTGCTAAAGGAGTCACTCCTGGTGAAGGGATCTCGGTCCTTTCCTTATCGAATAAGGTGCAGGATGTTCTACAAGGAACACCGCTATGCAAAGCAAGAACTAGAGCTACCAGTTTTTAAACAAGTTTCTACAACATCTTAGGTTTCTTTTATTTCATTAATCACATTAATGAAGTCCCATTTTATTATGCTTCACAAGCATCTCTTTTGAAACGAAATCTGCAATATAACATATATCTCATATATATAATATAAACATTCGTCTCAGGCAGTAATATGATCTCATCACAGAACATTGCAGCAGAAGAACATATATGAAATATTGGATATATTAGGACGTCCGTGTTTTCAATACGAGCCTATATAAAACACGGATTCCACGGTCGCGATGAATAGCCAAACCAACATCCCTAGACCCCTACGAGAGCGGCAAGTAACACTGCCAATTCTAGGGTTAGGAGACCCGGTCTCGACTCCTCGAGATGGTCTCCCACTGGACCCTAGAACCCGGTTACTTGTGCTCCCCGCCTTGGGTCTACCTAATGCGGAAAAGTAAATAATATACAACGGTGACATCTTCCGCTACCAGGAAGTGCCCCAATAAAAGAATATTACATACAAATGAATTTTACATGAATGAAAAAGAAAAAACTCTCATCTCACATAAAACCCCCCGGCTATTCAAAACGCGACGATCCAATATAACATATCACAGCAACACATAATATCTCATATCATCAACGTAAGCAAGTATGCGTATCCCGATTGTCGTTGATGTATAGCAACGAAGCCGGCGATACACCACATACTACGCTTACGGTCACAGAAAAGAAAGTGTAAAACTACAACAGTTGGAATCCGCAACCTCCTTAGACATCGCATGCCTAACCAAATGAATTCCATAGACATCACATGCCTAACAATTATAAACCCCGTATTTTAGTCTCATTATCGAAAACTCTTTTCAATGTCAAGTTGGGCAATTCAGCAAGATTCCCGGCAACCTGATCGAATGCTCGTCGCAAACTTTAGTATACGGCCACACCCCCGATGCCGTCGACGAAGTGCACTAAGGAGGAACACCGCTGCCGCGAGCACCCGAACGGATGCTTTCGGCGATGGGGTTCTCCTACAGTCACTTGGTCGGGGCTATGGGGCGTAGCTGTCTATTAAGTTTACCCGGCGAGTATCCGCGTACGCTACGTGATTGCGACGGACTTTTGATCGCATCAAAATTCTGTGGCAACCGATCAAGTGAGACTAAAGTGCTGTGTTTATAACATTCATATTAGTTATCTCATAACTACCTGTGGATTCCAAATATTGTATCACATTCCAGATAAATAGACAAAGTTAAACTTTCCGATCGAATCATCAAACACCCAAGATTCCCCCAATATATCTCAACACTTGAAATCAGTTTAAAAACATCCATCACGTGCCACAGTACCAATGGTCCAGCCGTAGAAGGGTCAAGCCAACGCCTCACATGTGGCACGCCGTACTGCCCCAAACCCTAAGGTTCAAAAGGCAGTTCAAGACGGTCACATAATCGAGTTAAGGTTTGTTGTCTTCTAGAGGGTCCACCGCGTTACTTGCACGACTTAGAACGTTCTTAAAAATGAGGAAAAATCCAACTTTTGAAAAAATTTCCGACAGGGGAAAAAGTGAGTTATTGATATTCGTTCGAACTTTTTAACAGTTTCTAAAAGCTATCCGGACAAAACACAAAGACGCAGTTAAAGTTCCCGATCGAATCATCGAATCCCCAATACAACCCAGAAAATTCAACAGTTGAATAAATATTAAAAATTCCCAGAAAATACAGCACTAAAAGATAAGAATTTCTGTGCAAATTTGAAAAAGTGAAGTGACTAACTTGCCGCGGAACCGCCGCACAAGCCATGCTTGTGCCGCGGTTCCGCCGCTCTTTGGAGGAATCAGAAGCACGTGCTTCACAGTATTTCTTACAATTCCCTGCTGTAATTTTTGGATATTTTTAATTTGGAAAAAACCACAGTTTTGAAAAATTTCCAGAAACTAGGGTATATCGGGTTTTCCGGGTTCGATCGGACTTTAAACTTCGTCTAGACTTCGCCAAAAGCTCTAGCTTGGCTCTGATACCACTGTAGGGTTGCTAGGTACGCGCACAAGGGTCTACGAGGCATCAACCATGCCCGATTGAAATTTTAGCCGTGCCGAACAACCCGAATACGGATCTTTAAACTAGGGTTTAGGCGAAAACGAACATGTTAAACTCTTTAACACTAAGTGAGAGGGATTACAACCTTTGTAGATCCGGTCCTTCACTTCATAAGCTCCGTTTTGAGGTCCCTTCGCTGCGATCATCGTGTTGTGGACTCTCGAGAGGATTCATGAAGAGAATGATGCAACCTTTGCTTCCGATCAACGATACCAAGATGATCTACCTTGAAGTTTCGATAACACTAGCTAACACTCATAATATGAAGTGAACACCCTCATCTAAATGGCAAGGATAGATGAGAATGATGAAGTAGGATTTTTACTCTCATTTATAATCTTTTTCTCACTCACTTTCAACACAAAAGAAAGCTTCTTCATGAAGAAGCTCAAGGAAGAAGAAGAAGAATGAAGATGATAACTCTTTTCCTTTTGTGATGAACAATGAATTATTGTAGTGGTTACAAATCTAACCAAGGGTTAAACATGAGAGAGTTAACCCTTGTAGAGAGTTAACTAGGGTTAATGGTTTGTATTGGGTTAACATAATATCTCACAAAAAAAACAAGCAACCACAAAGTCAAAGCTTCATGAAGCTTCATGGAAGCTTCATGCAAAAGCTAACCCTAATCCAAACCCTAACCAAGTTTAAACCCTAAACCATAGTTAAATTTGTAACCCTAACATGTTACAATATTATATATCACATATACAATATATTTTGTAACAATAGAAAATAATACAATTAACATATATCACATATATATCAATGTATTATCCCGTGAGAAAATGAATCTTTTAGCGAGCTAAGATTAGTTAATGTAATTTAATATATCATATATATTATTATACATTAAATTATCGAATCAACACTTGATCCGACAATCCGGCTATATCGCATATAACCGACTAATACTATGACCCGGCTATATCACATATACCCGGCCGATATCTCATATCGCGAGAATCCAATACGGTATCATATACCGCATTATACTCGGTCCCGCACATATCACATATGTGCTCCTACTCCGTTTTGCCTGAGCCAAGAAACCTCTGTGTAGGACTCAAAAGAATCGTCAATACGCCGGCAGTAGGTGATGATCATATCAAACACCCGCAAACTGCAAGCGGTCAGCTAAACGTAACAGCTACCGAGGTATTGAGCGCTCAGAAGATCAACAAGCAAGCCTGTAACTTCTCCTGTGAATCCAAACAGTAACACTCCCGTACAGTCCGGTCTCGTCGTCTGATATGTTGCATATCTCGCCTAGGGGTGGTAAACGTCAGACCCCAGTAGCTCGATAAGTCGTGTCGATATGAGGTCTATAACAGTTCGAGAAACTACTGATAACACTTACCAGTAAATCTCAGCAACACCGGCCAGGGATTTCCGGTTATAGCCAATCGAACACAGCACAACATCAACTCCCTATACCGGAAGAGACGAATCCCCTCCTATCGCTCATTGCCTCCATGTGATTCGGGACTGTACCCAAAAGCCACCTTTTTGCACGCCCTCTTGGACGTGGTATGATGGAAATCAAAACACAGTGGGAATCACACAAGACTCTATGACAATCTCGGGTCAACAGACTACTCTGTACCGGTGTCACCGGAGAACTGCCATCTGACGTGAGGTATAATACCATCTGGGAGTTCTCAGCGAGTCCGTCCAGTGTACCCAGTCTCCACTGAGCACCCGTACACCATCCTTGATGTCAAACACCGATGGATATAGGATCATCCATCGCCCATTATATGGGTCAAGATGCGTATACGCTAGTCTACTCTGGTACATCGATGCCCTGTCTCGATACACCCACGACTAGTAACAATTATAGGATGTACTCGTCGACTACCGTGGCCCCACTAGTATGATCTCATCATAGTCCCAGTAGTCGAGTACATATCCTAAGGGCTTTATCAACATGTAATATAGAGACAATCAGAGTACATGTTAAGATAAAGTACGACCAGATAGCATACTATCATGTCGAGCAAGAAAGTCCTCCCTATATATGTCCTAGCATCCACTACAATATATATCGTATGTACAGTAATGGCTTCTAGGGCATACATATAACTAACACAATGTCTACACATGCGCGAAGCGGTTATTCTTACTTCATTAATTTTACGGATGACTTTTCAAGGTACAGATATGTCTTCTTAATGAAACATAAATCCGAAGCCTTTGGAAAATTCCAGGAATATAAGAATGAAGCAGAAAAACAAACAGGCAAAAGTATCAAGACACTAAGATCTGATCGAGGTAGTGAATACTTAAGTGCCGAGTTCCTGGATTACATAAAAGAGAATGGAATTCTCTCTCATCACTCCTCCATACACCCCGCAACATAACGCTGTATCGAAAAGACGGAACCGAATCCAATTGGATATGGTACGGTCCATGATGAGTAACGCTGAGTTGCCGCGATCATTCTGGGGATATGCGCTAGAATCAGCTGCATACCTTTTGAACCGAGTTCCAACTAAGACTGTGCCTACCACACCATATGAGATATGGAGTGTGAAGAAACCCTATTTTCAATATCTGAAGATCTGGGGATGTCCAGCTTTTATCAAAAAGCAGCATGCGGACAAGATCGAGGCCCGCTCAGTACTGTGCAAGTTTATGGGAAACCCAAAGAACTCTAGGGGGTTTATTTTCCATTACGCAGAGGAACAAAAGGTCTTTGTTTCTCGTAATGCCCACTTTCTGGAACACCAGTTCTTAGAAAAGGAAATAAGTAGGAGCGCAATAAAACTGGAAGAAATTCCAGAACCACAGACTATTACTGAAAGCTTAGTAGAACCAGAGGGTTCAAAAGAATAGGACATTCCTGCGCCGCTCCGCAGGAGTAGTAGGCAGTCTCATCCGCCCGAGAGATACTACGGTTTTCTCGTAGACGGGGATAGAGATGATTGCATCATTGATAGTGATGAGCCGATTAGCTTCTAGCAGGCCATTCAGAGCGTTGACTCGGTAAAATGGCTGGATGCAATACGGACCGAAATGGAGTCCATGTACACTAACAAAGTATGGACGTTGGACGTTGCTCCAGATGGGTAAAACCCGTAGGTTGCAAGTGGATCTTCAAAAGGAAGATTGGTGTAGATGGACAGGTTGAGACCTATAAGGCTAGAATTTTTGCAAAAGGTTTTCGTCAAAGACCTGGTTTGGACTATGACGAAACCTTTTCTCCAGTGGCTATGCTGAGATCCATTCGGATCCTTCTTGCCATTGCTGCTTTCCACGATTATGAGATTTGGCAGATGGACGTAAAGACCGCTTTTCTAAATGGAAATTTAGAGGAGTGTGTCTATATGGACCAGCCAGAGGGTTTCATTCAGAGTGGGAGCAGCGGAAAGGTGTGCAAGTTGCTTAAGTCCATCTATGGACTAAAGCAGGCATCGCGGAGTTGGAACATCTGTTTTGATGAGACGGTCAAAGAATTTGGCTTTATCAAAAATCAAAATGAACCAAGCATCTATAGTAGATTTGTAGCAAGAACTGTCGTATTCCTCGTTTTATACGTGGATGACATTCTCTTAATAGGAAATGACATTCCTATGCTACAATCTGTCAAAGGGTTCTTGTCACACAGGTTCTCCATGAAAGACCTGGGTGATGCCTCTTACATTCTGGGGATCCGGATCTATCGTGACAGATCCAAGAGGATATTAGGACTTTCACAGTTCAGGTACATCGACACCATACAGAAAAGATTCAGTATGGAAGATTCCAAGCGCGGTAATCTACCGGCTTGTCATGGGATCACCCTCTACAAAGAGATGTCTCCCAAGACTGATTTGGAAAGGGATCGCATGTCTATTATACCCTACGCTTCTGCGGTAGGCTCTATAATGTATGCGATGTTGTGTACCAGACCGGATGTTGCTTATGTACTGAGTGTGGTAAGCCGGTATCAGTCAAACCCTGGGGAGAAACACTGGATAGCGGTAAAGAACATTCTCAAGTACCTGAGAAGGACTAAGGAGATGTTCTTGGTGTATGGCGGAAAAGACCTCCAGATCGAGGCCTTTGCAGACTCCAGCTTCCAGAGTGACAAGGATGATTCTAAGTCCATGTCAGGTTATGTCTTTACCCTCAATGGAGGGGCGGTGTATTGGAAGAGTTCCAAACTGGAAACCGTTGCTGACTCGATGATGGAAGCGGAATATATCGCTGCTGCTGATGCCGCAAAAGAAGCCGTCTGGATAAGGAAGTTCTTGACAGAACTTCAGGTGGTTCCATCCATTGTTGATCCAGTACCTCTGTATTGAGACAACAACGGGGCTATAGCTTTAGCGAAGGAACCCAGATCCCATCAGAAGTCCAGACACATCTTGAGGCGGTATCACCTGATCAGGGAGATCGTGGGTCGCCAGGAGATCGAGGTTCGGAGAGTTGCTATGGAAGATAACACTGCAGATCCATTCACGAAGGCCTTACCCCAGACTCAATTCGAGCGGCTGATCGAGATGATAGGTCTTCGATACGCCAGTACATGTCCTTTGTGCAAGTGGGAGATTGTTAGTGTATATGCCCTAGAGGCCATTACTGTATCATACTAGTTTGTATATTACTTGATGGAAGCTTGGGATATTCACAGTTGTATAGACAATCTTGCTCAAAATAGTAGTATGCTACTTGGTTTGTTTCTACTTTAATGTGTGCATGTGTTTCTTATAGCATATCGCCTTTACACATTAGTGGAGCCCTTGGGATCTTTGCTTGATTACCAGCGTTGTGATGGCAGTCACACTCGTGGGGGCTGGGTAATCCACAAGCACATCCTTCTGCAGGTCCCTAGTCGTAGGACTATCGAGACAGGGCATCGATACTCCGGAGTAGACTAGCGTATGCGCTTCTCATCCCAGCTTGGGAGACGGTCTGTCCCACAGCCGTCAGTACGTCGTACTTGAGATAGTATGCGGGTGCTCGTTAGATTATGAGTACACTGGACAGGACTCGTCGGGAACTGTTGGTTGGTATTATACCTATCGTCAGTTATCAGTTCCCAGGTGACATGAGTACAGCTTAGTCCGTTGACTTGACACTGTCACTTCGCCTCGAGTGTGTTCCCACTGTTCTTAGATTGCTACCCTACCACGGCTTAAAGGAGTCGTGCAAACAGGTAGCAGTTGGGTGCAGTCCCGAAGCACTTGGAGGCAGTGACGGTTAGACAGGATTCGTCTATCCCGGTATTGGGGGTTAATATCGCGTTGTGTCTAGGAGAGCTATTACACAAAGTACCTGGCCAGGGCAAGCGAGATATACTGGTAGGTTTCCAGTGTTATCTCAGGGTGTTCTGGGCTACACTGCGACACGACTTGTAATGCTATTAGGGGACTGACGTTTACCGCCCCCCTAAGCCCTCCATGCGATATTCTTAGACGAACAGACCGGACTGTACGAAGACTGTAACATTCAGGCTCAGTAGGAGTTCAGATAGGTTCACCCCGTCCGTCTTCTTATCGGCATCTACCTGGGACCGTTACGTACAGCTAGTGCCGCTTGCGGTCTGTGGTTAAACCTACTGCCAGCGTAGTGTCGATTCTTTAGAGTCCCACACAGAGGGTTATTCGCCTTTAGGCAAAACAGAGTAGAGGTCACATGGTTTTGCGACAGGGTTCGTTCACATCCGCGCACTTGTGCACGTTTGGTGTCCGGACAGCTTATACTAGCGGGCTTTGGTTTAATCCAGATCCTAGTATATGTTCTGGGATTGGTTTTATCTCATTGTATTTGTGTTCTTCGAAACATGGATACGGGTGTGTTTGCACAGTTGACTAAGGCAGAGGCAGAGGACTTTCATTAGGGTTGATGACCGTTGTCTTTTTCTTAACCCTAATGATTATGTGAAATATGATTATTGATATTAATTATTTATAATTCTGTTATGGTTAGGGTTGTTGACCATTTAACTACGGTTGACTTGTTGACCTATGTTGACATTTTGACCATCATCATTTCATATGAAAGATGCTCTTTGATTCTTGCAAAATTCATTAATGTGAATTGAAAATGGTTATTTCAAGTTAACCATCACTATTATCTTTGATTAATTATTTAATTATCATAATTCACATATATGTGAGAAGGTTTGTTTTTATCCTCATTCTCTCATGCTCATTCTCTCTCATCCTCTTCCCCTCTCTCTCAAAGCTCTCCCTCTCATGAGTTGAGAACCATTTGGCTTTTGAGATAAAACACCAAAATTACTATCTACTCTTTCTAAGGTTCTAGTTTTAGCACACAAAGCACTTTAGTTACCTCTAGGTTGAGGTAGGAGCCAAAGGTTGAGGCCCTCGGGTGGATCTTTCTTCGGCAAGCGAAGGCGACGAGGACGACCCGTTCATCCCACTCCAAGGAGCAAGAAGAGAAGGACTCAAGACTTAGGTATAACCCTTTAACTGAATAGCTAAGTCTCTTAGCATGGTGATTAGTTTTTGTTTAGCAAAGATCCTCCTTTTAGTCCATGTTTCCTAGAGTTCTAAAAATCGAATTTTTATACCGTTTCCGCCTCCCCGTAAGCACCGGCGTGGGCAACGTGGACTTACAGCTAGTGTATCGCTGCACCGCTGACTAAACTGACTGGAAAGGTGGTTCTTTTTCTTTGGACTGAGGCATGCGTGCGGAGTTTTCGGCAGTTGAAGTCTTGGTTGACAACTGCACCGGTTCTTTCTTTGCTTTCTGGTTCGGGTAACTTTGTTGTTTAACTGGGATGTTTCGTGAGTGGGGCTCGATTGTGTACTGATGTGACACTATAGAGTTATCGCTTTTGCTTCCCGAAAGTTGGAGGAAGTACGAGTAGGATATCCCACTCATGATCTGGAGATGGCCGCGGTGGTCGTGCGTTGGAGATTTGGAGACACTACTTGTTCGGAGGGTCATGTCAGAGTTTCAGGGACCACCAGAACTTAATGTACAACTTCCTGCAGCGGGTTTTGATTGTTGAGGCAGCGTCGTTGGATAGAGCTTGTGATGGATTGTGTTTGTGAGATCCTCGTTACGCGTGGCAAGGCGATTGTGGTAGCTGATGCTGGACTGTAGGCCCGGGGTTAGCTTGTCCCAGTTGTGTGCAGTTCTGAGACAGTATTCTGCAGATTTACAGTTCTTGTGTAATCGTTGAGTACAGCTTAGGTTCGCCTCTACTGAGGGGACAACTTGCTCATGTCCGCGCCCGTCTATTTTTCTTTAAATCGTTTTCGCGAGGCACAACCAGCCGATGCTAGTTTGTCAGAGATTCTTGAGCATACTTGGCTGGGTAAAGATTCAGAGTCCTTGATTTGTGACCAGGGTGTGCTAAGTTTAGGGACGCGTTTGTGTGTACCTGATACTGATGGGTAGAGACGCAAAATCCTAGAGCAGGCACATTAGTCAGCTTTCTGTATTCATTCAAGTCCACCAATATGTAACGTGACTTGTGAGGTAGTTACGGGTGGGCAGGGATGAAGAGTGAAGTTTCGGATTTCGTTTCAAGGTGTCTGTCTTGTTGTGAGCTAAGGTTGAGCATTGAGACCGGCTGGAGAGTTGCAACCTTTAACCGTTCCAGAGTGGGAATAGGAGCAGATCTCCATGAATTTCGTTGTGGTGTCTATCCAGGTCTAGACAGGGTGTGACTCCATTCGGGTTTTTGTTGTCCGGTTATGCTCAGTTTGCTCAGTTGTTCTTTGTTAAGTTTGTGTGTTTGTACGGAGTTCCTTCATGCGTTATATCCAATGGAGGCACCCTGTTCGCTTGTCGTCTTTGGCAGATGCTTCAGGAAGCCTTGGGTATTGGTTGAGCTTTAGCTCCGCTTTCCATCCGTTGGCTGATGGTTAGACAGAACGGAATATATAGACTCGGGAGGATGTGCTTGTACGTATGTACTAATTGTTGTTGGCAGTTGGTATCGTCACTTGCCATTGTTAGGGTTCTCCATCGATAGCAGTTATCAGGAGACATTCCAATTGGCAACCTTTAGGTTTTGTTTGGTAGGTTGTGTCGATCGCCAGTCTGTTTTTCTGACTCCGCGTGAGTAGGAATTTTGGACCCCAGCTTATCTAGAGACTTCGAAGATGATCCAATTGGTTCTGGTCAGGATGAGGGCAGCCCAGTGCAGACAGAGGTTTTATGCCGACCATGGTGGATGCAGACTTGAGTTCGCAGTGGGAGATCATGTATTCCTACGGATTTTTTTTTCGATGAATGACATGTTGAGTTTTGGGAAGCTTATCCCAGGATTGTAGGTCCTTTTGAGATCCTTAAAGCGAGTTAGTTCCATTGCCTATAATTTAGCATTTCCACCCAGATTATTGAGTATTCACCCCCATATTCCTTGTGTCGATACTTTGCAAATACCTTCATGACCTTTCTCACATGATTTAGCACTAGACCATTTATTTGGGACGCGATCTTTTCGTTCACCGGCAACCAAATGTATTAGTGGTTCGGCAAGTGGAGAAACATCGGTCAAGGGTCTTGCCATCTGTGGAGGGTTTTCTTGGGCGTAGCCGTATAGTGAGGAGATCACTTGGAAGGCTGCGAGCGAGATTTGGGAGTCTTGTACGCTTCTCCTTGAAGGTACGCTTAGTTAGAATTTTAAATTCGAGGATGAATTTTTATAAGGGGGGAGATTGTAACGCCTTAGATTTCGGTTAGTGTTAGTTTAGATGATAATGCAGGTTTTTTGGTAAAAAGTTTACCAATTTGGGTTCCTCACATTTTATAACATTTAATCAATAATTTATTATAATTTGTTATGGCATGCACACACTTGTGCATGTTTATGTGAGGGTTTGTTTTTGTAATCTATATTAGCAGCCATGACAACTTAACCCTAATCCTAATCCCTTGCTTTAATCTTATCCATAATCTTTTCCCTAGATATTTGTTGAGAGAGAAGATATTTCTTCTTTGGGTTTTGTTTGATGAGAGGTGGCATGGTGAGCAAAGGTGTGCATTTATTACATGGTGCTTTCACCCACTTACACTCACCTCTCTTTCTCTCTCTTTTTATCTTTTCCTTCACTCATTTCTCTCTCACATATTCCCTTATCATTTTCTTCATCCCTCTCTCATCTAAACTGAACACTTGGCCACTTCTTCACTAAACCTTCACTAATCCATCACAAACTTCACAAAATCTCACCAAAATCACATCTTTGGACTAGATTTGCCTCTTGGAAACCTTGGATCTTGGAAAGCTAGGATTTTTAAGTTCTTTTGGTTAGGTAATGATCTCTTTCTATTAGGTAAGTGTTTATTGTGTAGCGTAGCTTATTAGTTTCAGTTTAGAACGCGTATAGTTTCGTTTCGGGTAAATATCGTATTTTTAGTGTAGTTTTGGGGTCTTGGATGATCTGCTATCAAACCACGTATTTGTTGCAAAAGTTCCCATCACAGTGACCTAGTGTAGTGACCTAGAACCTACCCTCAAAATACGAGCCCATTACCTCAAGTTCTGGCCGCAGTTTTATTGCTTCTGGCCGCAATTTGTGGCCAGAGTGGGGTGGTTGGTGGTGAGTTTTGGTGTAGGGGTCTCTGGGGTTGTATGTGGTCTCGTGGTACTTGCAACTTTTACAAATTGTTGGTATAGCAAAATCTGGGACCACCTTGTGTATTTCTTGTGTTTCGTTTTCACGCGTTACGTTATCCGATACGGTTCGTGTTCTGTGTTGCTGTTGCTCTGAGTTGGTTTCGTTGTGTCACTATGCACGTTAGCCACAATACGAATATTTGAGAGTGTGTTTTGTGTTGTCGCGTCGGTCAAACGTAGTGTGTACGTGTTTTGGGTCTATTGCTAATATATACTTGCTTTGTTGTGTTATGTTTTAAGTTCGCAGGCGGGGACTTCGGACGTTGCGAAGAAGGGGAAACAGGTGGTAGGTTTTACTTAGCCAGGAGCGTTGGTGAGTAGATTTAACATCTACAGGGGAATAGGCCGCATGGCGTTATGCGTATGGGCTAGATATGACATGATATTGTCGTATATTCTATTGCATATATAGAGTTGCGCATACACCTTATTGCTTAGTTACTTGTTGTGCTTGGACTAGTACCCTTAGGACACTGCACTATTATTGACGGCTCATGTTGCACGAGTACTGATTGTATGCCACACACAATGTCAATAATTGCCATGACACACACAACACACATAATATATGATATTGTTTGGTTAGGTACATTGAGACATTGATTCATATTCCTTTATGCATATGACATATAGCATACCTGTATACCTACATGCTTATACATATGCCTTGACATGCCTACATTCTAGTTACCCATATACCTATATGGTATTGTACCGATAGTGATAGGTATATACACATATCTGGCTATAGCTACATGTTTACCTTTATTTGATGTTATATAGACTTGGAGAAATTAGGAACCTCATGATATATATGTTAACTTGTTGCAGTTAATTAGAGGTTTTTCCTTTATATGCATATATTATAGTTTTATGTTGCGTATATTATATTCATGGATTTTCGCATTGAGATATGGATTTTTCATGATATTTTTTTGATTTGAGGACCATGGTAGTTTGATGAAATTATGCATTATTTGAAAAACCCGGTTTCTCTTGATATGATATTTCAGCAACCACCATGAGTTTTATCGGTTCTGATATATATACCCCATGCGAGGAGGAGTCGTGGGCCGTGTGAGGGTACATGTAAGTCCATGCTACCCGTCCCCGGTTCTTTGGGGTTGCGGAAATGGTGAAAAACGATTTTTCTTAGGGTGGTAACATGGACTCAAAATACGGATCTTTGTTAAACGACTACCTAACAACCTAACTAGGAGTTTTACCTACTCGGTTAGGGGGTTATACCTTACTTGAACTCCTTCGTCTTCAACCCCTTGCGGTGTTCGGATCGCCCTCACCTCGTCGTCTCCTCGCGCCGAAGATGGATCCACCCGAAAACTTCTACCTTTTGGCTTCTACTTCAAACTTGAAGAAATTAGAACACTTGGCTTGCTAGGCCTTGTGAACAAGGTTGAGTAGAGGAGTGTTTTGGGTTTTATCTATATGGTTCTTGCTTCTCAACACATGAGACAAGTAGAACTATGAACTAGAGAGAGAGCAAGAGGAAGAGGTAGAGCTTGAGGATGAGAAAGCTCAAGAGAGAGAAAGCAAAATGAAAAGTGAGCAAGACTTTTTCCCATCCAACCTCTCATAATCCAAAATCATGATAACAAATAATGATAATTGAGTATTATGTGATGGTTGTTATCATATCAAATGGCAATATCATTTCTTGCATTAAATGCAATTTGTGAACAAAACAAGCAAGCCAAAGTCAATGCAAACAAATGATAGCCATTGTCATGATGGTGGTCAACAAGTCCAACCTAGTCAACCGGTCAACAAAAGTCAACAAGTCAACAAGGTCAACCCTTCAACCCTAACCATATCACTATAATACTTAATTAATATTATTGTTAATCATATTTCTAATTCTCATTAGGGTTAAGCAAAAGTCAACAGTCAACAACCCTAATAAGAATCCTCTGCCTCTGTCTCTTTCAACTGTGCATACACACCCGCATCCGCGTTCCGGGGAACACGAATACAACTGAGATAAAACCAATCCCAAAATGTATACTAGGATCTGGCTTAAACCAAAGCCCGCTAGTAATAACTGCCCGGTCACTAAACGTGCACAAGTGCGCGGATGTGACCGAACCCTGTCGCAAAACCATGCGACCTGTCGCAAAACCATGCGACCTCTACTCTTTTGCCTAAAGGCGAATAGCTCTCTGTATGGGACTCTAAAGACTCGACACTATGCTGGCAGTGGGTTTAACCACAGACCGCAAGCGGCACTAGCTGTGCGTAACGGCCCCCAGGTAGATGCCGATAAGAAGACGGACGAGGTGAAACCCATCTGAACTCCTACTGAGCCTGAATGTGACAGTCTCCGTACAGTCCGGTCTGTTCGTCTGAGAATATCGCATGGCGGGCCTAGGGGGCGGTAAACGTTAGTCCCCTAATAGCAGTACAAGTCGTGTCGGAGTGTAGCCCAGAACACCCTGAGATAACACTGGAAACCTACCAGTATATCTCGCTTGCCCTGGCCAGGGACTACTTATGTAATGGCTCTCCTAGACACAGCGCGATATCAACCCCCAATACCGGGAGAGACGAATCCTGTCTAACCGTCACTGCCTCCAAGTGCTTCGGGACTGCACCCAACTACTACCTGTTTGCACGACTCCTTTGAGCCGTGGTAGGGTAGTAATCAAAGTACAGTGGGAACACACTCGAGGCGATGTGACAGTGTCAAGTCAGCGGACTAAGCTGTACTCATGTCACCTGGGAACTGACAACTGACGATAGGTATAGTACCAACCAATCGGTTCCCGACGAGTCCTGTCCAGTGTACTCGTAACCTAACGAGCACCCGCATACTATCTCAAGTACGACGTACTGACGGCTGTGGGACAGACCGTCTCCCCTGCTGGGATGAGAAGCGCATACTCTAGTCTACTCCGGAGTATCGATGCCCTGTCTCGATAGTCCTACGACTAGGGACCTGAATAAGGATGTGCTTGTGGATTACCCAGCCCCCACGAGTGTGACTGCCATCACAACGCTGGTAATCAAGCAAAGATCCTAAGGGCTCTACTAATATGTATAAGCAATATGCTAAAAGAAACACATGCACATATTAAAGTAGAAACAAACCATGTAGCATACTACTATTTTGAGCAAGATTGTCTATACACCGGTGAATATCCCAAGCTTCCATTAAGTAATATACAAACTAGTATGATACAGTAATGGCCTCTAGGGCATATACACTAACAGTACATGGTGGGGTCCGAAGGTACCCCGAGGCAAGAAAGGGATTTCGATGCACCACGCCGATGAGCCTGACAAGGGAACCATACGTACCGGTGACAGTACCTATGATTCGGCGGTTAACGTGGGGATACCAACGGGAGTCATGTACGTATGGATACGTCGAAAGGTGAGGGTCGAAGCTGGGCACTCGAGTTTTCGGGATAGCGTATGATACGTACCTATCAGGGGGCCAGTCGTGGTGACAGCACCTGATAGATCAGTATTTTTGTGTCGATGCTTGACACATGTTTTCATGATATTTTTACTCCTAAGTATATATAACAGTGGAATGAGACGCTGTTATATATGCATATATATATATTAGTGGAATGGGGCGCTATTATATATGTATACATATCTAATTTATATACATCATCATAATAATCTTGAAAATATACTTATTTAGAATATATGAGATTTACTTGATATTGGACACTCAGGATATATGAGATTTACTTGATTTTGTACAATCAGGATATATGAGATTTACTTGATATTGTACATTCAGGATTTATGAGACTTACATGATAGAGAGCTAATTTGGGAGCTGATTTGAGAAAATTGGGATTTAGATTGTCTTGATGGACTTTGGTCCTACCACGAGGTCAGGATTCCGTGGGAATGACATGTTTTATCCCATACTCCGCATTTATTGTTTATGCACTGCTTCATGTATTAGTAGTACCAGATAGAGTACCTTCCATGACTATTGCATTTACATACTTTTATTTTATATGCATTGCCTCATGTAGTAGCTGTACCTGCTAGCGTACCTTTCATGACTGTTGCATTTATACATCGTCATATCATTGCTTCATGTATTAGTAGTACCTGATAGAGAACCTTATATGATTGTTGCATAGAGATTGTCATATTATTGCTTCATGTATTAGTTGTACCTGCTAGTGTACCTTTCATGACCGTTGCATTCATATGACCTTTTATTGCTATTAGCTTGCATATGTTAGATTCGTGCTGTACATGCATACTTGCGATTACCTGCATATGTTATTTACTATTCACGAGTTGGCAACTCATCCCCGTTGTGCTACAGTGTTTGCAAGTTGTTCCTCAGAGTAGTCATAGGCAGGGCTATTTTCATCTATCTTATCATCTTTTGCTGCAGATACCGCTTCGGCTCACAGTGTGCAGTTTTGCTTTAGGTGGGTTTTGTGGTTATCCGTTCATGTTCATTGTATATTCGTTGTATCCTGTACTCTCCATCTACCACTTTCATGTATTGACTTAGAGACTTGATGTGATGATGATATTGTATATTATTTTTTGACTTGGATGTCTTTTATGCAGTTTTATTTATATCGTCTTTTATTTCTTCGCTACGGCGTCGTATATCTGTTGTGGAGGTTGTTTTCCGCCTTTGGGCGTATTTTTGCTCCCGTTTGGGGATGCTTTATTTATATCTTCGTTGTACCCATTTTTTGGGCTAGTATTTACAAAGGAGTTGCAGCCAAAATTTTAAAGGAAATAAAGTTGGAATTTAAAGAATTTGGGTTGAGATTTCAAAAGTTTTAAAAATGTTCTTATTTCTTACTACTTTTGATGGTTTAGATTGCTGGGTTTTCGGCTTACTTAAATTGTGTTACGCTTGTATGCGTTGCGTAGTTTAAGGGCCGTCATGTGCCAATTTCGAGTCGTGACATTTGTATTGCGATAACAATGGAGCGGTGGCATTGGCCAAGGAACCCAGGTCTCATCAGCGATCCAGGCATATTCTGAGGCGATATCACCTGATCCGGGAGATAGTTGATCGACGGGAGATCGAGGTCGGGAGAGTTGACACGAAGAACAACACTGCGGATCCACTCACGAAGGCCATTCCCCAGGTACAGTTCGAGAGACTCTTCGAGATGCTGGGTATGCGATACTACAGCAGCTGGCCCTAGTGCAAATGGGAGATTGTTAGTTGTAAGTATTCCTTAGAGGCCATTATTGTACATATGATGTATATTATAGTGGATGCTTCGACATATATAGAGAGGACTTTCTTGCTCAACATGATGGTATGCTATCTGGTTGCTATTTATCTTAACATGTATACTTGTCTCTTACTGTCTTATGGTTACATGTTGGCAAAGCCCTTAGGATGTGTACTTGAATACCAGGATTATGATGCAGATCATACGAGTAGGGCCATAGTAGTCCATAAGTTCATCCTTTAATGTTCCTAGTCGTGGGCGTATCAAGACAGGGCATCGATATACCAGAGTATACTAGCGTATACGCTTCTTGAACCATGAGATGGGTGATGGATGATCCCATATCCATTGGTGTTTGACATCTGAGATGGTATACGGGTGCTCAGTGGAGACTGGGTACACTGGACGGACTCGCCAAGAACTCCCAGATGGTATTATACCTCACGTCAGATGGTAGTTCTCTGGTGACACTGGTACAGGTTTGTCTGTAAACCCGAGATCATCATAGAGTCTTGTGTGATTCCCACTGTGCTTTGATTTCCACCTTACCACGTTCTAGGGGACGGGCAAAATGGTGGTTTTTGGGTACAGTCCCGAGTCACATGGAGGCAATGAGCAATAGGAGGGGATTCGTCACTCCCGTTATAAGCCTCATATCGACATGACTTATCGGTTATTGGGGTCTGACATTTACCACCTCTAGACTAGATATGCGACATATTAGACGAAGAGACCGGACTATACGGTAGTGTTACTGTCAGGCTTTTGCAGGAGTTAGAGCGAGCATGCTTGCTGATCTTCTGATCGTTCAATACCCGGGTAGCCGTTACGTCCAGCTACTACCACTGACGGCTTGTGGGTGCTTGATGTGATCATCACCTTCTGCCGGCATATTGACGAGTCTTAGAGTCCCACAAAGGAGTTACCTAGCCCAGGTGAAACGATGTGGTGTGCATATGAGATATGCATGGGGACCCGATTAAATGCGCGTATGTGATACCGTATATTAATCGGGCGGTTTAGTATTGGTCGGGTCATATGAGATATGACTGGTTTGTTAAATCAAGTATTGGTTTAACATTGACTAAATAGCTCACTTCTTTTAAACTCTTTTGTCCTTTGTTGTATGCATGCATGTATGCATATGTTTATGTTGATGCACATGTTGATGTGCATGCACACATACATGCATACACTTGTGTGTGTCATGGTTGTTGATTCACTAGTGGTGGCAATGCAATACTCACATAGTAATATTTATCTTTATGTTTATTTTTGAGATTAAAGAAAATTAGGATTAATTCACGGTTGATATTTAATACCCATTCTCTACACTTAACTAAGTATTGACCATGAGTTAATTTCTATGGTTCTCTTTTCTCCTAAGATAAATATCTTGATATTTATTAACCAAGGTTAAGAATGAGAGTGGAAATTATATATAATTTCTATTCTCATTTTTATAAATGAGCTTGATCATTATCTTGAGCTCATGATTTGCCATCATCTTCTTCTTCCTCTCTCTTGCTCTCTAGGTTTTGTTAGTGAGTGAGAAAGTGATCAAGTTAGGGTTTTGAAGTGAGAAAACAAACAACATCATCATGCTACTCTAGTCTAGCCAATTAGTTTAGAGTGTTAGCTTCAACTTCATCTCTTGATCAAGTGGAGCTAGAAGTTTGGACAAAGAGGACTCCGAGTGGATCATCGTGGACTTGGAGGATCACAAGAAAGCCCGTTCCAACTCTCAAGTAGCCAAGGAGTCTAACAAAGGGAACTACAAAGGTTGTATTCTCTTTACCTAGTGATATACTACTTGTAGTAAGAGTTATTTTTATTGTTACCCTAGCTTTTCTAGTTTGATTCCTAAGTTAGATTCTTTAGCACCCTCTAAATTTTTAATTATGGCATGTGTGATACTACCAAACCCTTGTAGTGGTGCTAAGGAAACCCAACACGCACATATCACATATATGCCCCTACTTCGTTTCTCTTGAGCCAGGAAACCTCTGTGTAGAACTCTAAAGACTCGTCAATACGCCGGCAGTAGGTGGTGATCATATCAGTCACCCACAAGCCGCAAGCGGTCTGCTAAACGTAATGGCCACCCGGGTATTGAGCGATCAGAAGATCAATAAGTAAGCCTGCTCATACTCCTGCGAATCCAATTAGTAACACTACCGTACATTTCGGTCTCTTTGTCTGATTGTTAGGAATATGTATGCCCTAGAGGCCATTATTGTACATGTGATGTATATTATAGTGGATGCTTGGACATATATATAGAGGACTTTCTTGCTCGACATGATAGTGTGCTATCTAGTTACTTTTTATCTTAACATGTTGACTTGTATTCTATACTTTCTTGCTCTTGCATGTTGATAAAGCCTTTAGGATATGTACTTGACTACCAGGACTATGACGAGATCATACTAGTCGGGCCAGGGTGGTCCAAAAGTACATCCTTTAATCAGTTCCTAGTCATGGGAATATCGAGACTAGGGCATCGATATTCCAGAGTAGACCAGTGTGTACGTTTCTTGTCCCTTACAGGGCGATGGTTGATCCCACAACCATTAGTGTGTGACATCAAAGATTGTACACAGGTGCTCATTGGAGAATGGGTACACCGAACGGAATCACCAAGGACTCCTAGTTGGTAGTTTACTTATCGTCATATAGCAGTCCTCCGGTGACACTGGTACAGCTTAGTCTGTAGACCCGGGATCGTCATAGAGTCTTGTATGGCTCTTACTGTACTTTGATTTCCTCCCTGCCACGGCTCAAAAGAGTCATGCAAACAGGTGGATTTTGGGTACAGTCCCGAGTCACATGGAGGCAATGAGCGATAGCAGGGGTTTCGTCTCTCCCGGTGTTGGGGGTTGATGTTGCGCTATGCTCGATTGGCTATAACTGGAAGTCCCTGGCCAGGGCTGCTGATGAGATTTCCTGATAAAATTTATCAGTAGTTTCTCAAACCGTTATAGGCAAGACATCGGCATGACTTATCATGTTACTGGGGGTTGACGTTTACCACCCCTAGACATGATATGCGACATATCAGAAGAAGAGATCGGACTGTACGGTAGTGTTACTGATAGGCTTCATGGAGAGTATGGACGAGCTTGCTTGTTGATCTTCATATCGCTCAATACCCGGGTAGCCGTTACATCCAGCTAGTACCGCTGATGGCTTGTAGGTGACTAATGTGATCATCACCTACTGCTGGCGTATTGACGGATCTTTAGAGTTCCACACAGAAGTTTACTGGTTCAAGCGAAACAAAATAGGATACATATGTGGTATTTGTGTGGGCCTATTTAAATACGAGTTTGTGATACTGTTGTAATCTTCCAGTTATCTGTCATCAGTCAAGTTATATGTGATATAACCGGATTATCGAATCAAGTGTTGATTTAATAATGTGATATATATTATATATGATATAATTATATCTTAACTAATATCATTAGCTCAGTAATTGCTTTATATATATATATATATATTAATGTATGAAGCATAGAATATTTTTCTATTTTTAGAAAATAGAAAAATGAGGTCTAAATTTTGGAGATATTTGTGGTATGGTTCAAGGCATGGGTTTATATGTTTTTTTATTACTCTTGACTCACTATTCAAGCATTGCTGCAATTTTAATTGCATTTTTATTCCATGCTTGAATGGGTGAGGAGAGATATGATTCATTTTATTCATTCTACACATGCTTTATAGTTCATGCCTTAGCCACTTTTCAAGAGCTCTTTTCTTCTCTTGCTCTCTACAATTTTCTTCACATCACCTCTGAGCTCAAAAGCCTCACATGAAATGTGAATCATTGAGCTTGTGAGACCTTAGTGAGCTTTACTTATGCCCTACTTTATCATCCTACACCAAACTAGCAATTTGGTGTGGTGTATTTCCTACACTAAAAGTGTTTAGTGTAATGAAAAGCATGTGCCTGTGGACTTCGGGTGGATCGTCTTTGGCGCAAAGATCACGAAGGAGGTTCGTTCAACTTGGAGAGGAGCCTTGAAGAGTCACATGGACTTCATCCTGGAGCTGTTGAAGAGAAGGACAAGAACTACAAAGGTTGTACGCTCTTAAACTTTCTCTTAAGCTTAATCACATCACAAAGGAAAAACCTAAAATTTTAGTAACGATCTTGGCAGTCTAGCTTAGCACCTAAAAAATTTAAATTTGGCACGCATGATGCCTCTTGAACCCCTTGACGGTGCTAAGGTCGACTTTCATGGTATCAGAGCCAAGCTAGAACATTAGGATTACTTGTAGCGACGTTAAAAATTCGCTGTTTTTATCGCGCAAAAACTGCTGATAAAAACAGTTCTGAAATTGATGTTTTAAGTTGTTTGCACACCCCGTGGGCTCACGGTTTGAACCGAGAAGCCGCGAGGTGGAGCGTGCGCATCCCGGGACCCTCCATGGGGGACCGAACGGCTGGGCCCACTTTCCAAGACCACCACAAGGTGGTCTTGGCGGTGGGGACCCGAAACTGCCCCACTTGAGGCAGTTTCGGGTCTGCCTCACCCCCTGGTCACCTCGTGGTGGCCTCGGGGGTGGGGTACCCCCTCTAAGCCCCCAACTTGGAGTTAATTTGTGGGTCTTCACCCCCGTGAAGATTCGGGCGGGTTTCGAGTTCGTTTCGACTCCCGGATTGGCTTAAAACGATCGGTTTTGAAACTATTAGCTCACTGTTTTTTCAAGTGTTGGAAAAATTGGTTTAATTTTGCTAAATGCGTGCGGAATTCTAATGTCGCGGTTTCTTTACAAGCTTTGTGATGTGTGATACAATTATTAGAATCTGTATTAATTAGTTTTATGAAAACTAGTTAGTAAACCTAGCCGTTTAGTCCCAATTGATCGATTGCAACGAAGTTTTGATTCGGATAAAAACTCCGTCGCAATTGTGTATTGTACGCGATCACCTAGTCGGGAATCTTGTTGAATAATCCGACAACCAATTGAAAAGGGTTTTCAATTTGAGACTAAAATGCAAGTTTTACATGTTAGGCATGAAATCTGGAATATGAGATGTTCCTGGTTTATGATGTCTAAGAATATTGCGGATTCTAATCATTGTAGTTTTATGTTTCTTTTCTGCGACCGTAAGTGTAATATGTGGGGTATCCCAATCTTGTTTCTATATGTCAATGAGATTTAAGGATACACATATTTGCTTACGTTGATGATATGTGATGTCATGTGTTGCTATTGATATGATTTATTGGATCGTCGTGAAAGAATAGCCGGGTTTTTTTTATGTGAGATGAGGGTTTTTATTTTCATTCATGTAAAATCTGTATATAATTTTCTTTTATTGGGGCACTTCCGGGTTGAGGATGATGTCACCACTGTTATATATTATTTACTTTTCAGCATTAGGATAGACCCAAGATGGGGAGCACAAGTAACCGGGTTCTAGAGTCCAGTGGGAGACCATCTCAAGGAGTTGAGACCGGGTCTCCTAACTCTAAAATTGGTAGGGTTACTTGTCGCTCTCGTAGGGGTCTAGGGATGTGGGTTTTGGCTATTCATCATGACTGTGGAATCTGTGTTTTACATTATTGGCTAAATTTAAAACATGGACATCGTAGTATATCCAATATTTCATATATTGCTTCTGCTGCTTAATTCTGTAATGTTGATCATATAACTGCGTGAAATGAATGTAATATTATATATATGATATATAATAAACGTTGCTTATGTTTTGTACCCGCGCTAGTCCAGCCCTCGCTCTGCCGGTAGTAAAGTAACCTAACGGTGCATGACGGGGCCCCGTGGCAAATGCGGATGGCATAAGTGTACGTTCTATTTTTGTTTCATTTTTCTGTAATGTTTAGGAAACATTAATTGATGGGACTTCATTAATAAGATTAGTGAAAAGAAAGAAACCAAAAGATGTTGAAGAATCAAATTTTCAGAAAAGGTAGCTCTATTTTGCTTTTCTTAGTGGTATTTCTTGATGAATATCCAGCACCTCATTCGATGGGGAAAGAGCCGAGATCCCTTCACCGGGAGTGACCTCTTTAGCGAAACTAGTAAATGCTATAACCCACCCGGTTTTGTTTTTGATTGCTTCTGTAGTTCTTGCTTTGCATAGTGGTATTCCTGAATATCCTGCACCCCATTCGATGAGAAAAGAGCCGAGATCCTTTCACCGGGAGTGACCTCTTTAGCGAGACTAGCGAAAGCCTCAAAAACACTCCTTTTCAAAATCATTAGATTCTACAACGATATCAAGTTCATTATGCTCATGGTTTTCTTAAAAACCTGCGTAGCCCTCCGTCATTTCAGATAAGTACTATTTAGTATTCGTGCTACGTTTGTTGACCTTAGCCAAGGCGTAGTGTGTGGTAGCTAATTAGTGCTTGTCTGCAGCATGTGATGCGATTGGATTAGGGTAGTCGTGCGGCTTTGTTGACCTTAGCTAAGGGTTGCACGGGTGGGTTTTATTCAATCAAGAAATGAAGGGTTGAACTTGGCTAGCACTTATGATTTTTTGACCATAGCCAAGGTCATAAGTTGCTAGGGGTAAAAACCATTATCGGAAATTTCAAGTGTTGAAATTTGCAATGAGATTGCATACCTTCTATATGATAGTTGGATCCCGATACCCACTGCGAGTAAGAGTGACTCCTGGAAGAGTTTTGCACTTTACAATTAGCCGATCAAGTAGGTGTATAGAAAGGTGTCAATGGGGTAATACCTCTGGGAAAATGAGGTTTATTTTAATTAGGTCCGTGCGAAAGCACGGGGAACCTCCCTCAAATTACCAACACTGGCCTGTCCGAACGATTAGCGAACTTCTAAGGTGTAATTAATCCCGGCTAATCTTACTTCTTAGGGTTTGAAGGAAGATTTGATAAAACTAGTGGGTGCCATCTTGATTAGATAAGATAAATACCAATCTAATCTTCCAAAGAGCGCACACTAACGCGTTTCCTTCTATCTCTCTCCAGGCAGCAACCAATGTCACACCTTAATCAAGATAATAATATGGATGTATTGACCGAACCCTCCTTTTATACAGGGCTAGGGAACGTTTGTCCTGCTCTATCTTATGAATGTCATAAGTTTGAGCAAGGGATAGGGGCATGTCATGATTCCCTTGCCACCCGTACGAAGAAACAGCATGTTGATGCATCTTCTTCGGGTGTGTTCGTTACCAAGAACTGTTTCTCAGTTTGTTCTATGTCCTGGGTATTGGATACCGGATCAGGATCCCACGTATGTAATTTGTTACATAGGCTAAAGAAAGGTAGAGAACTGGGAAAGGGTGATAAATCCCTATCAGTAGGGAATGGTGCAATTGTTGCAGCCAAAGCAGTTGCCGATTATCACCTTGTATTACCAACTGGTAATACATTGATTCTGAACGACTGTTACTACGTACCAAAGATGATGTGCAACATTATATCAGTTTCTTTACTAACTAAAGAAGGATATAATCTCACATTATAGGACAATGTTATGAACATTTTCCAGAATCAAGTGTTGATTGCATCCGGTACGTTATGTAACTGTATATACGTTCTTAATCGAAGTACGGTCCTTAACGTACAGAACACAAACAAGAGGAAAAGTTTAGAAATGAACGAAACTTTCTTATGGTACTGTAGACTAGGTCATATCAATGCGACAAGACTGGCTAAGTTGCATAAAGATGGATATTTGAATTCGTTCAAATTTTCATCGTATGAAACTTGCCAATCATGTCTTAAAGGCAAGATGACCAAAACTCCGTTTACTAGACACGAAGAAAGAGTTACTGATCTCTTGGGACTGATACATAGTGATGTATGCGGTCATATGTCTATACATGTCAGGAATGGTTTTTCGTACTTTATTACATTCACCGATGATCTCTCAAGGTTCGGACATGTGTTCTTGTTGAAACACAAGTTTGAAGCTTTTGAGAAATTCAAGGAATAGAAGTGCGAAGTTGAAAACCAAACGGGCAAAAGTATTAAAATCCTATGATCTGATCGGGGAGGAGAATACTTGAGCGACGAATTCCGAGACTATCTAAAAGAGAATGGGATTGTCTCTCAGCTCACTCCTCTGTATACACCACAGCACAACGGTATATCGGAGCGGAGAAATCGCACCCTATTAGATATGGTGCGATCTATGATGAGTATTGCTGAGTTACCTATTTCTTTTTGGGGATATGCGCTTGAGACAGCTGCATACCAATTGAATAGAGTTCCGACCAAATCAGTGCCTACCACTCCATATGAGATATGTAATGGGAAGAGACCATCTCTTAAACGAGTTAAGATATGGGGCTGTCCGGCCTATGTTAAAAAGCAAAATTCGGACAAGCTCGAGGCAAGGTCTGTTTTGTGCAACTTTGTGGGATATCCAAAGGATTCCTATGGATATATCTTCTACCATACTGAGGAACAAAAGGTGTTTGTTGCTCAACATGCCACCTTTTTGGAAAAGGAATTTCTTGTGAAAGAAATTAGTGGCAATGAGGTAGAACTAGAAAAAGTTCCATGAGTACAAACCACAACTGACGATTTGATGGAACCAGAGGATCCAATAGTACCCAACGAACCCCAGCCACTCTGCAGATCTAGTAGGGTTCCTCATCCACCCGAGAAATACTATGGTTTTCTCGTAGACGGTGGGAGCGAGGATTGCATCATGATAGATGATGACCCGACTAGTTTCGAGCAGACCATCACGAGTGGGGACTCTGTGAAATGGATGGATGCTATGAGATCCGAGATGAAATCCATCTACACCAACCAAGTATGGACTTTGGAAGTTGCTCCTGAAGGGGTAAAACCCATTGGGAGCAAGTGGATCTTCAAAAAGAAGATTGGTGTAGATGGAAAAGTTGAGACTTTCAAAGCTAGGCTTGAGAAAAAGGTTTTCGTCAATGACCTGGCGTCGACTATGATGAAACCTTTTCTCCTGTCGCTATGCTTAAGTCCATCAGGATCCTACTTGCCATTGTTGCATACCATGACTACGAAATCTGGCAGATGGACATCAAGACCACTTTTCTAAATGGTGATTTAGAAGAGAGCGTGTACATGACACGGCCAGAGGGCTTCGTAGACAGTGGGAGCAGCAGAAAGGTGTGCAAGCTGCTTAAATCCATTTATGGATTAAAGCAGGCATCGTGGAGTTGGAATATCTATTGTGATGAAGCTATCAAAGAGTTTGACTTCATCAAAAATGTAGATGAACCTTGTATATATAAGAGTAAGATGGTCTTCCTCGTATTGTACATAGATGACAGACTCTTGATAGGGACTGATATTCCTATGCTACACTCGGTCAAGAACTTCTTATCACTCAAGTTCTCCATGAAAGATCTTGGTGATGCCTCATACATCCTGGGGATAAAGATCTATAGAGATAGATCTAAACGGATTTTGGGATTGTCCCAATCCATGTACATTGACACCATACTAAAGAGGTTTAATATGGAAGATTCCAAGCGAGGTAATTTACCTGCTTGCTTAGGAATCACTCTCTCCAAAGAGATGTCTCCCAAGAAAGATTTGAAGAGAGCTCGCATGCAAGGGATACCCTATACTTCGGAAGTAGGCTCTATCATGTATATGATGTTATGTACCAGACCAGATGTAGATTACTCACTAGGCGTAGTGAGCAGGTATCAATCAGATCCTGCGGAGAACCATTGGACAGCTGTGAAGAACATTCTTAAGTATTTGAGAAGGACTAAAGAAATGTTGGTGTATGGTAACGGTGAACACCAGGTGGAGTCCTTACCGATTCAATCTTCCAGAGTGATAAGGACGACAGTAAGTTGGTCTCGGGTTTTGTCTTTACCCTCAACGGAGGGGCAGTGTGTTGGAAGAGTTCCATGCAAGACACCGTAGCAGACTCGACGATGGAGGCTGAATACATCGCTGCCAATGTTCCTGCCAAAGAGGTTGTCTGGATGAAGAAGTTCATTGCTGAGCTTAGTGTGGTTCCATCCATTGAGCATCCAACCTGTGTATTATGATAACAATGGAGCGGTGGCTTTGGCTAAGGAATCCAGGTCCCATCAGAAATCCAGACATATTTTGAGGCGGTATCACCTGATCAGGGAGATAGTAGATCGCCAGGAGATCGAGGTCAGGAGAGTTGACACGAAGGAAAACGTAGCGGATCCACTCACCAAGGCCCTCCCCCAGATACAGTTTGAGAGAATTTTTGGGATGTTGGGTATGAGAAACTACAACACATGGCCTTAGTGGAAGTGGGAGATTGTTACGAATATGTATGCCCTAAAGGCCATTATTGTACATGTGAGGTATATTATAGTGGATGCTTGGACATATATAAAGAGGACTTTCTTGCTCGACATGATAGTGTGCTTTCTGGTTACTCTTTATCTCAACATGTTGACTGGTATTCTATACTGTCTTGCTCTCGCATGTTTATAACGACCTTAGGATATTTACTTGATTTCCAGGACTATGATGAGATCATACTAGTGGGTCCAGGGTGGTCTAAAAGTATATCCTTTAATCAGTTCCTAGTCATGGGAATATCGAGACTAGGGCATCGATATTCCAGAGTAGACTAGTGTGTACGTTTCGTATCCCTTAGAGGGCGATAGTTGATCCAACAACCATTAGTGTGTAACATCAAAGATTGTACACAAGTGCTCATTAGAGAATGGGTACATCGAACAGATTCACCAAGGACTCCTAGTTGGTAGTATACCTATCGTCAAATAGCAGCCCTCCGGTGATACTGGTGCAGATTAGTCTGTAGACCCGATATCGTCATAGAGTCTTGTATGGCTCCCTCTGTGCTTTGATTTCCTCCCTGCCACGGCTCAAAAGAGTCATGCAAACAGGTGGATTTTGGGTACAGTCCCGAGTCACATGGAGGCAATGAGCGATAGGAGGAGTTTCGTCTCTCCTAGTATTGGGGGTCGATATTGCGCTATGCTCGATTAGCTATAACTGGAAGTCCCTAGCCAGGGCTGCTGATGAGATTTACTGATAAGAGTTATCAGTAGTTTCTCAAACCGTTATAGGCCAGACATCGGCATGACTTATAATGTTACTAGGGGCTGACGTTTACCACCCCTAGACATGATATGCGACATATCAGACGAAGAGATCGGACTGTACGGTAGTGTTACTGATAGGCTTCATGGAGAGTATGGACGAGCTTGCTTGTTGATCTTCATATCGCTCAATACTCGGGTAACCGTTATGTCTAGCTAGTACCGCTGACGGCTTGTAGGTGAGTGATGTGATCATCACCTACTGCTGGCGTATTGACGAGTCTTTAGAGTCCCACTGTCACGACCCGAAATGGCACGTGACTGGCACTTGAATCATATTAAGTCTATAGGACCCCATCTAATTCAAGTAAGCTAAAAAATCCAAGAAATCTAAACCATTTTAAAGAAGAAAGAAGAAAAATTTTAGTTTTAAAGCAAGTAGTTTAACAACATAAGCCGAAGTATGCACTTTTAAAACATCAAGTCTTTTTTGAAAATTTCGGCAGAGTTTCCTTTGTAAATACTAGCCCCAAACGGGTATAAACATACATAATATGAATAAAGGCATCCCTAACCGGGAGATAGCTCTTCGCCAATTGGCGGTCACAACCATGCAAGTAATATAATATACAACGCTGAAGGGCGAGGATCAAAACTCAAAAAGAAACTCAATATCATCAAGAAAACCCATAATAATACAACGCGCGACTCTAAGGTCGAAAGAATAACAACTGGTTTTCTAAGTCTGAAATAATATACATGTCTGGTTGATGGAGTTACTAGATACAACTGAATACAGATAAATACAAGGGTGGTCACGATGCGAGTGAACCAACCTACCAAAGCAATCACCCGAAAGGAAGTAGTATGCCAGCAAAGCCGCCAAGAAAACCTGTACGGCAAAACCTGCAAGAACTGTGGCACAACGAGGGTAAGTTGCCTACTCGTGAGTAGAAAACATCACCGAGAAGAAATCGCATGTATGACTAAATCCTAGGTCATACGATAATATGTCCTCAATATAAATAACCCTGAAACCATTTACACGTAAGTGTAATATCAAGTGCCCATGTTAGTGCCTCAGGTAACAATATGTCACTAATATGATATGCAAATGCATACAATGAGAACATGATACATCATGAATGGAAAAACTGTTAATTAATTTAGTGAGATTTCTGTATATAAAAATCGAGCGATCATCAATGAAATCAGTATAGAATCCGTGTCAAGAAGCGACACAAAACATATATCCCAATATCAAATATTTCGGCTCCGGCAATCCGGACTGGCCTATTATAAAATCTCAGTGTCTCAATATCTCAGGCTCCGGCAATCCGGAATGGCGCCCGAATCCATCTCTCTCATAACTCTGTTCGGTATCCTCCGGATATCCGTCAAGATTCCATACAATCACCGGTAGATAATGCTCCCCTGCCGGGCTCATCGTCTACAACTCGAGCTTCTTGCCCCGGGGTACCACACCGGGTCCACCATGTACCAGCAGACGGTTCATCCACTCCTCAAATCGGGTCTCGAAAAACAACTCAGAACCGAGAAAACATCATGGTGGACAATACTCATCATATCAAGGAAAACCGCATCTTTCTCTTTTAAATAAATCATCAGTTTATAAAATTTCACATGCAGTTTCCAAATCCAGAAAATCTCAAGAAGGATCCGAAATCTCAAAATCATGATATCAATAAACAGTGCATACCGGCATATAGCTCCATGATATTTCATCACAGAATGAACGTATAAATGCATGAAGTATCACAGTAATAAATGCAATCTCTTAACTAGCATATGAGAGCAAGTGTACTAGTACTATGTTGCAACTACCAGCTAGCAATTTATACCAATGAGGTAATGTTTATCTTGTGTACGTGACATGGAAATTACCGATGATGATGTGTGTGAGCCGGCAAGCAAGTGTACGTGGAACATACGCATCATCGGTAATGGTGCTGGTGTCCTGACAACATAGTTTCATAATAATTAAAGAAAACATATTTATAAGTATGCAATGCGATGAGAACATCATGAATATACGGAAAGTGATGTAGTAACCGCAACACTGAATAATATTCATATCCAACTTACGATTCATACAGTTTGGTATTTAAAATACTCCCGATTCGCAACTTTTGAAAATGAGTATGACTCGAGCCCAGTCGAAAGGGTAAGTAAAGCCACCTAAATCTGAGTCGATATATCTAATAGTCGGTGATCCCGCCTCAATAGCATCACAAACGATAAAATATATATAATACGAAATCCTCTAATCTTGAGCGCGGATCAAACATCATATCTATATCTCGTATGGTAAATCTATCGTACGGCATCCCAAAAATCAGGGTATGGGTCAAATCTCACATATATCACATTATTCATATGGTATCATCTTCATAATATCATGAACTAGGGTACTGATCTATGTCTAGTATATACTGATACCATCAACATATATCCGCGTTTGTATGAAAACACATCGCCCATCAATCTGCTAATATAATAAGTCGCATCTCATAACACAACCCAATCACCTCACCGATCTCACGGCATCATGCCCAATCACAACGACTCATCTCCAAGTATCATATACTATCCTCATCATCCGAATATATGTATATGTATATATATATATACATATACATATATATATATACACCAACACATCCATATATATATATATATATACATATATATATATATACACACAAACATACATACATACATACATATAAACATAAACACCCAAACCATATCCCGTGTATACACGTGTGTGTGTGTGTCAACCTTACTTTAGGGTTCGCGACTAAGAAACCAACTAAATTCTTTTCTTCAAATCTTGCTAACCCTAACCCATGATCTTCTAAAGCATTTCTTGCTAAGTATTCATATCTCTCAATAGCGTGTATATGTATATCTATATCACATCATATAATTTCTTACGGATTTGTGGGGGTACTATACGCCATCCACCCGACTTCCCACGTAGATATATATCTATACACCTCGATCCTTGCTTGCTGGAGTCGACGACGCCACGCTCATTCTCGTCGTCTCGAAGTCCACGTGGGGGTACCTACAATTTCTAATGGGTCATATAGTATCAAGAATCGAACATAAAAACCAAAACGGCATGAGAATCGCTTATAGGTTAAAACCTATAGCATACGCCTGCAAAACCAACAAAAAACCACCATCGCTGACGTACAAACATCCGACGACAGAACACAATATCAAATACCAAATCCCAAATTAAAACGAAGTCGCAAAACAATGCAGCAACTCAAGAAAATGGTCCTAAATTTTGCCCTATATGAAATTAGCCAATTTTGCAAATGTGGAGGGTCTAATTTACTGGAGATAAAGCCCTGGACCAAGCACGAGCCCACAATTCCCTGCTCTGGCCGCAATTTGCGGCCAGAATGGATTTATTTGCGGCCATGGGTTGGGGTTTGTGTCTCGGGTCTTGGGTAATGCTTCTAGGTTTCCTGCTTGTATCACAGTATTTGCTAAATAATTTTCAGGTCACCCGGGTTATAGCATATCACCAAAACACATCACAATTTCCACAAAATACGATATCGGGGATTTCTAAGTTTGCGAAATGGGGTTTAACTCTATTGTTTAGTCCAATATACCATCACTACAGGGGTTGTATGGCCTCTACTAACCTCAATTACACAATCACAACTCAAAAATCCCACAAACCCTAACTTGGAATTTTCAAAGTTCACAAAACCACACAATATTGATTCAAAACTTAAATAGATGTTAATGGAAATGGAATACTAATCTAATGGTGAAGGAAATACCTTATTTGGCAACTCAAGAATTTTGTTGAGTTGCCCCAAGTCTTCAAAATCCAATTTTTCTTGGTCCAAAGTGTTTGTAGTGGGCTTGTGCACATTTTTAATGAAAGGGGGATGAAGTTTTCATGTTCTTTTGGTGATATTTTGAGGTGGTGACGTTGGTGGGGGAGAGGGGGCAGCCAAGGGTTGAGAGGGAGAGATGGAAAGATGAAGGTGAAGAAAATAAATGGGAGCCTTGGTCAAAGGAAGACCCCTCACCCTCTCTCTCTATTCTCTATCTTGTCCATACCCAATACTTTATTAATTTTCCTTTTTCTTTTTCTTCTATTTTCTTCTCACCTCAATTAAGACAAAACCATGAATGAAAATGAAGAAAAAGCCATGTTCGAAAATGTAACAATTTTTGCAAAAGAAATGGTGCATGTCATGTACACACTTCCGGCTTAATGCACGATTGGTGATATTTAATCGCGATTGGCATAAAAATGGAATATAATTAATCATATGGAAATATTATTGCTTAAATCATATAAAACACCCTCATTTCAGAAATTCCTATAATTTTCCAAATATTTCCCAATTTATTAGTATTTAATTATACCGCATTATCAAAATATTCATAATATTTATTATTTAATTATATAAATTCCCAAAAATTATATTTTATTTTTCTGAAATGTTGCAATCTTCCCCCTTAAAGAAATTCGGTCCCCGAATTTAAATTTAAACCCCTCAAATACTAAAACATTTCAGTAAAATGATCAAGTCGTCGGGGCTCCGAAATCATAAATACATAAAACACCTCGTAGCGCAATGCATGCGCATGAAAAACGAGTATATAAACCAAAATCAAAACTCCGTCAAGCATCCCGCAATCATCGGAGTTATGGTGAAGACACTAATGTCAAAATCCAATGCGAATACCAATATGATATACGTCAAAACTTTAACATGTAAACATCGTTAAAACATCTGAAAGAAATGCATGCCAAATCTTTTCAAGTCGCTGTGCGATTCTCGTATCACTGCACAGTGGCAGACGTCTATTATAAGAAAATACTATATATATATACGCCCTTTGTTTAACATGCACGTCCCGCCGTTTTGAAAAATAATTTAGAAGGGTTTCCTTTGATAAATGTCTCGTGTCATCTCGGACACGTATGTAAATACTGAGACTATAGCTCCTTTTTGGAAATCCCTTCGGTAACTATCAATGCATGCAAAAATATATTCAGGTACTGTCCTCGGACTAGTACTGCTTAGCTACTATACCATATAGTAAGTATCATAAAACCTACCGCTCCAAAAGAAATCAATCCCCAAACTGTGCATATGAATGCCATGTGCGTCTGGTGCGCATGGAAATCGAAATCCAAGAATGTGCCATACATGTGCACAGAAACAAATCTAAGTGCAAAGGGTGTGCAGGAATCACCTGTCAAGGGTAATGAGTGTGCCTGACAACAATATCAGGTGCATCTGATATGCACGAAGAATCCCGATTTAGTGCATCTGGCGTGCACCAAAATCGCATCAAGCACCTAAGTATGCGCAAGAATCCAACTCAAGTGTAAGGTGCATGGAAACAAATATCGAATATCACAATCGAAATTGACGGTATCCAATATACATCAATCCAAATCAGGTAAACTGTAGTATATAATCTCACAACCACATGCATCAGCGTGCACAAAATTGAATCAAAATACTGAAGTGCATGAAAACTACACCGAAGGCACAAGTCAAATCACATGCATACCATAAGTATGAAATCAAAATCAATATCTCGAATGACATCAAATCGAAGTCGAGTGCAACCGTGGTGCACAAAATCTCAATCATGCAAATAAATCGCCCAAAATACCAAAATCCCATAATGACGGATACGTGATATCCAAATCACCAAATCGCAAATCGTAAACATTGTTGTCGATATGTCCTCCTTTCAGAAATGAAGAAGGTGTCGGTGCCTTTAGGCTCTCGTCTCTCATTTCGAATTTCTAGTTACACAGCTCCTCGGCTCAACGGCCCAATATGGAATGATAACGGAAACAGTTCCGCTCTGGCACATCCTCTAATGATCTCTGGCCAACTATCCTGGTCACTCATAACATGTCTCGTCGACGATGCCGAACTCTGGCCTACTGAGTGTGCGTAATACGACTGATCCTGGGTGAAGGTCTTCTCGTTTAGTATTTCCAGAAAGTTCTTGTTAGGGTCTCTCCCAATCTCGTTTCTGCTGAACTGCCTGGAAGTTATCACCCTTTACTAATCCATTTCTTGTTCCGGAATGGCCGCATACTCATCGCGACTCCTTCTGGAAGATATATCCATATACAACGCCTCTGCATGTGTATCATATCGTCAGCGGAGTGGAACGTCATCTCATCAAGATCTTCTACGAACCTCTTACTCCATTTTTCTATAATGTCGACTGATTCGGACCCGTCTCTTCGTGGCTGCATGGACTGCGCTCCAATGACTATACTCATATTTGGAGTCTCCTAATCAATGTATTCCATCATATGATATCCGAACGACGTCGAACTTTTCGATCGATTCGTCAAAGTTCTATAATCCCCCAAGAGCTCAACTTTTGAGTACAGTTTAATAATATCCAGTACATGCCACAGTACCTGTGGACCAACCGTAGAAGGGAAAACCCAAGCCTCATTAATGGCACCGTGGAACTGCTGCAAACCCTAAGGTTTCAAAGTGTTCTCATGGTCATTATATTGAGTTAGGGTTTCATCCTTCTAGAGGGTCCACGAAATTACTTGCATGTTTTTCCGAATACCGTAAACTTGGAAAAATAGGTTCTTGACATTCGATCGTCCTTATCGACTCCCAACATACCTGCGTGAAGTTGTCTCTAGCTGGAATCAATCAATCTGATAACCTCGTATCAGGGTAGGCAACGAATCACATGTCCTAGTTATTACTCCTTGGGTGACTAGCGATCTTCTATCATATCTCTAAGTACATCTCGTGCAGCATTAGCTTCAAACATCTGGGGTGATATCTTGTCAGTTGCAGCAACAACTGGATCATTCGTCCGCACACTGAACAATGCCTCAATCATCAACAATAATCGGTGCATTGACGGTCATCATGTTCTGGTTAGCCTCTAGCAGTGGCCCAATCCTCTGGTGCTGATCTGCATGTTCGAGAAATTTGTAAAAGCAATCCATCAAACGTTCATAGCACAAAAACACAATAAAATGACACATCTATACAATCGTGCGTCACTGGAATACAGCCCTGGTCAGTCCTCGTCCGTGACGAGCTCGTGTTAACCGCAACTCTAGCCGCAACTTTCTCTGCCTATGCAATCGTGGTAACAAAACCACCAACTAATATCGATGAGAATAGATCATAGGAATGAATATAATAATGTGCAAGGAAATGTATATCCTAAGGCTTCTTAAGCGGAGTAGTGTATCGTAAGTATGCCGCAGAACATACACACGGTACGTCACTCTACTTAAGTCACCTACTCCATCAACCAAGGGTCATCCTACACTCAGAAGGTAAAAACTAACGCTCTGATACCAACTTTGTCACGACCCGAAATGGCGTGTGACTAGCACTTGAATCATATGAAATCTATAGGACCCCATCTAATTCAAGTAAGCCAAAAAATCCCAGAAATCTAAACCATTTTAAAGAAGAAAGAAGGAAAAGTTTCGTTTTAAAGAAAGTAGTTTAACAACATAAGCCGAAATATGCACTTTTAAAATATCAATTCTTTTCTGAAAATTTCGGCAGAGTTTCCTATGTAAATACTGGACCCAAACGGGTACAAACATACATAATATGAATAAAGGCATCCCCAAGCGGGAGCTAGCTCTTCGCCAATTGGCGGTCATAACCACACAAGCATTATAATATACAACGCCGAAAGGTGAGGATCAAAACATAAAAGGAAACTTAATATCATCAAGAAAACCCATAATAATACAACGCGCGACTCTATGGTCGAAAGAATAACAACTAGTTTTCTAAGTCTGAAATAATATACAAGTCTGGTTGATGGAGTTACTAGATACAACTGAATACAAATAAATACAAGGGTGGTCATGATGCGAGTGAACCCACCTACCAAAGCAATCACCCGGAAGAAAGCAGTGCGCCAGCAAAGCCGCCAAGAAAACCAAAATGGAAAAACCTGCAAGAACTATGGCACAACGGGGGTGAGTTGCCAACTAGTGAGTAGAAAACATCACCGAGAAGAAATCGCATGTATGACTAAATCCTGGGTCATAGGATAATATATCCTCAATATAAAATAACCCTGAAACCATCTACACGTAAGTGTAATATCAAGTGCTCGTGTCAGTGCCTCAGGTAATAATATGTCGCTAATATGATGTGTAAATGCATACAATGAGAACGGGATACATCATGAATGGAAAAACTGTTTCATATATAATTTAGTGAGATTTCTGTATATAAAAATCGAAAGATCATCAATGAAATCAGCATAGAATCCGTGTCAAGCATCAACACAAAACATAAATCCCAATATCAAATATCTCGGCTCCAGCAATCCGGACTGGCCTATATCATAAAATCTCAGTATCTCAGTGTCTCAATATCTCGGGCTCCGGCAATCCAGACGGCCCCCAAATCCATCTCTCTCATAACTCCGATCGGTATCCTCCGGATATCCGTCGTGTTTCCATACAATCACCGGTAGATAGTGCTCCCCAGCTGGGCTCATCGTCTACAACTCGAGCTTCTTTCCCTGGGGTACCACACCGGGCCACCATGTACCCGCAGACAGTTCATCCACTCCTCGAATCGGGTCTCGAAAAACAACTCAGAACCGAGAAAACATCATGGTGGACAATACTCATCATATCAAAGAAAACAACATCTTTCTCTTTTAAATAAATCATCAGTTTATAAAATTTCACATGCGGTTTCCAAATCCAGAAAATCTCAAGAAGGATCCGAAATCTCAAAATCACGATATCAATAAACAGTGCATACCGGCATAAAGCTTCATGATATTGCATAACAGAATGAACATATAAATGCATAAAGTATCACGGTAATAAATGCAATCTCCTAACTAGCATATAAGAGCAAGTGTACTAGTACTATGTAGCAACTACCAGCTAGCAATTTATACCAATGAGGCAATGTTTATCATGTGTACGTGACATGGAAATTATTGATGATGATGTGTGTGAGCCGGCAAGCAAGTGTACGTGGAACATACGCATCATCGGTAATGGTGCTGGTGTCCTGACAGCAGAGTTTCATAATAATTAAAGAAAACACATTTATAAGAATGCAATGTGATGAGAACATCATGAATATACGGAAAGTGATGTAGTAACCGCAACACTGAAGAATATACATATCCAACATACGAGTCATACAGTTAGGTATTTAAAATACTCCCGATTCGCTACTTTTGAAAACGAGTATGACTCGAGCCCAGTCGAAAGAGTAAGGAAATCCACCTAAATCCGAGTCGATATATCTAAAAGTCGGTGTTCCCGCCTCAATAGCGTCACAAACAATAAAATATATATAATACGACATCCTCTAATCAAGAGTGTGGATCAAACATCATATCTATATCTCATACGGTAAATCTATTGTACGGCATCCCCAAAATCGGGGTACGGGTCAAATCTCACATATATCATATTATTCATATGGTATCATCATCATAAAATCACGAACAGGTACTGATCTAAGTCTAGTACATACCGATACCATCAACATATATCCACATGTGTATGAAAACACATCGTCCATCAATCCGCTAATATAATAAGCCGTATCTCATAACACAACCCAGTCACCTCACCGATCTCACGGCATCATGCCCAATCACAACGACTCATCTCCAAGTATCATATACTATCCTCAACATCCGAATATATATATATATATATATATATATATATATATAAACATAAACACCCAAACCATATCGCGTGTATGCATGTGTGTGTGTGTGTCAACCTTACTCTAGGATTTGCGACTAAGAAACCAACTAAATCCTTTTCTTCAAATCTCGCTAACCCTAACCCATGATCTTCTAAAGCTTTTCTTTCTAAGTATTCATATCTCTCAATAGCACATATATGTATATCTATATCATATCATATCATTTCTTACGAATTTGTGGGGGTGCTATATGCCATCCACCCGACTTCCCCCGTAGATATATATCTACTCACCTCGATCCTTGCTTGCTGGAGTCGATGACGCCACGCTCATACTCTTCATCTTGAAGTCCACGTGGGGGTACCTACAATTTCCAATGTGTCATATAATATCAAGAATCGAACATAAAAACCAAAACGGCATGCAAATCGCTTATATGTTACAACCTATAGCCTACGCCTGCAAAACTACCAAACAACCCCCATCGCTGACGTACAAATATCATACAACGGAACACAATATCAAATACCAAATCTTAAATTAAAACAAAGTCTCAAAACAATGCAGCAACTCAAGAAATTGGTCCCAGATTTTACCCTAGATGAAATTAGCCAATTTTGCACATGTGGAGGGTCTAATTTACTAGAGATATGGCCCTAGACCAAGCACGAGCCCATAATTCCCTACTCTGGCCACAATTTACGGCCAGAATGGATTTATTTGAGGCCATGGGTTGGGATTTGGGTCTCGGTTCTTGGGTAATGCTTCTAGGTTTCCTGCTTGTATCACAGTATTTTCTAAATAATTTTCAGGTCATCCGGGTTATAGCAGATCGCCAAAACACATCACAATTTCTATAAAATACGATATCAGGGATTTCTAAGTTTGCAAAATGGGGTTCAAGTCTATGGTTTGATCCAATATACCATCACTACAGGGGTTGTATGACCTCTACTAATCTCAATTACACAATCACAACTCAAGAATCCCACAAAACCTAACTTGGAATTTTCAAAGTTCACAAAACCACACAATATCGATTCAAAACATAAATAGATGTTAAAGGAAATGAAATACTAATCTAATGGTGAAGGAAATACCTCATTTGGCAACTCAAGAATTTTGTTGAGTTGCCCTAAGTCTTCAAAATCCAATTTTTCTTGGTCCAAAGTGTTTGCAGTGGGCTTGTGCACATTTTTAATGAAAGGGGGATAAAGTTTTGATGTGTTTTTGGTGATGTTTTAAGGTAGTGAAGGTGGTGGAGGAGAGGGGGCAGCCAAGGGTTGAGAGGGAGAGAAGGAAAGATGAAGATGAAGAAAAGAAATGGGAGCCTTGGTCAAAGGAAGACCCCACACCCCCTCTCTATCTCTTGCCCATACCCAATACTTTATTCATTTTCCTTTTTCTTTTTCTTCTTTTCTTCTCACCTCAATTAAAACAAATCCATGCATGAAAATGAAGAAAATCCATGTTAGAAAATGTAGCAATTTTAGCAAAAGAAATGGTGCATGTCATGTGCACACTTCCGGCTTAATGCACGATTAGTGATATTTAATCGCGATTAGCATAAAAATGGAATATAATTAATCATATGGAAATTATAATTGCTTAAATCATATAAAACACCCTCATTTCAGAAATTCCTATAATTTTCTAAATATTTCCCAATTTATCGGTATTTAATTATACCGCCTTATCAAAATATTCATAATATTTATTATTTAATTATATAAATTCCCAAAAATAATATTTTATTTTTCTGAAATGTTACACCCACACAGAAGTTTACTGGTTCAAGCGAAACGAAGTAGGACACATATGTGATATGTATGTGGGCCTGATTAAATACGAGTATGTGATACCATATTATAATCTGGCAGTTATCTGTTATCAGTCAGGTTATATGTGATATAACCAGATTATCGAATCAAGTGTTAGTTTGATAATGTGATATTCAGATTAATAATATTAGTCGGTTATATGTGATATAACCGGATTATTAGATCAAGTGTTGATTTAATAATGTGATATATATTATATGTGATATAATTATATCTTAACTAATATCATTAGCTCACTAATTGCTTTATATATATATATATATATATATATATATATATATATGAAGCATGGCATGTTTTTCTATTTTTAGAAAATAGAAAAATGAGGCGTAAATTGTGGAGATATTTGTGGTATGGTTCAAGGCATGAGTTTATATGTTTTTATATTACTCTTGACTCACTATTCAAGCATGGTTGCAATTTTAATTGCATTTTTATTCCATGCTTGAATGAGTGAGGAGAGAGATGATTCATTTTATTCATTCTACACTTGCTTCATAGCTCATGCCTTAACCATTTTTCAAGAGCTCTTTTCTTCTCTTGCACTCTACAATTTTCTTCACCTCACCTCCAAGCTCAAAACCCTCACATGAGATGTGAATCTTTTAGCTTGTGAGGCCTTAGTGATCTTTACTTATCCCCTACTTCATCATCCTACACTAAACTAGCAATTTGGTGTGGTGTGTTTCCTACACTAAAAGTGTGCAGTGTAGTGAAAAACTTGTGCTTGTGAACTTCGGGTGGATCGTCTTTGGCGCGAAGATCATGAAGGATGTTCGTTCAACTTGGAGAGGAGCCTTGAAGAGTCGCGTGGACTTCATCCCGGAGCTTTTGAAGAGAAGGACAAGAACTACAAAGGTTGTATGCTCTTAAACTTTCTCTTAAGCTTAATCACATCACAAAGGAAAAACCTAAAATTCTAGTAATGATCTTGGTAGTCTAGCTTAGGACCTAAAAAATTAAAATTTGGCATGCTTGATGCCTCTTGAACCCCTTGACGGTGCTAAGGTCGACTTTCACTGGTATGTCGCATATCACAGCCTGGGGTGGTATAACTTCAGACCCCAATAGCCTGATAATTCATGTCGATACAAGGTCCATAATGGTTCAAGAAACTACTAATAACACTTACTAGTAGATCTCAGCAACCCTGGTCAGGGATTTCCGGTTATAGCCAATCAAGCATAACACAACATCAACCCCTAATACCGGGAGAGACGAATCCCCTCCTATCACTCATTGCCTCCATGTGACTCGGGACTGTACCCAAAAACCACCGTTTTTCACGATCTCTTGAACGTGGTAAGGTGGAAATCAATGCACAGTGGGAATCACACAAGACTCTATGACGATCTCGGGTCGACAGACTTTTAGTTATAGGTATGCCCTAGAGGCCATTACTGTACATGTGATGTATATTGTAGTGGATGCTTGGACATATATAGGGAGGATTTTCTTGCTCGACATGATATTATGCTATATGGTTTCTCTTTGTCTTAACATGTAGATTTGTATTGTTATACTGTCTTGCTCTAACATGTTGATAAAGCCCTTAGGATGTGTACTTGACTACTAGGACTATGATGTAGATCATACTAGTGAAGCCAGAGTAGTCCACAAGTACATCCTATAATTGTTCCTAATCGAGGGTGTATCGAGACAGGGCATCGATGTAAGGCCTCTTGAAGGTGGTAAGGCTAAGTTCTCAGCACCTAGCCTAGGGTTTGCTAGCATCAAGCATGCCACAACAAAAATTTTAGGGGGTGCTAAGCAAACATCCAAGGAATCATACTAGAAAACTAGAGTAACAAAACATGTAATCAAACATTACAATGAGAAGTGAAGAAGAATACAACCTTTATAGACCCAGTCCTTCACTTCTAAAGCTCCGTGTTGTCGTCCCTTCGCTCCAAGCATCAATCTCCCGGACTCAAGATGGACTTCATGAAGCGTAGTGAGAAAGCATGCTTGAAGACTTCGAGGCCGAAAATGATCTACGTCGAGGGAACTCAAGCACAAGCTACCTCTTCACAAAGTGATGAACTTTGTGAAGAAAACACCCTAAACTAAATGGAAAGTAGTAGAGGATGATGAAGTAGGAATTTTGCTCACTTCGGATTTGATTTTCTCACTTGGATTCTTCATTAACTAAAAACCCTGGAGCTTGAAGAGATGAAGAAGATGATGAAGATGAGAATGATCAAGAGAAAAAGACGAGGTTAGATTTGCAACCATGGTAAGTTAATATCATATATTAACCATTATAGAGACTTAATCATGGCAAGGACAAAGGTTAGGTTTATAAATATCTCTTAATAAAATAAATTGAGTGGACTAAGTCAAAGCTCACAATAAGCTTCTCCAAGCTTCTAGCATGACACAATCCCACTCAATTTTGAATCTATAAAGATAATTAAAACCTAATTATATCATGGTTATGGTATAAGTAATACACACACAAGTTGCATATATAACCTAGCATAATACAATATATATATATATATATATAACATGTATGCAAAATGAGAAAAAGAAATGGTCAAGTGAGCAATATTAGTCAATGTAAATTCATATATCAAATATATAACTATACATTAAATCATTAAATCAACATTTAATTTAATGATCCGGCTATATCATATATAACCGACTAATACCAATAATATCAATTTACCGAATCAACACTTGATTCGATAACCCGGCTATATCACATATATCCGGCCGATATCATATATCGTGAGAATACAATACGGTATCACATACTCGTATCAATCTTGGTCCCGCGCATATCACATATGTGCTCCTACTTCGTTTCGCCTGAGCCAGGAAACCTCTGTGTAGGACCCTAAAGACTCGTCAATACGCCGGCAGTAGGTGATGATCATATCAAACACCCACAAACCGCAAGAGGTCTGCTAAACGTAACGGCCACGAGGGTATTAAGCGATCAGAAGATCAACAAGCAGGCTTGTTCATTCTCCCGTGAATCCAATAAGTAACACTACAGTACAGTCCGGTCTGTTCGTCAGATATGTCGCATATCCAGTCTGTGTAAGTCTATGTAACCCACCCTGGTACTTACGGGGAGGCGGAAAGAGTAAAAATCAAATTTTTATCACAAGGGAACATAGACTAACCATGAAGGATCTTTGCTAAACAAAAACTAACAAATAATCTACGAGTTCTAACTACTAGGTAAGAAGGTTATACCTAGTTCTTATACTCCTTCTCTTCTTGTTGTGGTCCTCCTTGATGTGAGCTCCTTGGAATGGTGTAGACGGCTTCTCCTCTTCGTCTTCTCTTTGCCAAAGAAGGATCCATCCGAAGGCCTCTACCTTGAGCTCCTACCTCAACAAAGAAGTAACTAGAGTGCTTGGCTTGCTAGACTAAGAACCCTAGAGTGAGTAGAGAGGTGTTTTGATGGTTTGATCTCACAAAGCTCATGTTTTTCAACACATGAAACAAGAGAGGTTTTGAGAGAGGAAGAGGAGAGAGCTTTGCAAGAGAGAGAAAGAGCAAGAGAGAATATGAGAATAATATGAACCTTGCTCTCATATGAACCAAAAAGAATAATGAAAATTTTAATTAGGATAAATTGGCATGGTTGATGTTGATTTGACCCTTATCATATCGTAATAAATGCTAAGCATGCTCACAAAAAAATATCCAAGTCAACATGGGTCAACTTAGTCAAAGGGTCAAACCTATTTAAACATGATACAATTATCACTAATTAAAACTCATTAATCAGTTTCCTCAATCTCATTATGGTTTTAATCAAGTCAATGGTCAAAACCCTAATGAGGTTCCTCCGCCTCTGTCAACTGTGTATACACACCTGCATCCGTGTCCCGAGGAACACGAACACTATGAGACAAGATCAATCCCAAAACAAATACTAGGATCTGGCTTAAACCAAAGCCCGCTAGTAATAACTGCCCGGACACCAAACGTGCACAAGTGCACGTATGTGAACGAACCCCGTCGTAAAACCATACGACCTCTACTCTGTTTTGCCCAAAGGTAAACAACCCTCTGTGTGGGACTCTAAAGACTCGACACTACGCTGGCAGTGGGTTTAACCACAGGCCAAAAACGGTACTAGCTGTACGTAACGGTCCCCAGGTAGATGTCGATAAGAAAATCGATGAGGTGAACCCATCCGAACTCCTACTGAGCCTGAATGTGAAAATCTCCGTACAGTCTGGTCTGTTCGTCTGAGAGTATCGCATGTCGGGCCTAGGGGGTGGTAAACGTCAGTCCCCTAATAGCGGTACAGGTCGTGTCGGAGTGTAGCCCAGAACACCCTGAGAAAATATTAGAAAGACTACCAGTAAATCTTGCTTGCCCTGGCCAGGGACTTTGTGTAATGGCTCTCCTAGACACAGCGCGATATTAACTCCCAATACCGGGAGAGACGAATCTTGTCTAACCGTCACTGCCTCCAAGTGCTTCGGGACTGCACCCAACTACTACCTGTTTGCACGACTCATTAGAGCCGTGGTAGGGTAGTAATCTAAGTACAGTGGGAACACACTCGAGGCGAAGTGACAGTGTCAAGTCAATGGACTAAGCTGTACTCATGTCACCTGGGAACTGATAACTGACGATAGGTATAATACCAACCAACAGCTCCCAGCGAGTCCTGTCTAGTGTACTCGTAACCTAACGAGCATCTGCATACTATCTCCAGTACGACGTACTGATGGCTGTGGGACAGACCATCTCCCCTCCTGGGATGAGAAGCGTATACACTAGTCTACTCTGGAGTATCGATGCCCTATCTCGATAATCCTACGACCAGGGACCTATATAAAGATGTGCTTATAGACTACCCAGCCCCCACTAGTGTGACTGCCATCATAACGCTGGTAGTCAAGCAAAAGATCCTAAGGGCTCTATAAATATGTATTAGGAATATATCAAAAGAAACACATACACATATTAAGATAGATACAAACCAAGTAGTATACTACTATATTGAGCAAGAATGTCAATCCGTGTATATATCGCAAGCTTCCAAAATGTAATATACAAACTAGTACTATACAATAATGGCCTCTAGGGCATATCACACTAACAATCTCCCACTTGCACTAAGGCCATGTGCTGGCATATCGCAGACCTATCATCTCAAATAGCCTCTCGAACTGTGTCTGAGGAATGGCCTTTGTGAATGGATCTGCCGTGTTATCTTCTGTAGCAACCCTCCGAACCTCGATCTCCCGACGATCCACGATCTCCCTCATCAGGTGATACCGCCTTAAGATGTGTCTGGACTTCTGATGGGACCTTGGTTCCTTTGCTAAAGCTATAGCCCCGTTGTTTTCACAATACAGAGGTATTGGATCAACAATGGACGGAACCACCTGAAGTTCTTTCAAGAACTTCTTCATCCAGACGGCTTCTTTTGCGGCATCAGATGCTGCGATATACTCCGCTTCCATCGTCGAGTCAGCAACGGTTTCCTGTTTGGAACTCTTCCAACAAACCGCCCCTCCATTGAGAGTAAAGACATAACCCGACAAGGATTTGGAGTCATCCTTGTCACTCTGGAAGATGGAGTCAGCAAAGGTCTCGATCTGGAGGTCTTTTCCGCCGTAAACCAAAAACATATCCTTAGTGCTTCTCAGGTACTTCAGAATGTTCTTTACCACTATCCAGTGCTTCTCCTCAGGGTTTGACTGATACCGGCTTACTACACTTAGTGCATAAGCTACATCTGGTCTGGTACACAACATCGCATACATTATAGAGCCTACCGCAGAGGCGTAGGGTATAATAGACATGCGATCCCTTTCCAAATCAGTCTTGGGAAACATCTCTTTGGAGAGGGTGATCCCGTGACAAGCCGGTAAATTACCGCGCTTGGAATCTTCCATACTGAATATTTTCAATACGGTGTCGATGTACCTGGACTGTGAAAGTCCTAATATTCTCTTGGACCTATCACGATAGATCCGGATCCTCAGAATGTAAGAGGCATCACCCAGGTCTTTCATGGAGAACCTGTGTGACAAGAACCCTTTGACAGATTGTAGCATAGGAATGTCATTTCCTATCAAGAGAATGTCATCCACGTATAAAACGAGGAATACGATAGTTCATGCTACAATCTTACTATAAATACATGGTTCATCTGGAATTTTGATAAAGCCAAATTCTTTGACTGTCTCATCAAAACAGATGTTCCAACTCCGCGATTCTTGCTTCAGTCCATAAATGGACTTAAGCAACTTGCACACCTTCCCGCTGCTCCCACTCTGAATGAAACCCTCTGGCTAGTCCATATAGACACACTCCTCTAAATTACTATTTAGAAAAGCGGTTTTTACGTCCATCTGTCAAATCTCATAATCGTGGAAGGCAGCAATGACAAGAAGGATCCGAATGGATTTGAGCATAGCCACTGGAGAAAAGGTTTCTTCATAGTCCAAACCAGGTCTTTGACGAAAGCCCTTTGCAACAAGTCTAGCCTTATAGGTCTCAACCTGTCCATCTACACCAATCTTCCTTTTGAAGATCCATTTGCAGCCTACGGGTTTTACCCCTTCTGGAGCAACGTCCAAAGTCCATACTTTGTTAGTGTACATGGACTCCATCTCGGTCCGCATTGCATCCAGCCATTTTACTTAGTCAGTGCTCTGAATGGCCTACTGGAATCTAGTCGGCTCATCATTATCAATGATGCAATCCTCTCTATCCCCGTCTATAAGAAAACCGTAGTATCTCTCAAGTGGATGAGAAAGCCTACTACTCCTGCGGTGCGGCGCAGGAGTAGTCCTGTCCTTTCGAACCTTCTGGTTCTACTAAGCTTTCGGTAATAGCTTGTGGTTCTGGAATTTCTTCCAGTTCTATTGCGCTCCTACTTGTTTCTTTTTCTAAGAACTGATGTTCCAGAAAGTGGGCATGGCGAGAAATAAAAACCTTTTGTTCTTCTGCGTAATAGAAAAGATACCCCGTGGAGTTCTTTGGGTATCCCACAAACTTGCACAGTACTGAGCGTGCCTCGAGTTTGTCCGTATGCTACTTTTTGACAAAGGCTGGACATCCTCATATCTTCAGATATTGAAGATAGGGTTTCTTCCCACTCCATATCTGATATGGTGTGGTAGGCACAGTTTTCGTAGGAACCTTGTTCAAAACATATGCAGCTGATTCTAGTGCATAGCCCCAGAATGATCGCGGTAACTCAGCGTTACTCATCATGGAACGTACCATATCCAATAGGGTTCGGTTCCGTCTCTCCGATACACCATTATGTTGTGGAATGTACGGAGGAGTACGCTGAGAGAGAATTCCATTCTCTTTTAGGTAATCCAGGAACTCGGCACTTAGGTATTCACCACCTCGATCAGATCTCAGTGTCTTGATAATTTTGCCGGTTTGTTTTTCTACTTAATTCTTATATTCCTGGAATTTTTCAAAGGCTTCAGATTTATGCTTCATTAAGAAGACATGTCCATACCTTGAAAAATCATCCGTAAAAGTAATGAAGTAAAGAATAACCATTTCGTGCATATGTAAACATTGGACCATATACATCGCTGTGTACGAGTCCCAAGAGCTCGATCGCTCTTACTCCGTGTCAAGTGAACGGAGTCTTTGTCATCTTTCCTTTGAGACATAATTAACAAGTTGCATATGATTGATATTCGAACAGATCCAAATATCCTTCTTTATGCAACTTAGTTAACCTTGTCTCATTGATGTGACCCAGTCTACAATGCCATAAGAAAGAATGATTTATTTCTGGAGACATTCTTTTGTGTGTATTCTGGATATTGAAAATCTGTGGTTGGTTTAATACGTATATACCGTTGCTTAATGTACCCGACCCAATCAAAACATGATTAAGGTGAATGTTTACAACATTGCTTACAAATGCAAAATCATAACCTTCTTTAGACATTAAAGATACAGATATGATATTACAAGTCGCACCGGGTACAAAATAACAGTTGTGCAAAACCAAAACATGTCCATCTGTCAACCCTAAGTGATAGTCCCCCACGGACTCAGCATCCATGCTTGCTCCGTTTGCAACTCTGAGGGTCATATCACCTGCCTTCAAAGCTCTACGCCTTCTCAGTGCCTGCAAAGAATTACAGATATGAGATCCCGATCCGGTATCCAATACCCAGGAAGTAGAGTTGATTGACAGACAGTTTTCAATAACATACACACCTGAAGCCGAAGCTACGACTTGCTTTGGGTCCTGGTTCTTGGCCTTCCAAGCCCTGCAATCTTTCTTCCAGTGTCCTTTCTTATGACAATAAAAGCATTCTTCCTTCCCCATAATCTGTCCCGCTACCTTTGCTACCTTTTCCTTTCCCTTGGCATCCACCTTACTAACACCGCCCCTTGGTTTGGTGGGGGCATTCTTCTTCTTTCATTTGGCTTTCGCCTTGGACCTAGAAGAGGAAGCTCCTCCAACAGACAAAGCGGGTGTTTCCCTGACTTTCTGTAGGGTGCCATCTGCACTCCTCAACATGTTGACGAGTTCCTGAAGATCAACTTCTTTTCCTTGCATATTGAAGTTCAGGATAAACTTGGCGTAAGTGGAAGGAAGGGACTGGAGAATCAAGTCAGTGTAGAGCTCGTTCTCTAACGTGGTCCCGAGGTCCGCGAGGTCCTCAATGTAGCCAATCATGTTAAGCACGTGTTCCGCTACAGATGATCCGACGTCCAACTTCACTGTAAACAACTTTTTCGAGGTTTCGTATCTGGCGATACGGGATTGCTCTCCATAAAGATCTTTAGTATGGAGAAATATCGATTCAAGGTCCATATTCTCGTTCCTCCTCTGATGTTCATTGTCCATAGAGGCAAGCACGAGGCACTTGGCCTTCGCGCAGTCAATCTCCCAGGTCGTACGGATTTCTTTATCCGTGACACTAGATTCTGGACCTGGGACGGCGGGGGCTTTAGTGGTAAGGAGATACCCCAACTTGTCATAAGTGATTGTCATTTTGACATTCCTGAGCCAATCTTTGTAGTTTGGCCCTGTTAGTATATTTTTATCTAGTAGTAACTTAAGGCCGGTCATGATGTTTGGTCGCTGCAATTAGGAGAGAGAGAAGAAACACTTTAGCATGATGCTCTTGCAAGTTTAGAGTGGCTTTTAGTTTGTCTAAACATGATGGCTCCCACTGTTTCTCGAATCTTTGCTCAAACCATAAAAGAGGAACTAGTCGGGATTGATCTCTCTTTACAATACTTGCTTAACCGTTCAGCTAGGCTGGTGTCGGTACTTCGAGGGAGGTTTTATGACGCTTTCGCGAAGTTCCTTAATTAAATAATCTCTTTTCCCTGTGGGCGTAGCCCCGCTAACACCTTTCTAGACACCTACTTGGTTTATAGTATTGATCGTTAAGAGAGAAAATTTTCCGAGAAGTAGCATATACTCACAGTAGGATCGGGATCCAAATATCATTGTGTGATAAAGATGAAGAAATCCTACCAAAATTATCACACTCCAAATGGTATGCAACACTAGCAAGTTTCAGTTTCTTTAGAAACTCCCGATGTGGATTTTTGCCCCATGCTCTTATGACCTTGACGAAGGCCATCATATCATAAGTCACATGTCAAGTTCTACCCTTCATTATCAATGTTAATTTGAACCCACCCGTACATACCCTTGACGAAGGCCAAAACAGCAGTACGACTTTCCCAAACCAACGCATCTATCTATGCAACAGATAAATATTTGGCAGCTACCAATCACTATGCCTTGACGAAGGTCAAAATACATAGCTTGAATACTACTGAATATTTAACCGAAATGAAAGAGGGCTACGAATGGTTTTGGCGAAACCGTGAACGTAGTGAACTTGATATAATCGAAGGAACCTGATAGCTTTTAAAATGAGTGGTTTAAGCTCCGCGTTTTAACAGTTTTCTGTTTCGAAAAAACCGAGTGGTTTTGAAATTGTTCCAACGATTCAGCTTTGGTTTATTTTCTTTGCATTAATATAATGTGTCCCATCAATTAGTCCTACCATTGCAGAAAACAACGAAAATATGACGTACGCTTATGCCATCCGCATTCGCCACTGGGCCCCGCCATCACCCGTTAGGTTACTTAACTAACGACAGAGCGGGGGCTGGACTAGCGTGGTTGCAAAACATAAGCAACGCCTACTAGATATCATATATAGATATATACATTAGTCAGACGCAATGATAGTCATTCCAGATCACAGATGAACACATTGGATATGCTAGGAATCCACGTTTCGTTCGAGCCTACAACGAAAGACGGATTACACGGTCGCGATGAATAGCCAAACCCCACCCTAGACCCCTACGGGTGCGGCAAACTACCCGCCAAGTACCCGAAGTGAAGCAACCTCCCTCAACAACGTGAGTAGGCCACTCAGCACTTTAAAGTACCCGGTAGTTTGTGCACCCCATCTTGGGTCTATCCTAGGAGCAAAAACAGTAAAATAAATAATATACAATGGCGGCTACAACCTCAACCCGGATGTGCGGCCACAAAAATAATATTACATCAATTTACAATTTTTTTACATTGAATGAAAAATAAATAAACACTCATCTCACAACCCCGGCTATTCATCCGTGACAATCCAACAAGTTCATATACACAAACCAACATCACAGATCACAGATATGTACAACCCCCACTAATCGACGTATAGCGATTAGTCGACATTCAGTACATATATCACATTACAGATATAATCAATTAGCTAAAGTTTATAGAATTTCGATCAATATTCCAATTTGAAACTACCCCAAATACAACACAGTTCTCTTAAGAATCTGAGCAGAAACAAAGCATCTGAAAAATCACAAAACATCAAGCTGGACACACTGCAGGAAAAACGAGTTGACTCTGAGTCGACTCGGTCGCGGATCCGCGGCGAAACGCATGGTTTCGCCGCGCTTCCGCGGCAGTCTGACCGAGTCACAAGCTCGTTTTTCTTGGGTGTCCTTAAAAAACCCTGCAGGTATTTTTCAGGTCTCTGGAAATATTTTTAGACCTGTTTTTAAAATCGGCAGAAAACACAAGTTTTTGATGTTTTTTGCGATTTTTTTCGGATCGAAGTTCTAAATACTTTGCTAACATATTGGTTATTGTTTAGCTAGGCTCTGATACCACTGTAAGTCTATGTAACCCACCCTAGTACTTACGGGGAGGCGGAAAGAGTAAAAATCAAATTTTTATCACAAGGGAACATAGACTAACCATGAAGGATCTTTGCTAAACAAAAACTAACAAATAATCTACGAGTTCTAACTACTAGGTTAGAAGGTTATACCTAGTTCTTGAACTCCTTCTCTTTATATTGTGGTCCTCCTTGATGTGAGCTCCTTGGAATGGTGTAGACGGCTTCTCCTCTTCGTCTTCTCTTTACCAAAGAAGGATCCACCCGAAGGCCTCTACCTTGAGCTCCTACCTCAACAAAGAAGTAACTAGAGTGCTTGGCTTGCTATACTAAGATCCCTAGAGTGAGTAGAGAGGTGTTTTGAAGGTTTGATCTCACAAAGCTCATGTTTTTCAACACATGAAACAAGAGAACTTTTGAGAGAGGAAGAGGAGAGAGCTTTGCAAGAGAGAGAAAGAGCAAGAGAGAATATGAGAATAATATGAACCTTTCTCTCATATGAACCAAAAAGAATAATGAAAATTTTAATTAGGATAAATTGTTATGGTTGATGTTGATTTGACCCTTATCATATCATAATAAATGCTAAGCGTGCTCACAAAAAAATATTCAAGTCAACAAGGGTCAACTTGGTCAAAGGGTCAAACCTAATTAACCATGATACAATTATCACTAATTAAAACTCATTAATCAATTTCCTCAATCTCATTATGGTTTTAATCAAGTCAATAGTCAAAACCCTAATGAGGTTCCTCCGCCTCTGTCAACTATGTATACACACCAGCATCCGTGTCCCGAGGAACACGAACACTATGAGACAAGATCAATCCCAAAACAAATACTAGGATCTGGCTTAAACCAAAGCCCGCTAGTAATAACTGCCCGGACACCAATGTATGTGAACGAACCCCGTCGTAAAACCATACGACCTCTACTCTGTTTTGCCCAAAGGTGAACAACCCTCTGTGTGGGACTCTAAAGACTCGACACTACGCTGGCAGTGGGTTTAACCACAGGCCGCAAGCGGTACTAGTTGTACGTAACGGTCCCCAGGTAGATGTCGATAAGAAGACCGATGAGGTGAACCCATCTGAACTCCTACTGAGCCTGAATATGACAATCTCCGTACTGTCTGGTCTGTTAGTCTGAGAGTATCGCATGTCGGGCCTAGGGGGCGGTAAACGTCAGTCCCCTAATAGCGGTATAAGTCGTGTCGGAGTGTATCCCAGAACACCCTGAGAAAATACTGGAAACACTACCAGTAAATCTCGCTTGCCCTGGCCAGGGACTTTGTGTAATGGCTCTCCTAGACACAGCGTGATATCAACTCCCAATATCGGGAGAGTCGGATCCTTTCTTACCGTCACTGCCTCCAAGTGCTTCGGGACTGCACCCAACTACTACATGTTTGCACGACTCATTTGAGCCGTGGTAGGGTAGTAATCTAAAAAGAGTGGGAACACGCTCGAGGCGAAGTGACAGTGTCAAGTCAACGGACTAAGCTGTACTCATGTCACCTGGGAACTGATAACTGACGATAGGAATAATACCAACCAACAGCTCCCAGCGAGTCATGTCCAGTGTACTCGTAACCTAACGAGCACCTGCATACTATCTCCAGTACGACGTACTGATGGCTGTGGGACAGACCATCTCCCAACCTGGGATGAGAAGCGTATACACTAGTCTACTCTGGAGTATCGATGCCCAGTCTCGATAATCCTACGACCAGGGACTTGTATAAGGATGTGCTTATAGACTACCCTATCCCCACTAGTGTGACTGCCATCACAACGCTGGTAGTCAAGCAAAAGATCCTAAGGGCTCTATTAATATGTATTAGCAATATGTCAAAAGAAACACATACACATATTAAGATAGATACAAACCAAGTAGCATACTACTATATTGAGCAAGAATGTCAATCCATGTATATATCCTAAGCTTCCAAAATGTAATATACAAACTAGTACTATACAATAATGGCCTCTAGGGCATATCACACTAACAGTCTGGGGATGGTGAAACGTCAGATCCCAATAGCTTGATAAGTCATGCCGATGTAAGGTCCATAACGGCTCGAGAAACTACTGGTAACACTTACCAATAAATCTCTACTACCCTGGACAGGGATTTCCAGTTATGACCAATCGAGCACAGCACAACATCTACCCCCAATACCGGGAGAGACGAATCCCCTCCTATCGCTCATTGCCTCCATGTGACTCGGGACTGTACCTAAAAAACCCCTGTTTGCACGACTCAGTAGAGTCGTGGTAGGGTGGAAATCAAAGCACAGTGGGAGACATATAAGACTCTATGACGATCTCGGGTCAGCAGACTAACCTGCACCAGTGTCACCAGAGAACTGCTATCTGACATGAGTTATAATACTATCTAGGAGTTCTCGGCGAGTCCTGTTCAGTGTACCCAGTCTCTACTGAGCACCCATATACTATCTTTGATGTCAAACACCAATGGATGTAGGATCATCTATCTCCCATCATATGGGTCAAGATACGTATAAGTCCACGTTGCCCACCCCGGTTCTTACGGGGAGGCGGAAATGGTAAAAAACGATTTTTGGCGCAAAGGCAACATGGACTAAAAGAAGGATCTTTGCTAAACAACAAACTAGCAAACTACTTGAGGTGTTATCTACTCTGCCATAGAGATTATACCTCACGATACCGGTCCTTCGGATCTTCATTCCGCCGTCTGGCTCGTCCATCCACGCTCCGAGGGTCGATCCGGATCTTGATCACCTCCGCGGCCTTCTTGAGTCGAAGACGATCCACCCGAGAGTTGTACTCCGAGCTCCACCTCGAGCCGGGGCAACTAGGGCAACAAGATCGCTAGGCTTGATGTCCTAGGTTGTGTAGAAGTATTAGATGGATGTGTTTTTCTATTTGGATCCTTTTTCTCTCAACACATGAGATAAAAGGAAGAACCAAGAGGAGGAAGAAGAAGGAACAACCATGGAGCCTTTTCTTTTCTTCTCACAAGAGAGAGAATGAGAAATGAATTATGAGCTAAAGAAAATGAACCATGGTTGCAATAATACACCACTATCATCATTACTAATCTTTTCAAGATTAAGTTTGTTAGTTATATGCATGCCCTAGAGGCCATTACTGTATATAGGATGTATATTGTAGTGGATGCCGGGACATATATAGGTTGGACTTTCTTGCTCGACATGATAGTACGCTATCTGGTTGCTCTTTATCTTAACATGTATACTTTCTGTCTCTCTGTTACATATTGATAAAGCCCTTAGGATGTGTACTCGACTTCCAGGACTATGATGAAGATCATACTAGTGGGACCTGGGTAGTCCATGAGTACATCCTTCAATGTAACTAGTCGTGGGAATATCGAGACGGGGCATCGATATTCCAGAGTAGACTAGCGTATATCTTCTCGACCCATGTGATGGGCGATGGATGATCTCATATCCATTGGTGTTTAACATCAGAGATGGTATGCGGGTGCTCAGTAGAGACTGGGTACACTGAACGGACTCGCCGAGAACTCCCAGATGGTATTATACCTCACGTCAGATGGCAGTTCTCTGGTGACACTGGTACAGCTTAGTCTGTTAACCCGAGATCGTCATAGAGTCTTGTGTGTCTCCCACTGTGCTTTGATTTCCACCCTACCACGGCTCTACTGAGTCGTGCAAACAGGTGGTTTTTGGGTACAGTCCCGATTCACATGGAGGCAATGAGCGATATGAGGGGCTCGTCTTTCCCGGTATTGGGGGTTGATGTTGCGCTATGCACGACTGGCCATAACTGGAAATCCCTGGCCAAGGTTGTAGTGATTTACAGGTAAGTGTTATCAGTAGTTTCACGCTTTTTATGGACCTTATATCGGCATGACTTATCAAGCTACTTGGGTCTGACGTTTACCACCCCTAGGCGAGATATGCGACATATCAGACGAACAGACCGGACTGTACGGTAAGTGTTGCTGGTTGAATTCACAGGAGTGTGAGCGGGCTTGCTCGTTGATCTTCTGATCGCTCAATACCCGGGTGACCGTTACGTTTAGCAGACCGCTTGCGGCTTGTGGGTGTTTGATATGATCATCACCTGCTGGCGACATATTGACGAGTCTTTAGAGTCCTACCCAGAGGTTTCCTGGCTCAAGCGAAACGAAATAGGAGCGCATATGAGATATGTGCGGGACCGAGAATAATTCCGGTATGTGATACTGAATTCTATTCTCGCGATTTGTATCATTGGACGGTTATATGAGATATAGCCGGGTTACCGAATCAAGTGTTGATTTGATACATTGATACACTTGATATTAATCGGTTATATGCGATATGACCGGATCATTAAAACAAGTGTTGATTTAATTATTTGATGTATAATTATATATTTGATATATTACTTTACATTAACTAGTATTTGTTCACTTAAGATGGATTTTCTCACTTGATGTGCACAAGTTGTATATGTGATATATTTTTGTGCACTAGTTTGTATCATGTTTGATGGTACATGCAAACTTGGGTGTGTGTATGTTTTAAACCATATTTAGGTTAATGGTTAGGATTTTATTTGGTTTATTTATTTTCTTTAATTCATTTTTGGGCAAAAATGAAATGGTGGCTTACTTTGTTTTGTTGTTGAAGCTTCATGAAGATTTGAATAAGTCTACCATTTTGTTTTATGCTTAACCTAACCATTTACCTAAACCCTAGTTTATTCTCTACACTTGTTAACTCACCCATGGTTGCTAAATGATAACCATCACTTGATTTTCTTTTTGAAAATAATTCATAATTCATTTTCTTTTCTTCTTCTTCATCTTCTTCTTCAAGAATGGAAAAGCTTTCTTGAAAATTATCAAGTGATGAATCCAAGTGAGAAATCCAATTCTAAAGTGAACCCACTTCCTATTTCTTCATCCTCTACCACTTGCCATGTAGTAGAGTGTGTTATCTTCACAAGTTTTATGACCAAGTGAAGATGGAGCTTGATCTTGAGTTGCCTCGATGTAGATCATCTTCGGCATCGAAGTCGACGACCTAGCCCGATAATTTCTTCGACGAAACCATCGCTAGAGTCCGGGATCCGATGATCGCAGCGGAGGGACGTCATCACGGAGCTAAGGAAGTGGAGGACTAGATCTACAAAGGTTGTAGTCACTTTCCTTGTAGTTAAGTTGTTAACTTGTTATAGTATCGCCTTACTTCTAGTTAACGATCTAGCATTAGGGTTTCTTTGGCACATGAAAATTTTGATTTTGGCATGGTTGATCAGTTGTAGAACCTCATGGGTGTGCCTAGGAACCCTACAGTGGTATCACAGCCTAGCTAGAGCCTTAGGCGATGTGTAGACGAAGTTAGAAACCCGATCGAACCCGAAACCCTAATCCAAAACCCTTCTCTGTACATTTTTTCAAATCGTGGAATTTTGTGAATTAAAAATATGCAGAAAAATAAGCAGAGTTTTCTAAGAAATACTTTGCAACACGTGCCTCTAAATCGATCAAAGCGCCGCGGAACCGCGGCACGAGCACGGCTCGTGCGGCGGTTCCGCGGCCGTACGGTCGCTTCCTTCAAAACTGTTTGCACAGTAATTCCTATCTATTATTCCTATATTTTCTAGGAATTTTTAATTTGCACTCAAGAGTTGAGTTTTCTGGGTTGTTTTGGGAGTTCGTAGATTTGATCGGATTGTCTAATTTTGTCTATGTGTTTTTCCGTGTAATTTTAGAATATGTTAAAAAGTTCGACCGGATATAAATACCCAATTTTTCCCCTGCCGGGAAATTTCCAATTGTTGGATTTTTCCGTAGTTTAATAACGTTCTAAGTAATGCAAGTAACGTGATGGACCCTCTAGAAGACAATAAACCTTAACTCGATTATGTGACCGTCTTGAACTGCCCTTTGAACCTTAGGGTTTGGGGCAGTACGGCGTGCCACATGTGAGGCGTTGGCTTGACCCTTCTACGGCTGGACCGTTGGTACTGAGGCATGAAGTGGATGTTTTCAAACTTATTTCATGTGTTGAGCTGTTTCGGGAAAACTTGGGTGTTTGATTTTTCGATCGGAAAGTTTAACATTTTCTACTTATCTGGAATGTGATACAATATTTGGAATCCACATGTAGTTATGAGATAACTGATTTGGATGTTATAAACATAGCAGTTTAGTCTCACTTGATCGGTTGCCACGGAATTTTGATGTGATCAAAAGTCCGTCGCAATCACGTAGCGTACGCGGATACTCGCCGATAAACTTAATAGATAGCCACGCCCCATAGCCCCGACCAAAAGCATCCGTTCGGGTGCTCGCGGCAGCGGTGTTCCGCCTTGGTGCACTTCGTCGACGGCGTCGGGGGTGCGGCCGCCTACTAAAGTTTGCGACGAGCATTTGATCAAAATGCCGGGAATCTTGTTGAATTGCCCGACTTAATATTGAAAAGGGTTTTCGATAAATGAGACTAAAATGCGGGGTTTATAATTGTTAGGCATGCGATGTCTAAGGAATTCATTTGGTTTGGCATGCGATGTCTAAAGAGTTTGCGGATTCCAACTGTTGTAGTTTTACACTTTCTTTTTTGTGACCGTAAGTGTAATATGTGATATCGCCGGTTTCGTTGCTATATGTCAACAACAATTGGGATGCACATATTTACTTACGTTGATGTCATGTGATGTTATGTGTTGCTGGATATGTTATATTGGATCATCGTGTTTGAATAGACGGGGGGTTTTATGTGAGATGAGTGTTTTCATTTTCATTCATGTAAAAACTTGTATATAATATTCTTTTATTGGGGAACTTCCAGGTTGCGGAAGATGTCACCTTTTGTATATTATTTACTTTTCCGCACTAGGATAGACCCAAGGAGGGGAGCATAAGTAACCGGGTTCTAGGGTCCAGTGGGAGACCAACTCGAGGAGTCGAGTCCGGGTCTCCTAACTCTAGAATTGGTAGGGTTGCTTGTCGCTCTCGTAGGGGTCTAGGGGTGTGGGTTTGGCTATTCATCGCGACCGTGGAATCCGTGTTTTATACTGGCTCGTATTAAAAACACGGACGTCCTAGTATATCCAATATTTCATATGATATTTTCTGCTGCGTTATCTGTGATGTGATCATGCGATATGTTCAGATGGATACTGTATATACTATATATGATATATTATATAGACGTTGCTTATGTTTTACACCCGCGCTAGCCCTGCCCCGCTCTGCCGTTAGTTACCTAACCTAACGGTGCAGACGGGACATCGAGACGAATGCAGATGGCATAAGTGTACGTTGTATTTATCTGTGATGTTTAGGTGGACTTAATTGATGGGACATTCATTAATGAGATTAACGAAAGAAAATAAACCTAAAAGATGTTGTGGAATCGAATTTCAAAATAAAACAGGTAGCTACAGTTCTTGCTTTGCATCGCGGTGTTCCTTGTAGAACATCCTGCACCTTATTCGATAAGGAAAGGGCCGAGATCCCTTCACCGGGAGTGACCCCTTTAGCAATAACTGGCAGATGCTACAACCCTCAGTTTGTTTTTTGATTGCTTCTATAGTTTTTGCTTTGCACAGCGGTATATATGATATATCCTGCACCTTATTCGATGAGGAAAGGGCCGACGATCCCTTCACTGGGAGTGACCCCTTTAGCAAAACTAGAAAAGCCTAAAAAACACTCCATTTAAAAACCATTTGATTCCGCAACGAGATCAAGTTCAAAGTGTTAAAGGTTTTCAAAAAAACCATTCGCAACCCTCCGTCATTTTAGGAAGTAGAGTACTTAGTATTCGTGCTGTGTTTGTTGACCATAGTCAAGGCATAGTGTACGATAGCTAAGTGATGTCTTCCTACACCACATATGATGCGATTAGTTAGGACAGTCGCGTGACTTTGTTGACCTTAGTTAAGGGTCATGTGGGTGGGTCTAATTAATCACGAAATGACGGGTAGAACTTGACTAGTACTTATGGTTTGTTGACCATAGTTAAGGTCATAGGTGCTAGGGGTAAAAACCTTTATCGGGAATTTCAAGTGTTGAAATTTGCAATGAGATTACATACCTTCTATATGATAGTTGGATCCCGATACCCACTGTGAGTAATTTTTACTCCTGGGAGAGTTTTGCACTTTACAATTAGCCGAACAAGTAGGTGTCTAGAAAGGTGTCAACGGGGTTACGCCTCTGGGAAAACGAGGTTTATTATAATTAGGTCCGTGCGAAAGCACGGGGAACCTCCCTCAAAGTACCGACACTGGCCTGGCTGAAAGATTGGCGAACTTGTAGAGTGTAATTAATCCCGGCTAGTCTTTCCTTTTAAGGTTTGAAGGAAGATTTGATAAAAACAGTGGGAGCCATCCTGATTAGATAAAATAAATAACCAATCTAATCTTGCAAGAGCGCACGCAGAGTGTTTTCTTCTCTCTCTCTCTCCAGGTAGCGACCATATCACGGCTTAATCAAGATAATAATATGGATGTATTGACCGAACCCGCTTGTTTTACTGAGCTGGGGAACGTTGGTCCCGCTCCAACTTATAATTGTTATAAGACCAAGCAGGAAATAGGGGGATACCAGAATTCCTATGCCGCCCAAACGAAGAAAGTGCATATGATGCATCTCCTTCGGGTGTGTTCATTATAAAGAACCGTTTCTCAGTGTCCTCTACATCCTAGGTATTAGATACCGGATCAGGATCCCGCAAATGTTATCCGTTACATAGGGCTACAGAAAGGTAGAGAACTGAGTACGCGTGATAAGTTTCATGAGACAGAAAACGGGGCAAGTGTTGCAGCCAAGTCTGTTGGTCACTGTCACCCTGTATTACCAATACATTGATTCTGAACAAATTCTACTAGATACCGAACCTGATATACAAAATCATATCAGTCTCTTTATTAGTAAAGAAAGGATATAATTTTGTATTGTTGGATAATGTTTTGAACATCTCTTATTTCAAAAGTTGATCGGTTCAGGCACGTTATCTAAAAGCATTGACGTTCTAAATCAAACTATAGTTCCTAGTATACAGAACACACACAAGAAGAAGAGTTCAGAAATGAACGATTCCTTCTTGAGGCATTGTAGACTAGGTCATATCAATGCGACCCGACTGGCTGAAGTTACATTTAGATGCATATTTAAATTAGTTTGAATTTACATCTTGTGAAACTTGCCAGTCATGTCATAAAGATAAGATGACCATAGCTCTGTTTATTGTAAACAGATAAAGAGTTAGTAAACTCTTGGGACTGATACATGATGATGTATGTAAGGTCCCCTGTCTGCACATGCCAGGATCGGTTCTTTGTACTTCATTACATTCTATGATGATCTCTCAAGATTCAGCCATATGTTCCTGTTGAAACATAAGTCCGAAGCTTTTGAGATATTCACAGAATATAAGTTAGAAGTAAAGAACCAAAAACCGGGTATAAGTATTATGTCTTATGATAAGATCAGGGAGGAGAATACTTGTGCATAGAATTCCTGGATTATTCTAAAGGAGAATGAGATTCTCTCTCCGTATTACTCCTCTGAATATACCACAGCACCACGGTGTATCGGGGCGGAGCAATCACACCATATTAGATATGGTGTACTCTATGATGAGTATTACTGAGTTACTTGTTTCTTTTAAGGGGTTGTGTACTTGAGAAGCTGCATACCTATTGAATTAGGTTCGAATCAAATCAGTGCCTACCACTCCATATGAGATATGGTATGGGAAGAGCCTATCTCTTAAGTAAGTTAAGATTAGGGATTGTCCGGCCTATGTCAAAAGCAAAATCCGGACAAGATCGAGGCAAGGTCGGTTCTGTAGAACTGGAAAGGTCCCAGCTATACAAAACTGCAGCTGATGATTTGACAGAACCAAAGGATTCAACAGTACCCGACGAACCTCAGCCTCTCCGCCGATCTGGTAGGGTTCCTCATCCGCCTGAGAGATACTTCGGTTTCTCGATGACAGTGGGAGCGAGGAATTCATCATGAGATGATGACCCAACTAGTTTCGAGTAGGCCATCGAGAGTAAGGACTCTGTAGGAATGACTGGATGCTTAGCGATCTGAGATGGAATCCATGTACACCAACAAAGTATAGACTTTGGTTGCTATATCTGAAGGGTTAAATCCCCATAAGGAGCAAGTATATCTTGAGAAGATTACTTGGTGTAGATGGAAAAGTTGAGACTTTCAAAGCCAGACTTGTCAAAGGTTTTCATCATCGACCAGGCGTGGATAATGATGAAACATTTTCCAGTGGCTATGCTTAAGTCCATCCGGATCCTACATAACATTGCTGCATACCATGACTACGATATCTGGGGGTTGGGTGCCATGACTGCTTTTCTAAATAATGATTTAGAAGAGAACGTCTATAAGCACACAGCCAGAGGGCTTCGTAAACAGTGGGAGCAGCGGAAACGTGTGCAAGTTGCTTTTACAGGGTAAAGCAGGCATCGCGGAGTTGGAACATCTGTTTTGATGTGGTAGTCAAAGAGTTTGACTTCATCAAAATGGTAGATGAACCTTATATGTACAAAATGGTAGTATGGAGTATGGTGATGATCCTCGTAGAGTACGTGGATGACATACCCTTGATAGGAAAGGAGTTTCCTATGCTATGATCGGTCGATCTCCTATTATCACATGGATTCTCCATATAGGATCAAAGTGATACCTCCTAAATCCTGGGTTTTGGATCTATGAGATAGATCTAAATGGATATTAGGATTCTCACTAGTTGTAGTGAGATGGTATCAGTTGATCCTGGGGAGAATCACTGGAGAGGTTCCAGGGTGATAAGGACGAATGAATGTCAGTCGCAGGTATTGTCTTTACCTTCAGTGAAGGGACGGTATATTGGAAGAGTTCCAAGGTGGATACCGTGGCAAACTAGACGATAAAGGCTGGTAACATCGCTATTAAAGATACTACCAAAGAGGCAGTTTGGGCGTATATTTGTTTATGAGATGAACTAGGTTCCTACCATTGTGAGACAATGGAAGTGTGGCTTTGTCCCAGGAACCATGGTCCCATCAGTGACCCAGACATATTCTGAGGCAGCATCACCTGATCATGGAGATAGTTGATCTCCAGGGTGATCGAGCTTAGGAGAGTAGACTCAGAGGACAACACGGCAGATCCACTCATAAAGGCCTTTTCCCAAAGAGAAACTTTTATGGGATGGTTGAGTATTAGATACTACAACCACTGCTAAAGATGGCCCTAGTGCAAGTGGGAGATTGTTAGTTATATGTATGCCCTAGAGGCCATTACTGTACATAGGATGTATATTGTAATAGATGCTGGGACATATATAGGTAGGACTTTCTTGCTCGACATGATAGTACGCTATCTGGTTGCTCTTTATCTTAACATGTATACTTTCTGTCTCTCTGTTACATGTTGATAAAGCCCTTAGGATGTGTACTCGACTTCCAGGACTATGATGAAGATCATACTAGTGGGGCCTGGGTAGTCCATGAGTACATCCTTCAATGTTCCTAATCGTGGGAATATCGAGACGGGGAATCGATATTCCAGAGTAGACTAGCGTATATCTTCTCGACCCATGTGATGGGCGATGGATGATCCCATATCCATTGGTGTTTGACATCAGAGATGGTATGCGGGTGCTAAGTAGAGACTGGGTACACTGAACGAACTCACTGAGAACTCCCAGATGGTATTATACCTCACGTCAGATGGCAGTTCTCTGGTGACACTGGTACAGCTTAGTCTGTTGACCCGAGATCGTCATAGAGTCTTGTGTGTCTCCCACTGTGCTTTGATTTCCACCCTACCACGGCTCTACTGAGTCGTGCAAACAGGTGGTTTTTGGGTACAGTCCCGATTCACATGGAGGCAATGAGCGATAGGAGGGGATTCGTCTCTCCCGGTATTGGGGGTTGATGTTGCGCTATGCACGACTGTCCATGACTGGAAATCCCTGGCCAGGGTTGCCGTGATTTACTGGTAAGTGTTATCAGTAGTTTCACGCTTGTTATGGACCTTATATCGGCATGACTTATCAAACTACTGGGGTCTGACGTTTACCACCCCTAGGCGAGATATGCGACATATCAGACGAACAGACCGGACTGTTCGGTAAGTGTTGCTGGTTGGATTCGCAGGAGTGTGAGCGGGCTTGCTCGATGATCTTCTGATCGATCAATACCCGGGTGGCCGTTACGTTTAGCAGACCACTTGCGGCTTGTGGGTGTTTGATATGATCATCACCTGCTGCTGGCGTATTGACGAGTCTTTAGAGTCCTACACAGAGGTTTCCTGGCTCAAGCGAAACGAAATAGGAGCGCATATGAGATATGTGCGGGACCGAGAATAATACCAGTATGTGATACTGAATTCTATTCTCGCGATTTGTATCATTGGACGGTTATATGAGATATAGCCGGGTTACCGAATCAAGTGTTGATTCGATACATTGATACACTTGATATTAGTCGGTTATATGCGATATGACCGGATCATTAAATCAAGTGTTGATTTAATGATTTGATGTATAATTATATATTTGATATATTACTTTACATTAACTAGTATTTGTTCACTTAAGATGGATTTTCTCACTTGATGTGCACAAGTTGTATATGTGATATATTTTTGTGCACTAGTTTGTATCATGTTTGATGGTACATGCAAACTTGGGTGTGTGTATGTTTTAAACCATATTTAGGTTAATGGTTAGGATTTTATTTGGTTTATTTATTTTCTTTAATTCATTTTTGGGCAAAAATGAAATGGTGGCTTACTTTGTTTTGTTGTTGAAGCTTCATGAAGCTTTGAATAAGTCTACCATTTTGTTTTATGCTTAACCTAACCATTTACCTAAACCCTAGTTTATTCTCTACACTTGTTAACTCACCCATGGTTGCTAAATGATAACTATCACTTGATTTTCTTTTTGAAAATAATTCATAATTCATTTTCTTTTCTTCTTCTTCATCATCTTCTTCAAGAATGGAAAAGCTTTCTTGAAAATTATCAAGTGATGATTCCAAGTAAGAAATCCAATTCTAAAGTGAACCCACTTCCTATTTCTTCATCCTCTACCACTTGCCATGTAGTAGAGTGTGTTATCTTCACAAGTTTTATGACCAAGTGAAGATGGAGCTTGATCTTGGTTGCCTCGACGTAGATCATCTTCGGCATCGAAGTCGACGACCTAGCCCGATCATTTCTTCGACGAAACCATCGCTAGAGTCCGGGATCCGATGATCTCAGCGGCGGGACGTCATCACGGAGCTAAGGAAGTGGAGGACCGGATCTACAAAGGTTGTAGTCACTTTCCTTGTAGTTAAGTTGTTAACTTGTTATAGTATCGCCTTACCTCTAGTTAACGATCTAACATTAGGGTTTCTTTGGCACATGAAAATTTTGATTTTGGCATGGTTGATCAGTTGTAGAACCTCATGGGTGTGCCTAGGAACCCTACAAAGTTGATGGCAACAATTGACTTGACCATTTTTATAATCCAAAAATAAAAAGAAATCCAAAGAATACTCTAGACCTCTCATGAAGGTCTAAGTCAACTTTGGTCAAACGGTCAACAAAGTCAAGTATGGTCAAATGGTCAAAGCAATTAGCCATCACACAATTATCACAAAAAATATTAGTAAATAATGTCCCCGGCTCATAATGGTTTTGACCGAATCAACTGTCAAAACCCTAATGAGGCACCTCCTCCTTCTTCGCTCCTCAAAACTGTGCATACACACCCGCATCCGCATTCCGTAGAATGCGAATGCACAGAAGACAAAACAAATCCATCCATACAATACTAGGATCCGGCTTAAACCAAAGCCCACTAGTATTGCCTGCCCGAACAGCATACGCACACAAGTGCATGTAAGTGATCGTAGCCCTGCCGTAAAACCATACGGCTTCTACACCTTTCGCTCAGTGCAGGGAAACTCTCTGTGTGGGACTCTAAAGACTCGACACTACGCTGGCAGTGGGTTTAACCACAGACCGCAAGCGGCACTAGCTGTACGTAACGGTCCCCAGGTAGATGTCGATAAGAAGGCCGAAGAGGTAAACCCATCCGAACTCCTACTGAGCCTGTATATGACAATCTCCGTACAGTCCGGTCTTTTCATCTAAGAATATCGTATGGCGGGCCTAGGGGGTGGCGAACGTCAATCCCCTAATAGCGGTACAAGTCGTATCGGAGTGTAGCCCAGAACACCCTGAGATAACACTGGAAACCTACCAGTATATCTCGCTTGCCCTGGCCAGGGACGACTATGTGTAATGCCTCTCCTAGACACAGCGCGATATCAACCCCCAATACCAGGAGAGACGAATCCTGTCTAACCGTCACTGCCTCCAAGTGCTTCGGGACTGCACCCAACTACTACCTGTTTGCACGACTCCTTTGAGCCGTGGTAGGGTAGTAATCAAAGAACAGTGGGAACACACTCGAGGCGAAGTGACAGTGTCAAGTCAACGGACAAAGCTGTACTCATGTCACCTGAGAACTGATAACTGACGATAGGTATAATACCAACCAATAGTTCCCGACGAGTCCTGTCCAGTGTACTCGTAACCTAACAAGCACCCGCATACTATCTCCAGTATGACGTACTGATGGCTGTGGGACAGACCATCTCCCCTGCTGGGATGAGAAGCGCATACGCTTGTCTACTCCGGAGTATCGATGCCCTGTCTCGATAATCCTACGACTAAGGACCTGTATAAGGATGTGCTTATAGATTACCTAGCCCCCACAAGTGCGACTGCCATCACAACGCTAGTAATCAAGCAAAGATCCTAAGGGCTCCACTAATGTGTATAAGCAATATGCTAAAAGAAACACATGCACATATTAAAGTGGAAACAAACCAAGTAGCATACTACCATTTTGAGCAAGATTGTCTATACAACTGTGAATATCCCAAGCTTCCATTAAGTAATATACAAACTAGTATGATACAGTAATGGACTCTAGGGCATATACACTAACAATACGTATACGCTAGCCTACACTGGAATATCGATGCCCTGTCTCGATATTCCTACGACTGGGAACAATTGAAGGATGTACTTACCGACTATCCAAACCCCACTAGTATGATCCGCATCATAATCCTGGAAGTCATGTACACATCCTAAGGGCTTTATCAACATGTAACAGAGAGACAATTAGTGTACAAGTTAAGATAAAGAGCAACCAGATAGCATACTATCATGTCGAGCAAGAAAGTCCTCCCTATATATAACCCAGCATCCACTATAATATACATCTCATGTACAATAATGGTCTCTAGGGCATACATACAACTATCAATACTTTGTATAAGTCCCCTGAGTTGAATAACTCAAACCCTGTGCGTCGTAAGTTGAAAACTGTAGTTATGGTTAAGATGAATTACACCGCTATTTAATGCTCCTTACCTGACCATCAACTGATATAGGTAAATGTCATGGACATAATTTCAAAAAGTTATATCTCATTTTATAAAATAAACGTATAGATATATCAGTTTGAAATTGGTGCATAACAACGGATATTCAAAACCAAATATTTGTCGTCCGGCAAAAACCCAGGAGATTTCCTCAAATATCACCAATTACAACGAATCCCGATATAATAAGGAAGATCACATAATTCCCAATAACTTACTCCCACTCATCATCTGTAAAACCATACAGATGTAAGAATCAAACCAGGTAAATACATACTGTGGAGTAAGGATCTAATTGGGAAATCAGTTTTTTATTAACAATGCACGAGAAACTGAAACATGAAAATGTTTCGAAGGGGTATCCGGGTATCCCTAGTAATGCCTCTTCCATTATCAGATTCATGACTGTAACCGTATACTTCTTTGCCATCTCTCCAAATCCCTTTATTTGTCTTTACTCATTACCTTCTGTACACCACACTTAGGCTAATTGATTTTCTTCCTTCCCTACCGTTCGGCACCAGCCTATGGTTTGGATGAAGACTATCCAATAAGCGTAATAGGTGTACTCTGCTAATCCAAGGAGCCCCCGCAACCTGAGAGAAGGTAAAGATTAAAGAAAGCTGAATAATCCTTATTCTATTTCTCCTGAACCAGAATCCATCCCTGAACTGGAACAAGTTCCTTCGAGTTCGTATATAACCATACGATGGATTATCCAATAACAGTGGATCTTCGTAGTTATACGGGATGTTCTGGAGAAATACAAAGGTGAAGTAGGAGTGGCGATGAAATACATGATTTGGTCGTGAATGATAGCGGTCGCAATTTACTTTGCCCTTTTTCTAATACCTTTATTTGTCTTTACTTTTTACCTTCTGTACACCATACTTAGGATAATTGGTTTTCTTCATTCCCCACCTTTCGACACCTGCCTATGGTTTGAAAGAAGACTATCCAATAAGCGTAATAGGTGTACCCTCTCCTAATCTTAGGAGTCCTCGTAACTTGAGAGAAGATAAAAGGAAAAGACAACTGAATAGTCCTATTCATTTTCGCCATAACCGGAAACCATCCCCGAATCTGGAACAAGTTCCTTTGAGTTCGTATATAACCATATGATGGTCATATCCAATAACTGTGGATCTTCGTAGTGATATGGAATGTTCCGGAGAAAAGAAAAGGGTAAAAGTAGGAGTGGCAATGAAGTATGCAACTCAGACAATCCAAAAGCCAGTGTTTTAAGAAAGTTCTATTAACTTGGTCACTGAGTTATAATATAGGGTCAAGCCATGGTTGCTGCCAAAGAGAGAGAGAAAAGAAACAATCTGCGTGCACTCTAACCTAGATCAGAATGGTTAATCACTTTATCTAATCAGGATATCTCCCATTGTATCCTCAAATTCTCCTCCAAACCTGAAAGAAGAATTAGTCGGGATCATCTAAAATCACCCGAGGAGTAAACCAACTCATCAGTGGGTATCGGGATCCAACTATCATCGCATGATAACCTGATGGAATCCACTCAAGTTATCACACTCCAGAAGGTATGCGCATGCCTGGCAAGTTTTCTGTATGTTTGAAACTCTCGATGTGATTTTTACACCATGCTCTTATGACCTTGACGAAGGCCAACAAATCATAAGTCACATGTCAAGTTCTACCCGTCATTGTCCAGGTTAATTTGAACCCACCCGTACATACCCTTGACGAAGGCCAACAAAGTAGTACGACTGTACTAAACCAACGCATCTATCTATGCAACAGAAAGGTAACAAGCAGCTACTATACACTATGCCTTAACGAAGGCCAACAAACATAACATTAATACTAAGTGCTACCCCTCTAAAATGACGGAGGGCTACAAATGGTTTTTGGCGAAGAACCTTTAACTTAATGAACTTGATATCGTTGAAGGAACCGGATAGCTTTTTACAAATATATAGTGACGAAAACCTTTGCTAAAGAGGTCACTCCCAGTGAAGGGATCTCGGCTCTTTCCCCGTAGAATGAGGTGCAGGATATTCCAAACTGAATACCGCGATGCAAAGCAAAAAGTAATCGACTATAGTGAAGTTATTACCCTGACGGAAACTTCTGGCCAAGGGGTCACTCCCGATGAAGGGATCTCGGCCCTTGCCTCGTCGAATGAGGTGCTTGATATTCATAACCGAATACCACTGTGCAAAAAAAAGAGAATTTCCTTATAATAACAGCTTTTTAAAATTATTCCAACAACATTGAATAGGTTTGTTTTCCTTGCATTGATCCGAATCAATGAAGTCCCATCAATTAATCACACCACAAAGAACGAAAATATGATGTACATATATGCCATCCGCATTCACTACTGGGTCCCTTCATCGCCCGTTAGGTTACTTAACTAATGACAGAGCGGGGACTGGACTAGTGCGGGTGTAAAACATATACAACATCTACTAGTATATATATAGCAATATACAATAATCACTCCAGGCGTGATAAATGCACCATCACAAAAAAGTAATAAGCATCATAGAACAATACAAATAATCTGGGAGCCCCGGGTTTCCTTTAAGCCGCAACTGAAACCCGACATTCCCCTGGTCGTGTGGATAGCCTGTGCAATGAAAACCTAGACCCCTACGATTGCGGAAACCTACTCGCCAAAACCAAAAGCGAGGCAGCCCCTTTCGGCAATGTGAATGGACCACCCAGCACTTCACGGAATCCGGTAACTTGAGCACCCCACCTTGGGTCAACCTAAACCCCCTATGAGAGCGGCGAATAGCCCGCAAATTCTAGAGTGAGGCCCCCTCCTTCTCATTTCCATGAGATGCGGATTCGTTTCCCTCCAGAACCCGGCTATTCGTGCAATCCATCGCCGGGTAATCCTAGTACAGAAAAGAAATAAGTACAACGGGTACATCGACCTCAACCCGGTCGTACCCCAAAAGAATAATATACAAACAGGCAGTGACGGCAGTCCACATGTTGGACGCTCACCCCGCGATATCAAATGTACAAATAAAACTAAAATGTAGTAACATTGCACCCAAGCTATCCACCACGACAACTCCGCAACATCACAGCACAACACAGAACATCAACGTGAATGTCACGTTCGCAAACTCGTCTAAAAGAACTATAGCGATTAGACAAGTTATATCGATCGAATGACATTTACGGTCGTAGATAGTAATGTAAGTACTGCAAACTTTAAACAATGTTAGAAAATATCGACTTCGAAATAACCCCCGAATAGCCCCAAACAACTAGATAAAACCATATCCAAACTGGGCTAAACAAACAATACCACTAAACTAACATTACAGAGACTAAACCACACTGCAAATTTCAAACCCAGAAGCCATAAAGTGGCCGGCCTCCTCGGATTTTTGGCCAATGTGGCTGGTCTAAATTTTGAATTAGGGGCTCGTGTTTGCAGTGTGTTCTAGTAGTCACATGAGTAGTCTTCTGCAGTTGTTTAAATAATTTTTGATGACACTTTAAAATTCGACAGAAACTGCAATGTATCGGGTGATGTTTTGGGGCTGTTTCAGTTTCAATAGTTTAACATTGTCTAAACCAACTAGTATGCGGTTAATGGTTTGGCTCCGATACCATGTAAGGCTATGGCAGCGCCCCGGCCGTCTTTCCGAGGCCAAATGCGGAACAAAAACTTTTCAAACTGGCGCTAACGTAACCCTAAAATCCGGATCGTGCCATTAACCGTATGCTAGTAAACAGAAAAAAGTTTAGAGAGATTATACCGATCGATCCATGTCCTTCGGTCTTCATTCTCTTCCCCTAGCTTGTTGCGGCTACCCCGACAAAGTTCGCTCTCCGGTCTAGCTCGACAAAGAGGCACCATGTCGAGGATTCTTTATATGGGCTCCCGCTTCAAACCGAAGCAACTCGGACATCATGTTTGCTAGCCGAGATGTCCAAGATGAAGTAAAGATAGTGCGTGATCATTTTGTCTCAAGACATCTATTGATTCTCAACACATGAGATGGTATGGATGGAGGTTGAAGAAGAAGCCATTGGAGGAAGAAGTTGTGAGCTTAGGTTATTAGCTAGTGAAGAAAATGGCATTCTTATTGTGTGAGATATCTTGTGAGCATATATCAAACAACTCAAGAAAAATCCCAAGCCATGAAGTGGCTGCCCTCTCACTCCACAAAATATCCCACACAATAAAAATCAATAAAGAATTAGACATGGCACAAGAAAACACGCCATGAGTCACCAAAAATGCACATGCCACATTCAATGCTCTAGGTCAAAACTTGCACTCTCAATTTCCACATAATTAAACATTAAACTAAATGTTTAATCAAAAAGAGAATGGCAACTTCTAAAGTAAAATCGTAACGGATCATAAGAATACCCCTCATCTGTATATACATACCTGCATCCGTATTCCAACTGAATACGAAAACAATCCAACAATCTAATACTAGGATCCGGCTTAAACCAAAGCCCACTAGTATGATCCGTCCGATCATGATCCGTGCACGAGTGCACGTATATGATCGAACCATGCCATAAAACCATACGGCCTCTACAACGTTTCGCCCGAACTGGGAAACTTTCTGCGGGGGACTCTAAAGACTCGTCAATACGCTGGCAGTGGGTTTAACCACAAGCACGTCAGTGGCACTAGCTGTACGTAATGGATACCCATGTATTGAACGAAAAGGAAGCTGACGAGCAAACTCATCCTGAAACCCTACTGAGCCTATCAGTGATAATATCCGTACAGTCCGGTATGTTCGTCTATGAGTATCGCATATCGGGCCTAGGGGATGGAAAATGTCAGACCCCTAATAGCGGTATAAGTCGTATCGGAGTGTAGAGCAAAACACCCTGAGAAACTACTGGAATACCTACCAGTAAATCTCACTTGCCTTGGCCAAGGACTTTGTGTAATGGCTCTGTAGACACAGCACGATATCACCCCCAATACCGGGAGAGACGAGTCCCCTGCCGATCCGCTCACTGCTTCCATGTGCCTCGGGATTGTACCCAACTAAAACCTGTTTTCATGACTTCTTTGAGCCTTGGTAAGGTAGTAATCAAAGCACGGTGGGAACTCATAGGAGAAAAATGACGATCTCAGGTCGATAGACTAACCTGTACACATGTCACCAAGGAACTGCTATCTGACGACAGGTATAATACCAACCAGTATGTTCCCAGCGAGTTCGTCCAGTGTACTCATAATCCAATGAGCACCTGTATACATCTTAGGTGAACCAACTAACACCAATAGCTTGTGAGACCGGCCATTGCCCCTCGTCGGGGTTTCGATCTGTATACACTAGTCTACTCTGGAGTATCAATGCCCTGTCTCGAAACTCCATCGACTAGGGATCTTTTAAGGACGTGCTTATAGACTACCCAACTCTCACATATATGATCTCCATCATACTTTGGTAGTCAAGCAAGAATCTTATGGGCTCTATCAACGTGTAATAGTGATCTGTAATGTCACATAAAGCATGTACATGATGATAAAGATAAACCAGATAGCATATTATCATCTCGTATAAGACTGTCATACTGGTATAGGTCCTCCCTCAATCATTGCAATCACGTGCCTGTGGTCCAATAATTGACTTTGAGGGCACTATAGCCAATAATCGATACTCTAGAGTAGACTAGCGTATATGCTTCTCGACCCATGACAATGGGCGATGAATGATCTCATATCTATTGGTGTTTGACATCAAAGAAGGTATACGGGTGCACAATGGAGACTGGGTACACTGGACGGACTCGTCGATAACTCCTAGATGGTATTATACCTATCGTCAGATAGCAGTTCTCTGGTGGCGCTGGTACAGGTTAGTCTGTCGACCCGAGATTTTCATAGAGTCTTGTGTGATTCCCACTGTGCTTTGATTTCCACCATACCACGGTAAAGAGATCGTGCAAAAGAGTGGTTTTTGGCTACAGTCCTGAGTCACATGGAGGCAATAAGCGATAGGAGGGGATTCTTCTCTCCCGGTATTGGGTGTTGATGTTGCGCTATGCTTGATTGGCCATAACACGAAATCCCTGGCCAGGGTTGCTGAGATCTACTGGTAAGTGTTATCAGTAGTTTCTTGAACCGTTATGGACCTTGCGTCGGCATGACTTATCAGGATATTGGGGTCCGACGTTATACCACCCCCAGGCTATGATATGCGACATATCTGACGAAAAGACTGGACTGTACGGTAGTGTTACTGATTGGATTCGTAGGAGTATGAGCAGGCTTGCTTTTTTATCTTCTGATCGCTCAATACCCGGGTGGCCGTTACGTTTAGCAGACTGCTTACGCCTTGTGTTGGATATATGTATGCCCTAGAGACCATTATATGATAGTGGATGTATTTATACATGTGTGTGTGTGTGCATATGTATATGTATATATATATATATATATATATATATATATATATATATATATATATATATATATATACAGAGGACATTCTTGCTCGACATGATAGTATGCTATCTGGTTACACTTTATCTGACATGTTCACTTGATCATGCTTTTATTCATTTGTACATGTTGATAAAGCCCTGAGGATATTTGCTTGACTACCGTGATTATGATGGAGATCATACTAGTGGGACATGTGTAGTTTATAAGTATATCCTGAAATGTCCCTAGTCGTGGGTGTATCGAGATGGGGCATCGATATTCCAGAGAAGACTAGCGTATACGATACTAGATCCATCAGATGGGCGATGTATGTTCCTATATCTATTGATGTTTGACATCAAGATCGTATGCGGGTGCTCAGTGGAGACTGGGTACACTGGACGGACTCGCTGAGAACTCCTATATGGTATTATATCTATCGTCGGATAGCAGTTCTTAGGTGACACTGGTACAGGTTAGTCTGTAGACCCGAGATCGTCATGGAGTCTTATGTGTTCTCCCACTGTACTTTGATTACCACCCTACCACGGTTCTACTGAGTCTTGCAAACAGGTGGCTTTTGGGTACAGTCCTGAGACACATGAAGGCAATGAGTGATAGGATGGGTTTCGTCTCTCCCGATATTGGGGGTTGATGTTGTGCTGTGCTAGATTGGCTATATCAGTAAGTCCCTGGCCAGGGCTGTTGAGATTTACTGATAAGTGTTATCAGTAGTTTCTCGATCTGTTATAGACCATTTATCGGCACGACTTATTGAGTTATTGGGGTCGGCGATGCCAACCTTAGACTTTATATGCAGCATATCTGACGAAGAGACCGGACTGTACGGTAGTGTTACCAGTTGGCTCGACGGGAGTTTTGACAGGTTCGCTTGTTTTCTTCTAATCGCTCAATACCCGGGTGGCCATTACGTTTAGCTGATCTCTTACGGCTTGGGGTTCTTGATATGATCATCACCCACTACCGGCGTATTGACGAGTCTTAGAGTCCCACAAAATAGTTTCCTAGCCCAGGCAAAACGATGTGGTGTGCATATGTGATACGCACGGGGACCCGATTAAATGCGAGTATATGATACCGTATATTAATCGGGCATTTTACTATTGGTCGGGTCGTATGTGATATGATCGGTTTGTTAAATCAAGTGTTGATTTAACATTGACTAAATAACTCACTTTATTTAAACCCTTTTCTTTATTGTATGCATGCATGTATGCATATGTTTATGTTGATGCGCATGTTGATGTGCATGCACACATACATGCATACACTTGTGTGTATCATGGTTGTTGATACACTAGTGGTGGCAATGCAAGACTCACATGGAAGTATTTATCTAAATATTTAATTTTGAGTTAATGAAAATAGAATTAATTCATGGTTAATATTTATCATTCATTCTCTACACTTAACCTTGAATTAACCATGAGTTAATTGTCTATGGCTCTTATTGCTCAATGATAAATATCTAGATATTTATTAACCCATGGTTTAAAGTGAGAAGGATTTAATATATATATATATATATATATATATATATATATTATTTCATTTCTCATTTTTCTTTCATGCTTATCACAACCTTTGAGCTCTTGAGTTGCCATCATCTTCATCCTCCTCTCTCTTGCTCTCTTGACTTTGCTAGTGAGTGAGATAGTGATAAAGATAGGGTTTTGAAGTGAGAAAACAAACCACATCATCATTCTACACTAGGCCGGCCAATTAGTTTAGAGTGTTAGCTTCATCTTCATCTTTTGATTGAGTGGAGCTTGGAGCTTGGACAAAGAGGACTCCGAGTGGACATCGTGGACTCGGAAGATCACGAGCAAACCCGTTCAAACTTAAATTGTAGCATGTTTGATCCACAAAGAACTACAAAGGTTATATTCTCTTTACTTAGTGTTTTATTACTTGTAGTATGTGATAATACGTCATATGTTACTTTAAATTTCTAATTTGATCCTAGGTTAGTTTGCTTAGCACCCTAAAAAATTAAATTGTAGCATGTTTGATGCATTACAAACCCTTGTGATGTGCTAGGTAAACCCAACAGTGGTATCAGAGCCAAGCTAGAGCATTAGAGTAACTTAGACGACGTTAAAACACTTCGAACGAACATCAATTACCCAAAAAAAACCATTCTCTGGAAATTTTTCAAAATGTTGGAATTTTTCACATTATAAATATTCAGAAAATCATGCAGGTAATTCTATGGACCCTCTAGAAGAACGATACCCTAACTCGACTAAACGACCGTGGAACCGCGGCAGAAACCTGGTTTTGGCGGCGGTTCCGCGGCGCCGTTTGTGAGGCTCGGGTCGGCCCTTCTACGGTTCGTCCATAGGTACTGTGGCATGCTTCTGGGTAATTTTAATACTGCTCAGGTGTTGAGTTTCTCTGTGGATTTTTGGGTCATTGATCGATCAATCAAATGGTTTAACATCGCCTAATTTATTTGCTTATATTGACATGAGATGTTATATGTTGCTGTGAAATGAAGTATAGGATCGTCGTGATGAATGGCCGGGGGTTTTATGTGAGATGAGAATTTTCTTTTCATTCATGTAAAATTCAAATGTATGTAATATTCTTTTATTGGGGAACATCCGGGTTGAGGATGATGTTTCCTTCTATGTATATTATTTACATTTCCGCATTAGGATAGACCTAAGGTTGGGAACATAAGTGACCGAGTTCTAGAGTCCAGTGGAAGGCCATCTCGAGGAGTCAAGATCGGGTCTCCTAACTCTAGAATTGGTAGTGTCGCTTACCGCTCTCGTAGGGGTCTAGGGTGTGGGATTGGCTATTCATCACGACCGTGGAACCCGTATTTTCTATCGTTGGCTAAATACAAAATACGGATTTCCTAGTATATCCTATATTTTCATATATGTGCTTCTGCTGTTTATATTCTGTGATGTGATCGCTTGATATATCTGATACGAATGCAATATTATATATGAGATATATAGTAGACGTTGCTTATGTTTTTCACCCGTGCTAGTCCCGTCCCGGTATGCCGTTAGTTAAGTAACTAACGGTGCATAACAGAACATTGTGGCGAATGCGGATGGCATAAGCGTACGTTGTATTTTCGTTTCTTTTCTATGTTCGGCTTAAGGACTTAAATGATGAGACTACATTAATATGATTAATGTAAGGACAAATAAACCTAAAAAGATGTTGTAGAATCGAATTTAAAAAAACACTCGGCTTTTTGTGAAAAAGCTACATTTCAAAATTGCGTAGAATAAGCCACTACTTTTGAAAACCGTTTGATTCTACAATGATATCAAGTTCAAAGCGTTAAAGGTTTTCTTGAAAACCATCTGCAACCCTCCGTCGTTTTAGAAAGTAGAGTACTTAGTATTCGTGCTACGTTTTTTGACTATAATTAAGGCGTAGTGTATGGTAGCTAAGTGATGTCTTCCTACACTGCATATGATGTAGATTAATTAGGACATTCATATGACTTTATTGACCATAGTTAAGGGTCATGTGGGTGGGTCTAATTAATCATGAAATGACGGGTAGAACTTGACTACTGCTTGTGATTTGTTGACCATAGTTAAGGTCATAAGTGCTAGGGGTAAAAACCATATCGGGAGTTTCGAGAGTTGAAATTTGCAATGAGATTGCATACCTTCCATATGATGGTTGGATCCCGATCCCACTGTGAGCAAGAGTTGCTCCCAGGAGAGTTTTACACTTTACAATTAGCTAACTCATTAGGTGTCTGGAAAGGTGTTAACGATGTTACGCCTCTAGGAAAATGAGGTTTACTTTAATTAGATCCGTGCGAAAGCACGGGGAACCTCCCTCAAGTACCAACACTGGCCTGGCTGAACGGTTAGCGAAATTGTAGAATGTAATTAATCCTGGTTAGTTTTCCTTTTAAGGTTTGAAGGGAAATTTGATAAAAGCAGTGGGAAACATCGATTAGATAAGATAATAACCAATCCTATCTTTGCAAGAGCTTTCGCTGAGTGTATTCTTTTCTCTCTCTTAATGGCAGATACCAATGACAGGACTCAAGCTTCTACTAGATAAAAATAAACTGAATGGGACCAATTATAAAGACTGGCTGAGGAACATCAACATTGCCTTGACTTATGATAAGGTATCATATATCCTCACGGCTCCAGCCCCGCCCGTCCCAGGTCCTAAATCTTCAGTTGCGGATAAGGAAATCCGCAAGACATGGGACGCTGACTGTGCCACGGCCAAATGCCTCGTGCTTGCATGGATGGATAACACACATCAAAAGCAGCACGAGCAGATGGATGTACAATCCATTTTTCTCCATACAAAAGAGTTGTATGGGGAGCAATCTCGTGTCTTACAATACGAAGCATCTAGAAAGTTGTTTCAGATGCGGATGGCTCCTGGCACATCAGTAGATGACCATGTTCTGAAGATGATAGCTCTTATAGAAGAGCTTGAGGACATCGGATGATCAATGGACAACGAACAATATACTGATATTATTCTGCAGTCTCTCCCCATTCCTTTGCTCAATTTGTAGTAAACTTCAACATGCACAACATGGAGAAGTCACTACCTGAACTCCTCAATATGTTGAGGAGTGCAGAGCGCACGTTGAAATCAGTGAAGGCTCCCTCTTTGATTGCTGGGCCATCTTCTTCCTCTCACCCGAAAGCCAAGGCCAAGGGAAAGATGTTGAAGAAACCCGCTAAACCTAGAGGTGGAGTTAAAAAGGTTAAGGGGAAAGACAAGTTCACGGCTGGGGAATCGGGGAAAGGGGAATGTTATCACTGCCACAAATCGGGACACTGGAAGCGCAACTACACTGAGTACTTGGATCTCAAAAGGAAGAAGCATGGTGATGCTTCCGCTTCAGGTGTATTTGTGACAGAAAACTGTTATTCTATAAACTTTGCTTCCTGGGTATTAGATACCGGTTCAGGTTCTCACATTTGCAATTCCATGCAGGAGCTGAGAAATAGCAAAGTTTTGAAGACAGGTGACCATACTCTCCGGGTTGGAAATGGTTCCAATGTACATGCGGTTTCAGTGGGAGAGTATCACCTGGGGTTGCTAGCAGGGTGTATATTGGTTTTGAACCCATATTATTATGTACGTAGTATGATTTGTAATATAATATCCATTTCTTTGTTAGACAATGAAGGATATAATTTTCTATTGCAGAATAATGTTATGAACATTAACCTGAATCAAATGTTGGTTGGGTATGGTACACTTAATAACGGGATATACGTCCTAAATCAACACACAGTTTTCAGCAAACAACACGCTAATAAAAGAAAACTTTCAGAAATAAATGAAGCTTTTCTTTGGCACTGTAGACTTGGTCATATTAACGAAACAAGACTAAACAAGCTACATAAAGATGGATATTTAAACCCTTTTGAATATAAATCTTATGCGACTTGCCAGTCTTATATCAAGGGTAAAATGACCAAATCTCCGTTTATAGGACACGGAGAAAGAGCTACTCAACTCTTAGCCCTCATACATAGTGATATATGCGGGCCAATGTCTACACAGGCTAGAGGCGTTTTTTCTTACTTCATAACTTTTACTGATGATTTCTCAATGTTCGGTCATGTGTTTTTACTAAAGCATAAGTCTGAAGCTTTCGAGAAATTCACTGAGTACAAACTTGAAGTAGAAAAACAAACCGAATTGAGTATCAAGATGCTTCGATCAGATCGAGGTGGGGAGTATCTCAGTATAGAATTTACAGACTTTCTAAAAGAGAATGGGATTCTCTCTCAGCTCACTCCTCCTTACACACCACAGCACAACGGTGTGTCAGAACGACGGAATTGAACCCTATTAGATATGGTTCGTTCCATGATGAGTGATGCTGAGTTACCTGTCTCATTTTGGGGGCATGCATTGGAGACTGCAGCGTTTCTATTGAACAGGGTTCCAACCAAAACCGTGTCTACCACACCATATGACATATGGCATGGGAATAGACCATCTCTTAAATGAGTTAGGATTTGGGGTTGTCCGGCCTACGTCAAAAAGCAAAATCTGGACAAACTCGAGACACGGTCAGTCATGTGCAATTTTATGGGTTATCCAAAGAATTCCTATGGATATCTATTCTACCACAAGGAGGAACAAAAGGTGTTTGTTTCTCAGTATGCTACATTTTTAGAAAAAGAATTTTTTACAAATTATACTGATGGCAGTGTGGTAAATCTAGAAGAGGTTCTAGAGACACAAGTTACAAATGATGACTTGGTTGAACCAGCTGTTGCAACAGAAACTGATGGACCTCAGCCACTCCGTAGATCTGGCAGGACTTCTCGCCCACTGAGAGGTTCGTCATTGATGGTGATAGAGAAGATTGCATCATAGAGGATGATGATCCTACCAGTTTTCAGCAAGCTATCATGAGTGGAGACTCAGTGAAGTGGCTGGATACCATGAGATCTGAAATGGGGTCTATGTACACCAACAAAGTATGGACTTTTGACGTTGTACCCCGTGGGGTGAAAATGGATCTTTAAAAGAAAGATTGGTGTAGATGGGCAGGTGGAGACCTATAAGGCAAGACTTGTGGCGAAAGGATTTAGTCAAAGACCAAGTCTGGACTATGAAGAAACTTTTTCTCCCGTAGCCATGCTTAAATCCATTCGGATCCTACTTGCTATTGCTGCTCACTACGATTATGAAATCTGGCAGATGGACGTTAAAACTGTATTCCTAAATGGTGATTTAGAAGAATGCGTTTATATGGATCAGCCAGAGGACTTCGTTGACAGTGGGAGCAGCGGGAAAGCATGTAAATTGCTTAAATCCATTTATGGATTAAAGCAGGCATCACGAAGTTGGAACATCTATTTTGATGATATTATCAAAGAGTTTGATTTCATCAAAAATCCAGATGCACCTTGTGTTTATAAGAAGGCTATAGGGAGAGCTGTCACATTCCTCGTATTGTACGTGGATGACATTCTTTTGATAGGAAATGACATTCCTATGCTGCATTCAGTCAAATCATTCTTATCACAAAGGTTCTCCATGAACGACCTGGGTGATGCCACGTACATATTGGGCATTCGGATCTATAGGGATAGATCCAAAAGGTTATTGGGATTGTCCCAAAGCAAGTACATCAACACCATCCTAAAGAGGTTTAGTATGGAAGACTCCAAGCGGGGTACCTTACCCGCTTTCCATGGAGTCACTCTCTCTAAGGACTTTTGCCCAAAGTCCGATGACGAGAGAGCTCGCATAAGCATTATTCCCTACGCTTCTGCCGTATGATCAATAATGTATGTGATATTGTGTACACGCCCTGATGTACCTTATACACTATATGCAGTAAGCAGGTATCAGTCAAACCCAGGGAAGAAGCACTGGACTACTGTGAAGAACATTCTTGAGTACTTGTGAAGGACTAAAGAATTGTTCTTGGTGTATGGTAACGGAGATCTCCAAATGGAGGCCTTTACCGATTCGAGCTTCTAGAGTGATAAGGACGATAGCAAATCTATCTCTGGGTTTGTATTCACCCTCAATAGAGGGGCGGTGAGTAGGAAGAGTTCCAAACAGGATACCGTTGCAGACTCTACGATGGAAACTCAGTACATTGCTGCAAATGATGCCGCCAAGGAAGCCGTCTGGATGAGGATGTTCGTCTCGGAGTGTCACGACTCGAAATTGGCACATGACGGCCGTTAAACTACGCAACGTCTACAGGCGTAACACAATTTAAGTAAGCCAAAAACCCAGCAATCTAAACCATCAAAAGTAGTAAGTGATAAGAACATTGTTAAAACTTTTGAAAATCTCGAGTACAAATTCTTTAAAGTCCAATTTAGTTTCTTAAAAATTTTGGAAGCACATCCTTTGTAAAAACTAACCCCACAAATGGGTACAACATAAATATAAGTAAAGCATCCCCGATGGGAGCGAAATCCACGCCCAAACGCGGAAACAACCACCACAACAGATATACGACGCCGTAGCGAAGAAATAAAAGACGATATAAATAAAAACTGCATAAAAGACCTCCAAGTCACAAAATAACATACAATATCTTCCTCACATCAAGTCTCTAAGTCATACATGAAAGTGGTAGATGGAGAGTACATGTTACAAAGATTACAATAAAGAACATCGGATAGCCGCAAAACCCACCTATAGCAAAACTGCGCACAGTCAGCCGAAGCGGTATCCGCTGCAAAAGATGATACGAAAGATGAAAAGCCTGTCGCGATTGCCCTGAGGGACTACCTGCAAAACACTGTGGCACAACGGGGGTGAGTTGCCAACTCGTGAATAGTAAACAACATATGGAGGTAATCGCAAGTATGCACGTATAGCGCGAATCTAATGGATGCAAGATGATAGCAATAAATGGCAATATGTATGCAACAGTCATATAAGGTACTCTATCAGGTACTACTAATACATGAACAATAAATGGCAATATGTATGCAACAGTCATGTAAGGTACTCCATCAGGTACTACTAATACATGAACAATAAATGGTAATATGTATGCAACAGTCATGTAAGGTACTCTATCAGTTACTACTAATACATGAACAATAAATGCAAAGTATGGGATGAAACATGTCATCCTCACGGAATCCTGACCTCGTGGTAGGACCAAAATCCATCAAGACAATCTAAATCCCAAATTCCCTCAATCAGCCCATAAATTGGACCTCATATCCAGTAAGTCTCATATATCCTGAGTGTCCAATATCAAGTAAATCTCATATATCCAGTATCCAATATCAAGTAAATCTCATATATCCTGAGTGAGAATATTGCAAGATCATTATGATGATATATATAAATTAGATATGTATACATATATATTAGCGTCCCATTCCACTAATATATGTGTCTATGTATATATATATATAAATATATATATATATATAACAGCGTCCCATTCCACAGTTATATATACTTAGGAGTAAAAATATCATGAAAACAAGTGTCTAATATCGACACATGAATACTGATCTATCAGGCGCTGTCACCACGGCTGTCCCTCCTGATAGGTACGTATCATACGCTATCCCGAAAACTCGAGTGCCTAGCTCTGACACTCGAAATTCGATGTATCCATACGTACATGACTCATGTCGGTATCCCCACGATAACCGTCGAGCCATTGTACTGTCACCGGTAGGTATGGTTCCCCCGCTAACTCATCGTCTACTCCACGAAATTCTTGCCCTGGGGTACCTTCGGGCCCCACCATGTACCCGCAAATGGCTCCTTCCGTTTCTCGTGTAGGGTATATATATATATATGAACCGATAAATCTCATGGTGGATGCTGAAATATCATATCAAGAGAAACCGGGTTTTTCAAATAATGCATAATTTCATGAAACTACCACGGTCCTCAAATCCAGAAAACATCATGAAAAACCCATATCCCAATACGAAAATCCATGAATATAATATATGCAACATAAAACTGTAATGTGAGCATATATAAAAGAAAAGCCGCTATTTAACTGCAACAAGTAAATATTTATATCATGCGGTTCCAAATTTCTCCAAGTCCATATAATATCAAATAAAGATGAACATGTAGCTATAGCCAGATATATGTGTAAACATGTAGGTATAGAAAGGTATATGTATCTACCTATCAGTAATGATGTAATACCCTCCAGGTACAAGTGTAAGTATGTATGCAAGATGTACATGCAGCTATATCTCATATGTTTATATACCTATCACTAATGGTACAATACCATATAGGTGTATAGGTAACTAGCATGTAAGCATGTCAAGGCACATGTGTAAGCATGTAGGTATACAGGTATGCTATATGTCATATGCACAAGGAAAATAAGGATCATGTCTCAATGTCCCTAAACAATACAATATCACATATGTATAGGTGTTGTGCGTGTCATAACAATTATCGACGGTGTGTGTGTAGCATACAATTAGTGCTCGTGAAACATGAACCGTCAATAATGGTGTTGTGTCTCATTAATACTAAGTCCATGCATAATAGGAAATGAGATATGCAACAAGGTACACATGCACAATCAATATATGTATACATCTAACTAATAGTCATATCATTTAATATAGCCCAGACGCATAACGCCATGTGGGAGATTCCCCTGTAGATGTTAAATATACTCACTACAATCCTGGTTAAGTAAAGCCAACCACTCGCTTTTCCTTCTTCGCAGCGCCCGAAGTCCCCGCCTGCGATCCTGAAAGCATATAACAATATAACAGTATATATTAGCAATCGACCTATAACACGTTCAAACTACGTTTGATCGACGCACTAACTCCAAGCATACTCTCAAGTGTTCGTTAAGTGGCTAACGCGCATAGCGACACTACGAAACCAACTCAAGAGCAAAAGCTACACAAAGACACAAACGACATCGGCACGACTCTAGCTAGGAACGCAAAGCGACACAACTACCAAGTCTAGACCCTGATCGTACCGATCGCACATTCACAACACAAGATATAGCGTGGAATCAATATAAAGAACGCCGCAACGTCGAAAGAAACTCATGCCAAAATTATCCTAAAATCTAGTAAGCAACCTATATCATTTTAGCACAAAACTACAAGTTTTTACCAAAAATAGAAATTAGAACCATCACCAATTAGCAAGATTAAACCACTCATTCCAATACTATAATTTTAATCTCTCTTAATTAGGATTTAGTAAAAGCTTAGTTTGCTAATTAGCTAATTTTACAATTAGAAAAATATCATTTAACAAATTAGCAACTAGGTTTAGTTTTCATTTGTCTAAAATTATTAACTAACCATTTCACTGATCAAAACCTAACTTGATTATCCAAAAACCATTTATTGAATTTCAAAACATGCATATTAAAGCTTTAATTTAACACTAATAAGCTAATTAAAGATTTAAAATAACATATAGAGATTAGGGTTAGGGTTATATACCTCCACAAAAGAAACATAACAAGCAAACACAACTCCAAATTTTAGCCTCCAAAATGCTAACTTGATGAGATCCAAGCAAGTTTTGTGAAGAAGAATGAAGGGAAATGATTTGTATTTGAGTTTGTATGAATTATTTAGGATTTTTTATGAATTTGTGAAGCTTTGAAATGAAGAAATTGAGGTGGAGAAAAAATGGGTAGCAAGGGAATTAGGTTCGGCCAAGCTAGGATGGGGTGGGGGGGTTCTGTGGAAAAGTGTAGAAAAAAATCAAGAAGAAAACAACAAAAAGCTTTAATACAAAAGCCACCTCTTAAATAAATTTCTTTTCTAATTAAAATTTTCCATTAAAACAACAAATATCTAGATATTTTGGATGGATATTTTCAAAGATGGATTAGTGCTAATCTAGTGATTAACTTAGCATAGATTCCCATTAGTAGTAATTAACCCAATCCAAAAAGTAATTACCACTAATAAATTGCACAAATAAAGCATTAAAATAATATTTTAATTAGGGGAAAATATTAAAATGCACAAAAATTACCAGCGGCTTACAAAAACCCGCAAACTAGCAATTTCCTAGCTAAACTAGGTGCAGTGCATTCTATACTGCAAAAAGATCGTTTCTAAGTTTTTACGGAAAACACCGACTATTTTACCCTAAAACAGAAAATTCACAAAAAGATTTCTAAAACGTTACAATCTCCCCCCTTAAAGAAATTCAGTCCCCGAATTTAAAATTCAGTCCCCGAATTTAAAATTCATCTACACATACCTTCAAAGAAATGAGGGAAAGTCTTCCGAATCTCGCTTGTAGCCACTCAAGTGATCACCTCACTAGACGGCTACGCCCAAGAACCCTCACAGATAGCAATACCCTTGACCGAAGTCCCTCCACCTGCCGATCCACTAAAACTATCGGCTGCTGGTGAACGAAAGATCGCATCCAAGCTAAATGGTCTGATACTGAATCATGTGAGAAAGGTCATGAAGGTAATTGCGAAGTATCGACACAAGGAATACGGGGTGAATACTCAAAAATCTGGGCGGAAGTGCCATATTATAGGCAACGGTACTAACTCGGTTCAAGGATCTCAAAAGGACCTACAATTCTAGAACTAAGCTTCCTAAAACTCAACACGCCACCTATCGGAAAATCCGTAGGAATACATGATCTCCCACTGCGAACTCAAGTCTGTGACAACGACGGTCGACGTAAGACTTCTGTCTGCATTGGGCCGCTCTCATCTTGACCTGAATCAACTAGATCTTCTCCGCAGTCTCATGACTAGCTGGGGTCCAAAAATCCTACTCTCACAGAGTCAGCAAAACAGACTGGTGATCGACACGACCTAACAAACAAAACCTAATGGTTGCCAATTGGAATGTCTCCTGATAACAGCTATCGAATGAGAACCCTAACAATGGCAAGTGATGATCCCAACTGCCAACAAACACCTAGTACGTACGTAAAAGCCTATCCTCCAGAGTCTGTATAGTCCGCTCTCACAAACCATCGACCTACAGATGGAAAAGTGGAGCTAAAGCTCAACCAACACCCAAGGCTTCCTGATACTTCTACCTACGACAGCTAGCGAACGGGGTGCCTCTATTGGATACAAAACATGAAGGAACTCCGTGCAAACGCATAAACTTAACAAAGAGCATGTCACGACCTGAAAAGTACGGAACATGACCGGCACTTAAATTACGAACGTCTCGAGGCGTACGTAATCTAAGTAAGCCAAAACCCATAAATCAAAACCAAGAAGCAGTAGAGTGAAAGAAAAACCAATTGAAAGTAAGTAGTTTTAATCAACATAGGCCGAAGTGTGTCTTTTTAAAATCTCAAGTATTTTTTGAAAATTTCGGCAGAGTCTCCTTTGTAAATACTAGCCCCAAACGGGATACAACATGAATAGTATACGAAATGAACAAAAAGGCATCCCCAAGCGGGAGCTGAATGATAAACACCTATGATAACTAAACTGCATTTATATAAATATAAGACATACGATGATGCCATTTGAAATAACACGAATCGTGGTGTTTTGAAAATAGGGGCTATGGTGTTTTAAGAAAAGATACGTCCTTTGAAATATCCGTAGAATCCCTTGTCCCGTCTTTAAAATACACATGATTCATTAGTTTTTGAAATAGGTATGAGTCGAATCTAATCTATCATAGACAAGTACACTACTGGGCCAAACTATACAGACTGATCAAAGGTAAGGAAACCGCCTAACATCTGAGTCGATACATATATATATATATATATATATATATAATATAACAGTCGGTGATCCCGCCTCAATAGTATCATATACGATCAAATATCTATAAAATGACATCCTCAAGTCAAGAGTGCGGAACTATCATCAATATATAGCTCGTACGGTACATCCGTCGTACAGCCTCCCAAATCTGGGTACGGGTCAATGTCACATCAATCACATTATTCATCGGGTATCCTCTTTATCAACCATCATGATCCAGGGTACTGACCTACGTCTAGTACAATACTGATACCATCTATGTATGCATGCGTGTGTATGAAACACTACGTCAAAGGACCCGCTAAAACATCATTTCGTATCTCAAATACGAACCCTGTCATATCACCGATCTCACGGCCTCAAATCCAATATCATCGACTCATCTCAAATCCCAAGTACTATCCTCATAATCCATTATATGTACACATAGTTCCATACCCATGTGTAAATATACGCATCCCCATATACGCACAGGTAAAAGAAAGAATGTATGCAGGTATGTGTGTGCGTGTGTGGGTGCAACCACTACTCTAGGGTTTCGCAACTAACACTAAACCAATCCAAGAACACCTAGAATCGATCTTTATCATCAATAAACTCAAATCAACCTATAATAAATATATGTGTGTATGCGTATTCGTATACATCACCATGAATTGCGGGGGTGCTATACGCCATCCACCCGACTTACCCCGTAGATATAATCTACTCACCTGATCTTCGCTCGCCGGTGCCGACGTCGCCACGCGCTTGCTTGTCGTTTCGAAGTCCACATGGGGTACCTACATATCATAACGCACCATATCGCATTAAAACCCGACTCATGACCAAAACGACACATGAATCCCACATAGGTCAAAAATTATGGTTTGCTTTCACAAATCAACCGAAAAACCCGCGACATCGGCGTACAAACGTCGATTGATCAAGAAAAACACCAAACATACCAATCATGGTTGCAAAACTCACTAACTGTATATGAAATAGGGTTTAATTCGTAAAAACCATAAAATTATACCAATCGTTTTATTTTCCAAAAACCTAGTTAGCACAAATTCCCATTTCGGTTCAAAACATAATGTTTTAACCAATCTACAAATTTTAACGATTCAAATGGACAAAATGCTCATTAAATAACATAATTAGGTCATACAAATCACTTTCATAAATTAATCTCATCAATTTGTATAAATTCCAAATTCCTAGTTTGCAAAAATACCGATTTTAACTCTTTTTAAAGTAAAATTCACAATTTTACAATTAAGCTTGGTTTTGCATATTCTAAAGTATTAAACCACAATTTATAATGTTAATAATGCCATGAAACCCTAATTATAATTTTATCTCACCAAAATATATATATTTTTAAAACCTAGTTTGCAATTTATATAATTATCACAAATTTAAATTAACAAAAATGCAAACTAGCAACTAGATTTGATTTAGCATAACATTAATATGTCAAATACATCACACAACCATAATCTCACAACACAAAACCCCAATTTGAATTCAAACCCCTCTCTTGAAATTTTAAAACATGCAATTAGAACCAATTAAAACCTAATTTAAACCACTCATTAATTTAATTTGAAGAAATAATCAAACAATTTAACAAAAAGTCAAGATTTATTATACCTCAAGAACCATGGATCAAATATAGAACTTTACCTCCAAATTGAAATCTTTGCACCAAGATCCATGCTATAGGGGCTAAGGAAAATGGGTAGGAGCTTGATTTTGATTTTGTAGGATTTTTGATGCATTTTTGAAGGGTTTTTGAGGTGGAAGGAGAAGGGAAAATGGGTGAAATGAGAGGGGGATGCTGTTGCAGCAGGAAGAGGGGGGGCTCGGCCACATTATGGGGAGGGGAGGAGAGAGAGTGAGGTGGGAAAATAAGTAAAGTCAACCCACAAAGTCAAAGCCTATACTCTTTTAACAATTTTCTTTCATTTCATTTGTTTTCTATTCTTTTCTTTCGGCAAAACAAGTGGGGAAATGATGGGGGGAAACTTGGGCTGCTGATTTGGGTAGAGGAGAGAGGGTGTGGGTGAGTGTGGGTAAGGAAAAAAAATGATAAATGATATACCCCAACATCCATTTACACTAATTCCACTATTTAAGCCTTTTTCTTCGATATTTTCTAAAACCATTTGACAGCCTCATTTTTTTTCAAAAACAACATGCTAAAATTTTGTTTAATGTGTTATGATGCACAAAATTTGTTTCAACCCATTCCAATTTGTAATTTTCCCTAATTAAATGTATTAGTGACGGCTTAAAATAATATTAAAATAATTAATTTCGGAAAAAATTTCAGAAAATTAGAAATTTTACCAGTGGCTCAATAAACACCAAATACTAGCAATTACATAGCTAGAATATGTATATTTAATTTTATAATAAAAATATTTATATTTTGACTTTTTACAGAAAACCCCCTTATTTTACCGATTTTTTGAAATTTCACAGAAATGATTTTCAAAACGTTACAATCTCCCCCCCCCTTAAAGAAATTCGGTCCCCGAATTTAATTTAAAACTCCCCCCAAATACTAAAACATTTCAGCAAAACCATCAAGTCGTCGGGGCTCCGAAATCATAAATACAAAAAACATATATCGTAGTGCAATGCATGCGCATGAAAAAAAGTGTATAACTCAAAATCAAAACTCCGTCAAGCATCCCGCAATCATCGGAGTCATGGGGAAGACATCAATGTCCAAATCCAATACGAAAACCAATATGATATACATCATTAAAGCATCTGTAAGCAATGCATGCCAAACCCTTTTTTTTTCAAATCGTTGTGCGATGTGTGTATCACTGCACAGTGGCGGACGTCCATTGTAAGAAAATAACTAGATATGTGTGTATATATATATATATATATATATATATATATATATATATCATTTGTTTAACATACACGTCCTACCGTTCTAAAAACAATTTAGAAGGGGTTCCCTTATTAAACAGTTTCGTGTCATCACTGACACGTAGGTAAATACTGAGACTATATCTCCTCCTTGGAAATCCCTTCGATAACTATAAATGCATGCAAAATATACTCAGGTACTGTCCTGTGACTAGTCCTGCTCAGTACTAAACCAAATAGCAAACATCATAAAATATACTGCTCCAAAATAAATCAATCCCAAATATATATATATGAATGCCATGTGCGTCTGGTGCGCACGGAAATCGAAATCCATGAATGTGCCATACATATGCACAGAAAGAACATATAAGTGCAACGGGTGTGCACGAAACACCTGTCAAAGGCAACGTGTGTGCCTGACAGCAAAACCAGGTGCATCTGATATGCACGAAGAATCTCGATTTAGTGCATCTAGTGTGCACCTAAATCGCATCAAGCGTCTTAAGTATGCGCAAAATCCAAATCAAGTGCACAATGTGCATGAAAACGAATATCGAATATCACACTCGAAATCAATGGTATACGATACATTTCAATCAAAATCCAAATCAGGTATACCGTGGTATAAAATCTCAACATCCTGTGCATCGGCGTGCTCAAAAGCAAATCAAATACTAAAAGTGCTTGAAAACTATGCCGAAAGCATAAGTCAAATCATATGCATGCCCTAGGCATGAAATCAAATATCATGAAACTCGGTCATCAAAACTCAAGCATGAAATAAATCACCCACAAATACTGAAATCCAATATGACGGATACGTGATAGTCAATTACAAAATCACAAATCATAAATGTTGTCGTCGATATGTCTGTCCTTTAAAGTCGAGAAGGTGCCGGTGCATCCAATGCTAGCAGAGCAAGATATCTACTTGCCTTCTGATCATAGCATGTCACCTAGTGCCCTTAGGCTCTCGTCTCTCACCGCAGATTGCTAAGTACATAGCTCCTCGGCTCAACGGTCTAATATAGAAACGATAACGGAAGCAGTCCACTCTGACACATCCTCTAAAGATCTCTGGCCAACTATCATGGTTACTCATAACATGTCTCATCGACGATGGCGAACTCTGTCCTGCTAGGTGTGCGTAAAACGACCGCTCCTGGTTCCAAGTCTTCTCGTTTAGTATCTCCAGAAAGGTTCTGTCGAAGTCTCTCCCAAGTCTCGCTTCTGCCGAATTGCCCGAGAGTTATCATCCTCTTACTATATCTATTTCTTGTTCCGGAACGGCTACATACACATCACGACTCCTCCTGAAAGATATATCCATAGTCAACGATTCTACTTGCGTATCACATCTCTGATGTTGGCGGAGTGGAACGTCATCTCATCAAGATCTCGTACGAACCTCTTACTCCAATTTTCTCTAATGTCGACCGATTCAGACTCACCTCCTCGTGGCTGTATGGACTGCACTCCAACGGCTATACTCATATCTGGAGTCTCCCAAGTAATGTATCCCATCACATGATATCCGAATGAAGTCGAACCATCCGATCGATTGTCAAAACCTCATAATCCACCAAGAGCTCAATATCTTGGGTACAGTTTAATAGTATCGAGTACATACCACAGCATCGGTGGACCAGCCGTAGAAGGGCAAACCCAAGCCTCACTAATGGCACCACGGAACCGCCGCAAATCTTAAGGTTCAAAGGCTTTCACACGGTCATTATGTCGAGTTAGGGTTTCATTCTTCTAGAGGGTCCATAGAATTACTTGCATGTCTTTCCGAATACTTTAAACTTGGAATATGGGTTTCTGATATTCGATCTCCTCAATCGACTCTCAACGTACCTGCGTGAAGTCGTCTCTAGCTGGAATCAATCTATCTGATGACCTCGCATCGGGGTAAGCGAACGAACCACATGTCCTAGTCATTCATCCTCGGGTGACTAGCGACCTTCTATCATATCTCTAAGTACAACTCGTGCTGCAATCGCTCCAAGCATCTGGGTGATATCTCATCCTTCGCAGCAGCAACTGGCTCATTCGTCTGCATGCTGAACAGTGCTTAATTCATCAAAATACGGTGCATTAACGGTCATCACGTTCTGGCTGGCCTCTAGCGGTAGCCCAATCCTCTGGTGCTAATCTACACGTCCGAGAAATCTCATAAAAGCGATCCATCAAACGCTCGTAGCGCGAAAACGCAATAAAACGACGCATCTATGCAATCGTATGTCCCTGGAATCATGCCATGGTCGGTCCTCGTTCGTGACGAGCTCGTGCTGACCGCACCTCTAGCCGTAGCTCTCTCTGCCGTGTAACCGTGTCAACAAAACCATAACTGGTACTGATGAGGCTAGATCATAGGAATAAATATAATGCTGTGCAAAGAAATGTACATCCTAAGGCTCCTTAAGCGGAGTATTGTATCGTAAATATGCCGCGGAACATACGTACGGTACGTCACTCTACTCAAGTTACCTACTCCATCAACCAAGGGTCATCCTACACTCCGAAGGTAAAACCTAACGCTCTGATACCAACTTTGTCACGACCCGAAAAGTACGGAACATGACCGGCACTTAAATTACGAACGTCTCGAGGCGTACGTAATCTAAGTAAGCCAAAACCCAGAAATCAAAACCAAGAAGCAGTAGAGTGAAGGAAAAACCAATGGAAAGTAAGTAGTTTTAATCAACATAGGCCGAACTGTGTAATTTTAAAATCTCAAGTATTTTCTGAAAATTTCGGCAGAGTCTCCTTTGTAAATACTGGCCCCAAACGGGATGCAACATCAATAGTATACGAAATGAACAAAAAGGCATCCCCAAGCGGGAGCTGAAAGATAAAAACCTATGATAACTAAACTGCATTTATATAAATATAAGTCATACGATGGTGCCATTTGAAATAACACGAATCGTGGTGTTTTGAAAATAAGGCCTACGGTGTTTTAAGAAAAGATACGTCCTTTGAAATATCCGTAGAATCCCTTGTCCCGTCTTTAAAATACACACGATTCGTTAGTTTTTGAAATAGGTATGAGTCGAATCTAATCTATCATATACAACTACAATACAGGGCCAAACTATACAGACTGATCAAAGGTAAGGAAACCGCCTAACATCTGAGTCGATACATACATATATATATATATATAATATAACAGTCGGTGATCACACCTCAATATTATCATATACGATCAAATATCTATAATATGACATCCTCAAGTCAAGCGTGCGGATCTATCATCAATATATAGCTCGTACGGTACATCCGTCGTACGGCCTCCCAAATCTGGGTACGGGTCAATGTCACATCAATCACATTATTCATCAGGTATCCTCTTTATCAACCATCATGATCCAGGGTACTGACCTACGTCTAGTATAATACTGATACCATCTATATATGCATGTGTATGTATGAAACACTACGTCAAAGGACCCGCTAAAACATCATGTCGTATCTCAAATACGAACCCTGTCATATAACCGATCTCACGGTCTCAAATCCAATCTCATCGACTCATCTCAAATCCCAATTACTATCCTCATAATCCAGTATATGTACACATAGTCCTATACCCATGTGTAAATATACGCATCCACATATACGCACAGGTAAAAGAAAGAATGTATGCAAGTATGTGTGTGCGTGTGTGGGTGCAACCACTACTCTAGGGTTTCGTAACTAACACTAAACCAATCTAAGAACACCTAGAATCCATCTTTATCATCAATAAACTCAAATCAACCTATAATAAATATATGTGTGTATACGTATTCGTATACATCACCACGAATTGCGAGGGTGCTATACGCCATCCACCCGACTTCCCCCGTGGATATAATCTACTCACCTGTTCTTCGCTCGCCGGTGCCGACGTCGCCACGCGCTTGCTTGTCGTTTTGAAGTCCACATGGGGTACCTACATATCGTAACGTACCGTATCGCATTAAAATCCGACTCATGACCAAAACGACACACGAATCCCACATAGGTCAAAACCTATGGTTTGCTTTCACAAATCAACCCAAAAACTCTCGACATCGGCGTACAAACGTCGATTGATCAAGAAAACCACCAAACATACCAATCGTGGTTGCAAAACTCACTAACTGTATAAGAAATATGATTTAATTTGTCAAAACCATAAAATTAAACCAATCGTTTTATTTTCCAAAAACCTAATAAGCACAAATTCCCATTTCGATTCAAAACTTGATGTTTTAACCAATCTACAAATTTTAACGATTCAAATGGACAAAATGCTCATTAAATAACATAATTAGGTCATACAAATCACTTTCATAAATTAATCTCATCAATTTGTATAAATTCCAAATTCCTAGTTTGCAAAAATACCGATTTTAACTCTTTTTAAAGTAAAATTCACAATTTTACAATTAAGCTTGGCTTTGCATATACTAAAGTATTAAACCACAATTTATAATGTTAATAATGCCATGAAACCCTAATTATAATTTTATCTCACCAAAATATATATATTTTTAAAACCTAGTTTGCAATTTATATAATTATCACAAATTTAAATTAACAAAAATGCAAACTAGCAACTAGATTTGATTTAGCATAACATTAATATGTCAAATACATCACACAACCATAATCTCACAACACGAAACCCCAATTTGAATTCAAACCCCTCTCTTGAAATTTTAAAACATGCAGTTAGAACCAATTAAAATCTAATTTAAACCACTCATTAACTTAATTTGAAGAAATAATCAAACAATTTAACAAAAAGCCAAGATTAATTATACCTCAAGAACCATGGATCAAATATAGAACTTGACCTCCAAATTGAAATCTTTGCACCAAGATCCATGCTATAGGGGCTAAGGAAAAATGGGTAGGAGCTTGATTTTGATTTTGTAGGATTTTTGATGCATTTTTGAAGGGTTTTTGAGGTGGAAGGAGAGGGGGAAATGGGGGAAATGAGAGGGGGCTGCTGTTGCAGCAGGAAGAGGGGGGCTCGGCCACATTATGGGGAGGGTAGGATAGAGCGTGAGGTGGTAAAATAAGTAAAGTCAACCCACAAAGTCAAAGCCCATACTCTTTTAACAATTTTCTTTCATTTCCTTTGTTTTCTATTCTTTTCTTTTAGCAAAACAAGTGGGGAAATGAGGGGGGGAAACTTGGGCTGCTGATTTGGGGAGAGGAGAGAGGGTGTGGGTGAGTGTGGGTGTGGGAAAAAAATGATAAATGATATACCCTTACATCTATTTACACTAATTCCACTATTTAAGCCTTTTTCTTCGATATTTTCTAAAACCGTTTGACAGCTTCATTTTATTTCAAAAACAACATGCTAAAATTTTGTTTATTGTGTTATGATGAACAAAATTTGTTTCAACCCATTCCAATTTGTAATTTTCCCTAATTAAATATATTAGTGACGGCTTAAAATAATATTAAAATAATTAATTTCGGAAAAATTTTCAGAAAATTAGAAATTTTACCAGTGGCTCAATAAACACCAAATACTAGCAATTACAAAGCTAGGATATGTATATTTAATTTTATAATAAAGATATTTATATTTTGACTTTTTACAGAAAACCCCCTTAATTTACCGATTTTCCGAAATTTCGCCGAAACGATTTTCAAAACGTTACAGAACAACTGAGCAAACTAAGCATAACCGGACAACAAACACCCAAATGGAGTCACACCCTGTCTAAACCTGGGTAGACACCGCAACGAAAATCATGGAGATCTGCTCCCATTCCCACTCTGGAATGGTTAAAGGTTGCAACTCTCCAGCCGGTCTCCAAATGCTCAAGCTTAGCTCACCAACAAGTCAGACACCTCGAAATGAAATCTGAAACATCACTCTTCATCCCTGCCCACCCGTAACTAACTCTCAAGTCACGTTACATCTTGGTGGCACTTGGATGAACACTGAATGCTGACGGCTGTGCCTGCTCTGGGACCTCGCGTATCTACCTATCAGTATCAAGTACACACCAATGAGTCCGGAACATAGCACACCCTGGTCATAAATCAAGAACTCCGAATCTTTACCCTGCCGAACATGCTCAGAATCTCAGACAAACGAGCATCGGCGGGCTGTGCCACACGAAAACGATTAAGTAAAAGTCGACGGGCGCGGACATGAGCAAGCGGTCCCCTCAGTAGAGGCGAACTTAAGCTGTACTCAACGATCACACAAGAACTGTAAATCTGCAGAAGACTGTCTCAGAACTGCGCACAACTGGGACAAGCTAACCCCGGGCCTACGACTCAAGCATCAGCTACCACAATCGCCTTGCCACGGGTAATAAAGGATCTCACAATCACAATCCTTTACAAGCTCCATCCAACGGCGCTGTCTCAACAATCAAAAACTGCTGCATGAAGATGTACATTAAGCTCTGGTGGTCCGTGAAAATCTGACACGACTCTCCATACAAGTAGTGTCCCAAATCTTCAACACACGACCACCGCGGCTATCTCCAGATCATAAGTGGGATATCCTGCTCGTACTCCCTCCAACTGTCGGGAAGCAAAAGAGATAACTCTAAAATTCCTCATCAACGTAAAATCGAGCCCCACTCATGAATCATCACAGTTAAACAACAAAGTCGCCCAATCCAGAAAGCAAAGAAAGAACTGGTGCAGTTGTCAACCGAGTCTTCAACTACTGAAAACTCAACTCGCATGCCTCAGTCCAAGAAAAGAACCTCCTTCCTTGCCAGTCCGATCAACGATGCAGCGATACACAAGAAATCCTACACGAAACGGCGGTAAAAATCGGCTAAGTCCAAAAAATCTGCGGACAACTGTCCCCGTTGCAAGTCTGGGCCAAGCTGTATGGCCTCGATCTTCCTCGGGTCTATACGAATACCGTCTCCCGTAACTACAAGACCTAGGAGTTCAACACAATCAAGCCAGAAGGAACACTCCGAGAATTAGCAAACCGCTGGGGCTCTCCCAATGTCTGCAAATCAAATCCTCAAGTGCTGCTCAAATTCCTCACGACTCATGGAAAAGACCAGAATGTCATCAATAACACAACAATAAACTGGTCGAGGAACGGCCTGAAGAAATATGGTTCATCACATCCTTGAATGCTGCTAGGGCATTGGTGAGTCCAACAACACCACCAAAAACACATAAAGCCCATAGCGCGCACAAAAGCAGTCTTCAGAATGTCATCACTCCGAACCCGCAACCAATGATGACCCGATCCCAAACAAGCTTAGAAAACGTCTCGAACCCTGGAGCTGATCAAAGAAATCGTAATTGCGAGGTAAAGGATACCTATCCGCACCGTAACTCGGTTCAATTGACGATCAATCAACACACAACCTCAAACTTCCGTCTTTCTCCCTGACGAACAGAATAGGAGCTCCCCAAAGCAAAACACTTGGATGTACAAGTCCCCCTATCTAGCAACTCTGCAGCAGATCCTTAAGCTCCCTAAGCTTCGCCGGCTCATCTGGAACAACGTCGGAAAACCCTCGCACGATAGGAACCCGGTCCAATAAAACCACTGTGGCTCTGGTATCACAACTGAAAGCCAAGAATCCTCGACATACTCTCCTCTAAAGCCGACTAGCGAAAAAGGCTGAATTCAAGCTGTGATGGGCGGCAATACTGTCCCCCCCCCCCCGCACAACAAGAACTAACTCGCCCAGAAACAAATCCTGACCGTTTCCTCACAGCAGTCCACAGACGCCTAGCACGTAGCTAACCAGTTCATGCCCAGGCGAACATCAAATCCAACATCTCAAGAACGATCAAAATGATGGACAAATCTCTATCTACTATCCGATTGGTGCATGACTGAAATACGTGTCGCGCAACAAAAGAATCGCTGACAGAAGTTAACACAACAACGGATGATCTAGCTAACACATCTTTCGTACCAAGCCTCTGCTACTCCCGCGGCGTGCACGAAACCTGTCACGACGACTGGACCTCTGTTTCTGGGCTGGTACACCTGCACGAGCCCTCCTCTGTCCTCGAACTCCCAAAGTCTCAGAAAGACGCTCCTCGTCAAATAGGGCTGATAGCAAGGAATAACAGGGTAACAGGGGTGACAACCTCCTGTTGCTGCGCTCGACTGGCCTTAACCCAAGACCTCAACGTCCGGCGCAAGTCTTGCATCTCTGCCTTAAGCCTACCGATACGATCTATCGAAGGCAGATCCATCTGCTCCTGTGCAATGAGCGTGCCATCCTGGTCAGTCCTCATCCCACATGAGTCAACTCTGACCTCGGCTCTCGCTGCATCATACTGAGTTCTCATGGTCATCGGCGGCAAAGGCTATAAATGGAAATAGGATTCGATATGAACACGGAAATCGAATCACAAGGATATATATCATCAAGGAAGGAATTTCAAGCAATTAGTACTTAGGTCACTTTAGGCAGAGTACCGTGTCGTGAGTATGCCGTGGACATACACACACTACGTTACTCTGCTCAAGCTAACTACGCCATCATACCAAAGTCATCGTACACTCCTAAAGGTAAAACCTAGCGCTCTGATACCAACTTTGTCACGACCCGAAATTGGCACGTGACGGCCCTTAAACTACGCAACGTCTACAGGCGTAACACAATTTAAGTAAGCCAAAAACCCAGCAATCTAAACCATCAAAAGTAGTAAGTGATAAGAACATTGTTAAAACTTTTGAAAATCTCGAGTACAAATTCTTTAAAGTCCAATTTAGTTTCTTAAAAATTTTGGCAGCACATCCTTTGTAAAAACTAACCCCACAAATGGGTACAACATAAATATAAGTAAAGCATCCCCGATGGGAGCGAAATCCACGCCCAAACGCGGAAACAACCACCACAACAGATATACGACGCCGTAGCGAAGAAATAAAAGACGATATAAATAAAAACTGCATAAAAGACCTCCAAGTCACAAAATAACATACAATATCTTCCTCACATCAAGTCTCTAAGTCATACATGAAAGTGGTAGATGGAGAGTACATGTTACAAAGATTACAATAAAGAACATCGGATAGCCGCAAAACCCACCTATAGCAAAACTGCGCACAGTCAGCCGAAGCGGTATCCGCTGCAAAAGATGATACGAAAGATGAAAAGCCTGTCGCGATTGCCCTGAGGGACTACCTGCAAAACACTGTGGCACAACGGGGGTGAGTTGCCAACTCGTGAATAGTAAACAACATATGGAGGTAATCGCAAGTATGAACGTACAGCGCGAATCTAATGCATGCAAGCTGATAACAATAAATGGCAATATGTATGCAACAGTCATGTAAGGTACTCTATCAGGTACTACAAATACATGAACAATAAATGGCAATATGTATGCAACAGAGATGTAAGGTACTCTATCAGGTACTACTAATACATGAACAATAAATAGCAATATGTATGCAACAGTCATGTAAGGTACTCAATCAGGTACTACTAATACATGAACAATAAATGCGGAGTATGAGATAAAACATGTCATCCTCATGGAATCCTGACCTCGTGGTAGGACCAAAGTCCATCAATTCAATCTAAATCCCAAATTTCCTCAATAGGCCCCCAAATTGGCCCTCATATCCAGTAAGTCTCATATATCCTAAGTGTCCAATATCAAGTAAATCTTATATATCCAGTATCCAATATCAAGTAAATCTCATATATCCTGAGTGAGTATATTGCAAGATCATTATGATAATGTATATAAATTAGATATGTATATATATATATATAGCGTCCCATTCCACTAATATATATATATATATATATATATATATATATATATATATATATATATATCAGCGTCCCATTCCACTGTTATATATACTTAGGAGTAAAAATGTCATGTAAACAAGTGTCTAATATCGACACATAAATACTGATCTATCAGGCGCTGTCACCATGACTGGCCCTCCTGATAGGTACGTATCATACGCTATCCCGAAAACTCGAGTGCCTAGCTCTGACACTCGAAATTCGACGTATCCATACGTACGTGACTCCTGTCGGTATCCCCACGATAACCGCCGAGCCATTGTACTGTCACCAGTAGGTATGGTTCCCCCACTAACTCATCGTCTACTCCACGAATTTCTTGCCCTGGGGTACCTCCGGTCCCCAACATGTACCCGCACACGGTTCCCTCCATTCCTCGCGTGGGGTATATATATATATGAACCGATAAATCTCATGGTGGATGATGAAATATCATATCAAGAGAAACCGGGTTTTTTAAATAATGCATAATTTCATGAAACTTCCACGGTCCTCAAATCTAGAAAACATCATGAAAAATCCATGAATATAATATATGAAACATAAAACTGTAATGTGAGCATAAATAAAAGAAAAGACGCTATTTAGCTGCAACAAGTAAATATATATATCATGCGGTTCCAAATTTCTCCAAGTCCATATAATATCAAATAAAGGTGAACATGTAGCTATAGCCAGATATATGTATAAACATATAGGTATAGAAAGGTATATGTATCTACTTATTAGTAATGATGTAATACCCTCCGGGTATAAGTGTAAGTATGTATGCAAGATGTACATACAGCTATATCTCATATGTGTATATACCTATCGCTAATGGTACAATACTATATAGGTATATAGGTAACTAGCATATAAGCATGTTAAGGCATATGTGTAAACATGTAGGTATACAGGTATGCTATATGTCATATGCACAAAGAAAATAAGGATTATGTCTCAATGTCCCTAAACAATACAATATCACATATGTATAGGTGTTGTGCGTGTCATAGCAATTATCGACGGTGTGTGTGTAGCATACAATTAGTGCTCGTGAAACATGAACCGTCAATAATGGTGTTGTGTCTCATTAATACTAAGTCCATACACAATAGGAAATGAGATATGCAACATAGGTACATATGCACAATCAATATCTGTATACATCTAACTAATAGTCATATTATTTAATATAGCCCAGACGCATAACTCCATGCGGGCGATTCCCCTATAGATGTTAAATTTACTCACTACAATCCTGGCTAAGTAAAGCAAACCACTCGCTTTTCCTTCTTCGCAGCGCCCGAAGTCCCCGCCTGCGATCCTGAAAGCATATAACAATATAACAGTATATATTAGCAATCGACCAATAACACGTACAAACTACGTTTGACCGACGCACCAACTCCAAGCGTACTCTCAAGTGTTCGTCAAGTGGCTAACGCGCGTAGCGACGCTACGAAACCAACTCAAGAGCAAAAGCTACACAAAGACACAAACGACATCGGCACGACCCTAGCTAGGAACGCAAAGCGATACAACTACCAAGCCTAGACCCTGATCGTACCGATAAAGCATTCACAATACAAGATATAGCGTGAAATCAATATAAATAACGCCGCAACGTCGAAAGAAACTCACGCCAAAATTATCCTAAAATCTAGTAAGCAACCTATATCATTTTAACACAAAACTACAAGTTTTTACCAAAACTAGAATTTACAACCATCATCAATTACCAAGATTAAACCACACATACCAATACTATAATTTTAATCTCACTTAATTAGGATTTAGTAAAAGCTTTGTTTGCTAATTAGCTAATTTTACAATTAGGAAAATATCATTTAACAAACTAGGAATTAGGTTTTAGTTTTCATTTGTCTAAAATTATTAACTAACCATTTCACTAATCAAAACCTAACTTGATTATCCAAAAACCATTTATTGAATTTCAAAACATGCATATTAAAGCTTTAATTCAACACTAATAAGCTAATTAAAGATTTAAAACAACATATAGAGATTAGGGTTAGGGTTTTATACCTCCACAAAAGAAACACAACAAGCAAACACAACTCCAAATTTTAGCCTCCAAAATGCTAACTTGATGAAGATCCAAGCAAGTTTTGTGAAGAAGAATGAAGGGAAATAATTTGTATTTGAGTTTGTATGAATTATTTAGGATTTTTGATGAATTAGTGAAGCTTTGAAATGAAGAAATTGAGGTGGAAAAAAATGGGCAGCAAGGGAATTGGGTTCGGCCAAGCTAGGATGTGGGGGGTGGGGGGTTTGTGTTAAAGTGTAGAAAAAAATCAAGAAGAAATAACAAAAAGCTACAAAAGCCACCTCTTAAATCAATTTCTTTTCTAATTAAAGTTTTCCATTAAAACAACAAATATCTAGATATTTTGGATTGATTTTTTCAAAGATGGATCTATGCTAATCTAGTGATTAGCTCAGCATAGATTCCCATTAGTAGTAATTAACCCAATCCAAAAAGTAATTACCACTAATAAAGTGCACAAATAAAGAATTAAAATAATATTTTAATTAGGGAAAAATATTAAAATGCACAAAAATTACCAGTGGATTACAAAAACCCGCAAACTAGCAATTTCCTAGCTAAACTAGGTGCGGTTCATTCTATACTGCAAAAAGATCGCTTTTAGGTTTTTACGGAAAACACTGACTATTTTACCCTAAAAACGGAAAATTCACAAAACGATTTCTAAAACGTTACACGGAGCTAGGAGTAGTTCCAACCATTACTGATCCAATACCATTGTATTGTGATAATAATAGGGCTATGGTGTTAGCCAAGGAGCCCAGGTCCCATCAGCGGTCCAGACACATCCTTAGGCATTTTCATCTGATCCGGAAGATAATTGATCGCCACGAGATCGAGATTAGGAGAGTAGATAAAAAGAATAAAACTGCGGATCCACTCACCAAGGCCCTCTCTTAGCCGCAGCATGAACGACTTTTTGAGATGTTGGGTATGAGATATGCCACTAACTGGCCTTAGTGCAAGTGGGAGATTGTTGGATATATGTACGCCCTAGAGGATATATATGATAGTGGATGTATTTATACATGTGTGTGTGTATACAAAGGAAATTCTTGCTCGACATGATAATATGCTATCTGGTTACACTTTATTTGTCATGTTCACTTGATCATGCTTTTATTCATTTGTATATGTTGATAAAGCCTTGATGATATTTGCTTAACTACTGTAATTATGATGGAGATCATACTAGTGGAACATGTGTAGTTTATAAGCATATCCTGAATTGTCCCTAGTCATGGGTGTATCGAGACGGGACATCGATATTCCAGAGTAGGCTAGCGTATACGATACCAGATGGACTGAATATAGCACACGAAATTGGCCCTACCTATTGACTCAAGACAAGGCGATGGACCATTAATGTTTGACATCAAGATCGTATACGGGTGCTCAGTGGTGACTGGGTATACTGGACGGACTCGCCGAGTACTCCTATATGGTATTATATATATCGTCGGATAGCAGTTCTTAGATGACACCGGTACAGGTTAGTCTGTAGACCTGAGATCGTCATGGAGTCATGTGTGTTCTCCCACTGTACTTTGATTACCACCCTACCACGGCTCTACTGAGTCGTGCAAATAGGTGGCTTTTGGGTACGGTCCCTGTTGGATATATGTATGCCCTAGAGGCCATTATGTGATAGTGGATGTATCTATACATGTATATATATATATATATATATATATATATATTCAGTATGCATTCTTGCTCGACATGATAGTATGCTATCTGGTTCTTCTTTATCTGACATGTTGATTTGATCGTGCTTTTATTCATTCATACATGCTGATAAAGCCCTGAGGATATCGGCTTGACTACTCTGATTATGATGGAGATCATACTAGTGGAACATCTGTAGTCTGTAAGCATATCCTGGAATGTCCCTAGTCGTAGGTATATCGAGACGGGGCATTGATATACCAGAGTAGACTAGCGTATATGATACTAGACCCATACGATGGGCGACGAATGTTCCCACATTCATCGATGTTTGACATCAAGATCATATACGGGTGCTCAGTGGTGACTGGGTACACTGGACGGACTCACCGAGAACTCCTATATGGAATTATATCTATCGTCGGATAGCAGTTCTCAGGTGACACTGGTACAGGTTAGTCTGTAGACCCGAGATCGTCATAGAGTCTTGTGTGTTCTCCCACTGTACTTTGATTGCCACCCTACCACGGCTCTACTGAGTCGTGCAAACAGGTGGCCGTTGGGTACAGTCCCGAGACACATGAAGACGATGAGCGATAGGAGGGGTTTCGTCTCTCCCGGTATTGGGAGTTGATGCTGTGCTGTGCCCGACTGGTTATATCAGTAAGTCCCTGGCCAGGGCTGCTGAGAATTGCTGATAAGTGTTATCAGTAGTTTCTCGATCTGTTATAGACCATTCACCGGCACGACTTATTGAGTTATTGGGGTCGACGTGACCATCGCTAGGCTCGATATGCAGCATATCTGACGAAGAGACCGGACTGTACGGTAGTGTTGCCGGTTGGCTCGACGGGAGTGGTAGCAGGTTCGCTTGTTTTCTTCTGATCGCTCAATACCCGGGTGGCCGTTACGTTTAGCTGACCGCTTGCGGCTTGGGAGTGCTTGATATGATCATCACCCTCTGCCGGCGTATTGACGAGTCTTAGAGTCCCACAAAGGAGTTATGTAACGCCTTGAAAAGTCGTTTTGGTGTTTTCCTGAAAATCGGTGAAAATTCGGTATTTTTCCGAAAACCGTCTTTTTTGTTATTTTGCAGTTTAGGACTAATTATACCAAAAATGGATAGGTAATTGCTTGTTTTTAGTAGCTAATGATTTACTTTAGAAATTTTGCGGCTTTCCCCCGAAATCCAGAAATATCATAAAATCTCAAGAAATCCTCATAAGTGCATATATCAATGGTGATGAATGGATATGATATCAATAATTAAGCTACGATGTATGATTAATAGACTAGGCATGAACAAATAATATGATGAGGTACATGCACATGAATGGCAATCCTACGATTTCATTTTAAGGAATTAAAGGCAATAGCACAGATTTAAGCATCAATTAGTAAAAGGTTTCAAATTATAGGTTATCTATTGTGGTGGCATGGCAATTACCAGGGCATGTGTGTAAGCATGAATAGTGCTCGTGCTGTATATAAAAACTCTGGCAATGGTGCAGGTGTCCTACAAAATGGGTTCACATATGTATGTCAATATAATGCATGGATGCAGCAAATAATCAAATAAGTATTTCACCCCTAATTACTAACATCACTAAGAATCTTTTAATTTACTAAAACTATCGGGCGGCTTGCGCCATCCAACGATAGTCCCCCGTAGATGTTACATCTACTCACCGGAATCCCTAGCTAGTCACGTCCAATCACCGCTTTCCCCTTTCGTGCCGCGTCTGACGTCTCCGCGACCGAACCTGGAATTTACATCAATACCAAACATAAGGTTACATATCAAGAACGACGCAAAACCCAAACGAAACTACAAACGTTCACAAGCTAGGTACAACGTGCACAAGGTGCGCGGAACACTCGCGAAAATCGCAAAAACTGCAAAAATCGCCGATTACTCAAAAATCCGCACTCACGCATCCTAAATGTCATAGGATAAGCCAACAAAATACTCTAGATATCGCAATTAAATCGCCACAATAATATAATAAAAACCTAGTAAGCTAGAAGTTTGCAAAATTGGTGCAAACATCGACAATTAGCGAGAAAATTAACACAATCCAACACAACAATCCAAACTAACCCACTAGCTAGCCATTACACTAATTTTAAACCATTAACTATGCTTAAAAACCTAATTTCCATAAACAAAACCTTTCTTGATTTTCATAATTAGCAACCTTAATGAAAATTTCACACAACTTTAACATAGATTAGCCTAATATGAAGCCACTTAAGCAAAGTAACCATATAAATTGGTTAAGTAAACAACTAAGTTAATTAAAAAGACTTAATTGACTAAAACATGGTTTCAAGAAACCCTAGTTTAATTTTCAATCATTAACAAAAAAAAACTAGATTAGGATTAACACTAAAATTAACACTAAGCAACTAGATTAAAGTATTCTAACCATAAGAAATTAAAAGAGTAGAAATTATACCTCAAACCTATGGATCTAGCAAGAAGAAATTTGCCTCAATGATGGCCTCCTAGCACCATGATTCCAAGCAAGAGAGGTGAAGGAAAAAGGGATGAAGAATGGGGTTTTAATTTGTGAGTTTTAGCTTCAATTTTTGAAGCAACTTAATGAATTTTTTGAAAAAAATGAAAAGATCAAGGAGATGAAGGGGGCTGCTGGAATTTTGGCCAGAACAAGGGAAGGGGATGGTGTGGGGTGTGTGGGAAAAGTCTTGGTCAACTCCTACCAACCCACAAAAGACCATACCAAATTAACAATTCAAAAACCTTTAAAAATACCCTCATTTCCACACAAGAATAAAGTCAAAGAGCATGGCATTTTTTTTCTGGACCTGATGATGGTGGGGCTGGCCTAGGGCTGAGGGGAGAGAGAGAGGGGTTTTACAAAAGAAATTTTATGCAAAAAGACCCCCTACAAGTCAAAAATTGCAAGTTTTAGCTTAAAATTCAATAAATTCGTTTCCTATAATAAAAATTAGTTAAAAATCAAAATAAAATAATAAAAATTTATGTTACAACTAGATTTTAATTAAAATAATTTTAATGATTAAAATTAGCCCAGAAAAATTTGTATTTATCGCTAATTTAATGTATTTTCTTACCGGCTTAAAATAATATTAAAAAATTGAAAAATAGGGAAAATTTTTTAAATGACCAAAATTTCATAAGTAAATCATTAGCTACTAAAAACAAGCAATTACCTATCCATTTTAGGTATAATTAGTCCTAAACTGCAAAATAACAAAAAAGACGGTTTTCGGAAAAATACCGAATTTTCACCGATTTTCAGGAAAACACCAAAACGACTTTTCAAGGCGTTACAATCTTCCCCCCTTAAAGAAATTCGGTCCCCGAATTTAAAAAATATAACTACGCTTACCTTCAAAGAGATGGGGATATTTCTTCCTCATCTCGCCCTCGGTCTCCCAGCTAACCTCCTCGCTGCTCGGGCTACGCCAAAGGACCTTGACGGTTGGTATAATCTTCGATCTCAACTTCTTCACCTGCCGATCCAGGATGGCCACCGGCTGCTCTGCAAACGAAAGGTCGTGCTCTAGCTGGACTGTCGGGTGCTGAATCGCATGCGAAGGGTCGTGAAGGTACTTGCGGAGCATCGAAACATGGAAGACGGGGTGAACATCGGGAAAGCTGGGTGGAAGAGCCAAACGATATGCAACAGCGCCGACACGCTCGAGGATCTCGAAGGGACCTACGAATCTAGGGCTAAGCTTCCCCTTTCTCCCAACATGCATCACGCCCTTCATCGGAGAGACTCTCAGAAAACATGGTCGCCAACTGCGAACTCTAATCTGCGACGGCGCCTGTCTGCAAACGATTTCTGCCTGCTCTGAGCTACTCTCATCCGGTCTTGGATCAACTGTATCTTCGCTGTCGTCTCCTCAACAAGCTGCGGCCCCAAAATACTGCTCTCGCTGAGCTCTGTCCAACAGACGGGAGATCTGCATCTCCTCCTATACAATGCCTCGAAAGGTGCCATCTGAATAGTATCCTGGAAGCTGTCGTTGTAGGAGAACTCCACTAGAGGTAAATGACGATCCCAGCTACCGCCGAAGTCTAAAACGCACGCTCTGAGCATGTCCTCGAGAGTCTGAATGGTCCGCTCTGACTGTCCGTCGGTCTGCGGATGAAACGCTGTGCTGAAGCTCAAACGAGTGCCCAAAGCCTCCTGAAGTCTCTGCCAAAGTCGGCTGGTGAACTGGGTGCCTCGATCTGACACGATACAAGTCGGTACGCCATGCAACCGCACGATCTCGTCGATGTAAAGCTGGGCATACTGAGCGAAACTGAAAGTCGTCTTCACTGGCAGGAAGTGAGCCGCTTTCGTCAATCTATCCACGATCACCCAGATGGAGTCGTACCCTCGACTGGTCCTGGGTAGACCCACAACGAAGTCCATCGAAATCTGCTCCCATTTCCACTCCGGAATGGGTAACGGCTGCAGCTCTCCTGCGGGCCTCTGGTGCTCGGCCTTGACTTTCTGGCAAGTCAGGCATCTCGATACAAACTCCGCAATGTCCCTCTTCATCCCGTCCCACCAGTAGGTCTCTCTCATATCATGGTACATCTTGGTGGAACCGAGGTGGACACTATACACTGATCGGTGTGCCACCTCAAGAATGTCACGCCGCAATCCATCAGCATCTGGTACGCACAGTCTAGATCCATAGCGTAAAATCCCCTGATCGTCAATCACGAACTCGGAAAATCTGCCCTGTCCTATCTGTGCCATGATCTCTGAGCAACGGTCGTCACTGCGCTGTGCCTCATATATACGGTCAAGCAACTGTGGGCGTGCACGAACATGCACGAGCTGTCCCCCTGTCTGAGTGAACTCGAACTCAACTCGGCTGTCGCATAACATCTGCCAATCTGCTGACGACTGCCTCTGCACTGCGCGCAAAAAGGATAGACTACCCCCGGGCCTCCTACTCAACGCATCTGCCACTATATTCGCCTTACCGGGGTGATATAAGATCTCGCAGTCGTAGTCTTTCACCAACTCCATCCAACGACGCTGTCTGAGGTTCAGGTCTCGCTGCTGAAATATGTACATTAAGCTCTTGTGATCGGTGAATATCTGACACGACTCGCCGTAGGTAATGTCGCCAAATCTTCAGTGCAAAGACCACTGCAGCCATCTCCAAATCATGAGTGGGGTAGTTCTGTTCATGCTTATTCAGCTGCCGAGAAGCATATGCGATCACTCGGCCATGCTGCATCAACACGCATCCTAATCCCACTCGCGAAGCATCACAGTAGACCACAAATCCGCCTGATCCCGAAGGCAAAGATAATACCGGCGCCGTAGTCAAACAGTCCGTAGCTGCTGAAAACTGCACTCGCACTCCTCCGTCCAGACGAAAGGAACTCCCTTCCGGGTCAAACCGGTCAACGGTGCAGCTATACGGGAGAAGTCCTGAACAAAACGCCTGTAGTAGCCCGCCAGGCCTAGAAAACTACGGATCTCAGTAACCGATGTAGGTCGGGGCCACGTCTGAACAGCCTCAATCTTCTTCGGGTCCACACAAATGCCGTCTCTCGTAACCACGTGACCCAAGAATCCGACGTTGTCCAGCCAGAATGCACACTTGGAGAACTTTGCGAACAGCTGGTGCTCCCTCAGAGTCTGTAACGTAAACCGCAAGTGCTGCTCGTGCTCCTCTCTGCTCCGGGAGTACACCAAGATATCGTCGATAAACACGATGATGAACAAGTCAAGATACGGCCTGAATGTACGGTTCATCAAATCCATGAATGCTGCTGGGGCGTTGGTGAGTCCGAACGACATCACCAAAAACTCATAATGGCCGTAGCGCGTGCGGAAAGCTGTCCTCGGTATATCCTCCTGTCGAACTCGCAGCTGATGGTATCCTGATCGCAATTCGATCCTCGAAAAATATCCCGCACCCTGAAGCTGGTCGAACAAATCATCAATGCGTGGCAACGGATATCTGTTCCGAACGGTAACTTTGTTCAGCTGGCGGTAGTCAATACATAAGCGCAAACTTCCATCCTTCTTCTTGACAAACAGGACCGGAGCACCCCACGGAGAAACACTAGGTCGAATAAGCCCCTTATCTAACAAATCCTGCAACTGATCCTTCAGCTCTCGAAGCTCTGCCGGGGCCATCCGATAAGGCGGTATAGAAATAGGCCCCGAACCGGGAATCCAATCAACGCAGAACTCAACATCGCGCTCAGGTGGTAGCCCAGGTAGCTCATCAGGGAAAACATCAGGGAACTCACAGACAATCGGGACCCGGTCCAACGGAACCTCTGCAGCTCGAGTATCACAAACATACGCTAAGAATCCCTGACATCCCTTCCGCAAGAGCTGACCAGCGCGAAGAGACGAAATTAAGCTGGGAAGGGTGACACCGCGGTCTCCCTGAATAACAAGGACTGGCTCTCCCGGAAAGCTAAATATGACTGCCTTCTCACGGCATTCCACCGAAGCATAACAAGTGGCTAGCCAATCCATGCCCAGAAGCACATCAAAGTCCAACATATCGAGGAGAATCAAATCAACCGATGAATCCCTCTCCCCGATACGAACGGAACACAAACGAAATACAAAACGAGCGACAAACGACTCGCCTACCGGAGTAACAACAACAAGCGGATGATCTAACGATGACGACTCACGGCCCAACATCGGTGCAAAGTGTGTAGAGACGTACGAATGTGTGGAACCTGGGTCGAATAATACCCGTGCGTCGAAAGAACAAACTGGCAAGGTACCTGTCACAACGGCATTGGATGCCTGCGCATCCTGCGGTGTCAAAGCAAATACTCGGGCCTGTCCTCTACCGATAGCGGGCTGACCTCGACCTCGGCCTCTGCCTCCTCGTCCTCTCTGAACATGACCGCCGCGTCCACGGCCTCTGGGTGCACCTAGCTGGCGTAGAGCATCGCCTGGGATAGGAAGTAGGGCTCTCTGAGGAGGGGGTAGTGATGGTGGTAGGGTCATATGCGGAACTGTCGCTGCTCCCTGTCGTCTCACCGGACAGTCTCTAACAAGATGGTGCAGACTCCCGCACCCAAAACACCCTGGCGACAGCTGCTGCCCCTGGGGATAAGAAACATATAACTGTCCACGCCCAAATCCTCTGCCAGGCCTATCTCTCGGAAAGAATCTGGCGCGCTGCCTCTGAGACGGTACATCGGTGCGAATCCTCTTAAGCCCAGAAACGGCCGAAGTCTGTGATATGCGTGCCTCCATCCGCAATGTCGTATCCATAGCAGCTGAATAAGTGTCGTAGTGCTGGGCTCCAATGGCAAGATATAGCTGGGCATCAAGTCCCTGTACGAACCTCTTCACCATCTTCTCTTCGGTATCCACCAAATACTGAGCATATCGGGATAACTGTGTAAACTGGATGTCATACTCAGACACCGTCATCCCAGGTGTCTTGACTAAGGCCTCGAAGCTACGAGCTCTGGCGTCACGAACGCTCTCTGGGAGGAAACGAGCTAGAAAGACCGCTGTAAACTCGGCCCACGTCATAGGCGGTAGACCTGCAGCTCGACCTCTCAAGACTGACTCCCACCATGTCTGCGCAAGACCCTCTAGTCGGAAACTCGCAAGCTCTACCCATCGATCATCCAAACATCTCAGCGAACGGCAGATCCTGGCTAAACTGTCAAGGAACGTCTGTGGGTCCTCCGCTGCCTCGGTGCCGGTGAATACTGGAGGTCTCAGCCTCATAAAATCCTGTAGTGAAACCGGGATGGTCATGGCGGTAGTAGTAGGAGCAGGTATCATGGTCGTCTGTGATGTAGTAGGTGCGTCATCCGGCCTCGGTGTACGACTGGCTGCAACTAGGGATCCTACCATCTGACGTAGCTCCTGCATGCCCCCCATCATCTGTCGCAACTCCTCCATACCAGTCTCGAGCCTATCCATACGGCCTGGGGAAGGTGGATCGGTCTGTCCCTGCGGCGTAGGCATACCACCCTGCTCAGTCCTAGTCTCGGACGAGCCAGCTCGAATCTCGTCTCGGGCGGCAGCCCTCTGTGCCCTCGTAGCCTTCGGCGGCATAGTGGCTGGTACAGAAAAAGGATAATAAGAACAGTGCAAAAGAATCATAGGATACACGGAATTGAAGAAGGAATTTCAAGCAAGTATCCTAAAGTCACTTAGGCGGAGTACCGTATCGCAAGTATGCCGCGGACATACGCACGCTACGTTACCCTGCTTAAGTCACTTACTCCATCTACCAAGGGTCATCCTACACTCAAAAAGGTAAAACCTATCGTTCCGATACCAACTTTGTCACGACCCACCACCAAACACAGATGGTATTGTCCTCTCTGGCTGAAACCGCACGGTTTTGTCCCTTTGAATGAACCCGGGGCTACTTCCCAGTAGGTCACCCATCCCAGAATTTCTCTGGCTCAAGCACGCTTAACTACGGAGTTTTCTGGATTTCGGGAGAAAGCCGCAAAATTTCTAAACTTATTATGTTTTTAAAATATGTAATTGCGGTTTTCTAGTGATGTAAAGTGTCGTCCACCATGAGTTTGCTGTGGTTTTCGAGATCCGTGTCGATGAGTGGAGGAATCGTCACGGGTACATGGTGGGCCCGGTATGGTACCCCGGGGCAAGATGAATGTGGTGTTGACATTGAGCCTTGCAGGGGACGGATTACCTACCGGTGACTGTTTGGCACGGCGGATATCCAGAGGATACCGACCGTGGCCGCGAGATGATGAGATTTTGATATTGAGCTGGGTCAGCTGGATTGCTGAGGCCAGAGATACGATGACATGGATATATGAGATTTGTGATAGTTTTGAGGTGTCGTTGCTGGACACAGGTTCTTGTTGATTCTATTGGTATTGTGCTGGTATTTCAAAAGAGATTCTTAAAGGGGAAAACATGATTTCTTATACTTACACATTCAGATCACGAGTTGACTCGCATTGCATTCATACCTGCTAGTATATTCATATTGCATATATACTTGCCATTATGTCCTTCCTTACCTGTATTTAGATGCTAGGATGCTTGTGTGCATGCATACGATAGCCTGTGTAGATGTTATTTATTACTCACGAGTTGGCAACTCACCCCCGATGTGCCATAGCCTTTTGCAGGTCCGCTCCGTCAGTACAGTAGCGGCGGGCGCTCTTGTTTCTTTGGCCTGGACTCGAGGCTTTTCTCTTAGGTGGTTATATCATTACTTTTGTACCACCTTGTATATTCTTGTATCTAGTGTACTCCATCTACTGTACCTACCAGTATTATTGTATATTGACCTAGAGATGAGACTGTGAGGTTTGTGGACTTTTATGCTGTATTTTTGGGTCGAGCTCACTTGAGTCGACATGTTGTTTTTCTTATGCTTCATTATGATTATTTCGCATGTTGTTGCTTTATATTGCGTGGGATTTGTGACCGCCTTGTGGCGAAGAGCTAGCTCCCGCTTGGGAATGCTTTATTTGTTGGATTCATATATATTCTTGTTGTACCCATTTTGGGGGCCAGTATTTACAAAGGAGACTCTGCCGAAATTTTCGGAAAAATTGATATTGTTTTTAAAAAGGGTTTTATATGACTTATTTGATAAACTCGCTTTCAATTGATTGGGTTTTCTTCACTCTTCTGCTTTGTGGTTTTGGTTTTCTGGGCTTTGGCTTACTTATTTTACGGACGTCTTGAGACGTTTCGTAAACTTAAGTGCCAGTCACGTTCCGTACCCTGCGGGTCGTGACAAGTTACCCAGTCCAGGCGAAACGTTGTGGTGCGCGTATGCGATATGCGCATGGACCCGATTAAAATGCGCGTATAGGATACCGAACATTGATCGGCGGCTTGCTTTTGGTGGGGTCATATGTATGGCCGGATTGATAAATCAACTGTTGATTTATCATTTAACCATTATTTTTCTCACTTAAAACCTTTCTTAAATATGATGGATGTATGCATGCATGTATGTGTTTCTTTCTTTCTTTCTAGTTTCATGCACATATGGATGTGCATACATACATACATACATACACCCATCTATCATGGTTGTTTACACATGGAAATGGTGGCAATATAAGACTCACACCATGGTTGAATATATGGATTATTATTTGATTTATTGTTAAAACAAAATAGAAAAGGAAAGGATAATTCTTGACTTGCTTCTACATTCTTCTTTAACCTAACCATGCTCACCTACTTCTAACCATGAGTTATCCTTCTCTTTGGGTTTTAAACTCAAGTTAAATAATGTCTCCATCATCTAACCATGGTTTGAGATGAGGATTAAAAAATATATATACATATATTTTTCCTTTTCCTTGATGAGAGTTATCATTTTTTTCACTCTTGTTAAAACAAAAGCCATCATCTTCCTCCTCCTTTTTCCTTTTGCTCTCTAGTTTTTTTCTAGTGAGTAAAACACAAATAAAGAAAGGTTTTTGAAGTGAGAATCATAACCACAACATCATTCTACACAAGTTTAGCCAACTTGTTTAGAGTGTTCTCTTCATTTCTCATCTTGAAAAGTGAAGTTACGAGCTTGGACGAGGAACTTCGGGTGGATCGTCGTGGACACGAGAAGACTTCAAGAGGACCTTCTTCCAACACCCAAGAGGCCAAAGAGTCTAGCGAAGGGAGCTACAAAGGTTGTAGTCTCGAAACCCTAGTCTTTATTGCCTTTAACTTTTGAAACCCTAATTTTCTAGGATCGATTCCTTTGCATGCTTGCTTAGCACCATAAAAATTTAAACTTTGTGACATGTGATGCTTCCAAACTCTACATAGGGTGCTAGGCAACCTTAACATTGGTATCAGAGCCGACCTAGAACATTAGGCGACACTTTTACGAAGTAAAAATCCCGATCGGACGAAAATATGACTTTTTGATACCGACAAATTTTAAAATCTGTCATTTTTCAGAATTAAAAATACTTAAAAATTACAGCAGGAAACCATAAGAAAAACAGTGAAATTCGATGACCTGAACAGTATAAACCGCCGCGGAACCGGCGCACTACCTGGCGTAGGCCGCGGTTCCGCGGCAGTACAGAGGCATCATTGCATAAAATTTCCACTGTAATTCTTAGAACTGCTTGTAAAGTGTTTTAGGTATGTTTAATCTGAATAACACTGTATTTTCTGGAGATGGTTTTGGACTCGTAGATTCGATCGGAATTTTCATTTCGTTGCTTTTCCGGGTAAATTAGAAAGTATTCAAGTGTTTGAACGAGTATCATTTGCTCACTATTCACGGGGTTTAAATACTTTGGAGATACGTGCAAGTCTTTTTGTGGTGGACCCTCTAGAAGACAACAAACCTTAACTCGATTATGTAACCGTCTTGAACTGCCCTTTGAACCTTAGGGTTTGGGGCAGTACGGCGTGCCACATGTGAGGCGTTGGCTTGACCCTTCTACGGCTGGACCGCTACTACTGTGTCACACTCCGGATTTTTGAACCCTGCTCAAGTGTTGAGCTTTAGTGAATCTTGGGTACTTGATCGTTCGTTCGAAAACTTTAATACTGTCTGTTTATCTGGAATGTGATACAATATGTGGAATTCAAATAGTTTAGGCATGAAATACGAAGTATGTGATATTTCGCATTTATGATGTCTAAAGAGAATGTAGATTCCAAATATTGTAGTTTTACACTTTCTTTTCTGTGACCGTAAGTGTAGTATGTTCGATATCGCCGGTTTCGTTGCTATACATCAACGACAATCGGGGTACGCATACTTATTTACGTTGATGATATGAGATATTATGTGTTGCTGACATATGATGTGCAGGATTGTCGCGATCGAATAGCCGGGGGGGTTTTATGTGAGATGAGAGTTTTATATTTTCATTCATGTAAATTCAAATGTAATGTAATATTCTTTTATTTGGGGCACTTTCGGGTTAAGGTTGTGTCACCAGTGTTATATATTATTTACTTTTCCGCATTAGGATAGACCCAAGGTGGGGAGCATATGTGACCGGGTTCTGGGGTTCAGTGGGAGGTCATCTCGAGGAGTCGAGACCGGGTCTCCTAAACTCCAGGATTGGTAGGGTCGCTTGCCGCTCTCATAGGGGTCTAGGGGTGTGGGCTTGGCTATTCATCGCGACTGTGGAATCCGTATTTTCTATTATTGGCTAAATACTAAATACGGACGTCCTAGTATATCCCACATTATATATATGTTTCTGTTGCCTGTGTTCTGTGATATCTGAGACGAATGACATATTATATATATGATATATAGTAGACGTTGCTTATGTTTTACACCCGCGCTAGTCCCGTCCCGGTATGCCGTTAGTTAAGTAACCTAACGGTGCATAACGGAACATTGCGGCGAATGCGGATGGCATAAGCGTACGTGTTATTTTCGTTTCTTTTCTGTGATTGGCTTAAGGACTTAAATGATGGGATTACATTAATATGATTAATGTAAAGAAAATAAACCTAAAAAGATGTTGTAGAATCAGATTTGAAAACCACTCGGCTCTTTGTGAAAAAGCTATATTTCAAAACTGCGGAGCACAAGCCACTCCTTTTGAAAACCGTTTGATTCTACAACGATATCAAGTTCAAAGCGTTAAAGATTTTCTTAAAAATCATCCGCAACCCTCCGTCATTTTAGGAAGTAGAGTACTTAGTATTCGTGCTACGTTTGTTGACTTTAGTTAAGGCGTAGTGTACGGTAGCTAAGTGATGTCTTTCTACACTGCATATGATGCAGATTAATTAGGACATTCAGGCGACTTTATTGACCATAGTTAAGGGTCATATGGGTGGGTCTAATTGATCAAGAAATGAGGGGTAGAACTTGACTGGTACTTATGATTTGTAGACCATAGTTAAGGTCATAAGTACTAGGGGTAAAAATTACATAGGGAATTTCAAGTGTTGAAATTTGCAATGAGATTGCATACCTTCCATGTGATGGTTGGATCCCGATCCCACTGTGGGCAATAGTTTCTCCTAGGAGAGTTTTGCAGTTTACAATTAGCTAACTTATTAGGTGTCTAGAAAGGTGTTAACGGGGCTACGCCTCTGGGAAAACGAGGTTTACTTTAATTAGGTCCGTGCGAAAGCACGGGGAACCTCCCTCAAGTACCGACACTGGCCTGGCTGAACGGTTAGCGAAGTTGTAGACTGTAATTAATCCTGGCTAGTTTTCTTTTTAAAGTTTGAAAGAAAAACTTGATTAAAGCTGTGGGAGACATCGATTAGACAAGATAATAACCAATCTGATCTTTGCAAGAGCTTTCGCTGAGTGTATTCTTTTCTCTCTCTTAATGGCAGATACCCATGACTGGACTCAAGCTTCTACTAGATAAAAACAAACTGAATGGGACCAATTATAAAGACTGGCTGAGGAATCTGAAAATCGCCTTGACTTATGATAAAGTATCATATGTCCTCACAGCTTCAGCCCCGCCTGTCCCAGGTCCAAAATCATCAGTTGCGGACGTTGAAGTCCGCAAGACATGGGACGCTGACTGTGCCACGGCCAAATGCCTCGCGCTTGCATCGATGGAAAATACACATCAAAAGCAGCACGAGAAAACCATATTTCTCCATACAAAGGAGTTGTATGGAGAGCAATCCCGCGTATTACGATACGAAGCATCAAAGAAATTATTTCAGATGCGAATAGCCCCTGGCACACCAGTAGGAGACCATGTTCTGAAGATGATAGCTCTTATAGAAGAGCTTGAGGACCTAGGATGGACAATGGACAATGAACAATATATAGATATTATTCTGCAGTCCCTCCCCTCCACCTTTGCTCAATTCATAGTGAACTTCAACATGCATGACATGGAGAAGGAACTCCCTGAACTCCTTAACATGTTAAGGAGTGCAGAGAGCACTATGAAGTCAGCAAAAACTCCCGTTATGACTATTGGACAGTCTTCCTCTTCTCGCCCGAAAGCTAAGGCCAAGGGAAAGAAAAAAAAGAAGCCCACTAATCCTAAGGGTGGAGTTAAAAAGGTGAAGGGAAAGGAAAAGTCCAAGGCTGGAGACTCAGGGAAAAGCGAATGTTTTCATTGCCATAAGACAGGACATTGGAAGCGCAACTGCACGGAGTACTTAAGTCTCAAGAAGAAGCATGGTGATGCTTCTGCTTCAGGTGCGTTTGTAACAGAAAACTGTTTTTCAATAAACTCTGCTTCCTGGGTATTGGATACCGGTTCAGGTTCTCACATTTGCAATTCTATGCAGGGGCTGAGAAATAGCAAAGTTTTGAAGACAAGTGACCATACTCTCCGCGTTGGAAATGGTTCCAATGTACATACAGTCGCTGTGGGAGAGTATCACTTGGGGTTGCCATCTGGATGTATTTTGGTTTTGAATCCTTGTTATTTTGTACCCAGTATGCTTTGTAATATAATATCCGTTTCTTTGTTAGACAATGAAGGATATAATTTTGTATTGCAGAACAATGTTTTGAACATTCACCTGAATCAAATGTTGGTTGGGTATGGTACGCTTAATAACGGAATATATGTCCTAAATCAACACACAGTTTTTGTTAGTGTATATGCCCTAGAGGCCATTACTGTATCATACTAGTTTGTATATTATTTAATGGAAGCTTGGGATATTCACCTTGTATAAACAATCTTGCTCAATATAGTAGTATGCTACTTGGTTTGTTTCTACTTCAATGTGTACATGTGTTTATTTTAGTATATCACCTATACACATTAGTAGAGCCCTTAGGATCTTTGCTTGATTACCAGCGTTGTGATGGCAGTCACACTAGTGGGGGCTGGGTAATCTATAAGCACATCCTTATACAGGTCCCTAGTCGTAGGACTATCGAGACAGGGCATCGATACTCCGGAGTAGACTAGCGTATGCGCTTCTCATCCCAGTGTGGGAGATGGTCTGTCCCACAGCCATCAGTACGTCGTAGTGGAGATAGTATACGGGTGCTCGTTAGGTTACGAGTACACTGGACAGGACTCGTCGGGAACTGACCGGTTGGTATTATACATATCGTCAGTTATCAGTTCCCAGGTGACATGAGTACATCTTAGTCCGCTGACTTGACACTGTCACTTCGCCTCGAGTGTGTTCCTGTTGGAGATAGTGCCCTCAGAGTCAATTATTGGATCACAGGCACGTGATTGCAATGATTGAGGGAGGACCTATCCCGGTAGGACAGTCTTACTCGAGATGATAGTATGCTATCTGGTTTACCTTTATCATCGTGTACTGCTTTAGGTGACCTGAGAGGTCGCTATTGCACGTTGATAGAGCCCCTAGGATTCTTGCTTGACTACCGGCAGTATGAGGGCGATCATATAAGTGAGAGCTGGAGTCTACAAGCACATCCTTAAAAGGTCCCTAGTCGTAGGAGTTTCGAGACAGGGCATCGATACTCCAGAGTAGACTAGTGTATACAGTCGAGACCCCGACGAGGGGCGGTGGCCGGTCTCACAAGCCACTGGTGTCAGTTGGTTCACCTAAGATGTATACAGGTGCTCATTGGGTTATGAGTACACCGGACAGGACTCGCCGGGAACATGCTAGTTGGTCTTATACCTGACGTCAGATAGCAGTTCCCTGGTGACATGTGTGCAGGTTAGTTCATCGACCTGGGGATCGTCATTTGTCTCGTGTGAGTTCCCACTGTACTTTGATTACTACCCTACCACGGCTCAAAGGAGTCGTGCAAACAGGTTTTAGTTGGGTACAGTCCCGAGCCACATGGAGGCAGTGAGCGGATCTTCAGGGGTTCGTCTCTCCCGGTATTGGGGGTGAGGTCGCGCTGTGTCTAGGAGAGCCATTACACAAAGACCTTGGCCAAGGCAGGAGATTTACTGGTAGGTATTCCAGTAGTATCTCAGGGTGTTCTGGGCTACACTCCGACACGACTTGTACCGCTTTTGGGGGTCTGACTTTTACCAACCCCCTAGGCCCGCCATGCGATGCTCATAGGCGAACGGACCGGACTGTACGGATATTGTCACTGACAGGCTCAGTTGGGTGTCGGGGTGAGCTTCCTCATCGACGTCCCTTTTAGTCAATAGCTGGTGGCCCGTCACGTATTGGCTTATACCTCTGACGTGCTAGTGGTTAAATCCACAGCCATAGTATTGACGAGTCTTTAGAGTCCACCACACTTTCAGTTACTCAAGCTTTCGGGCGAAACGCTGTAGAGGCCGTATGGAGATATGGCAGGGTCCGATCAGATACGTGCGGTATTGCACGGATCAGGATCGGACGGTTTGTACTAGTAGCTGTATAGATATATGGCAGGGTTCGATCAGATACGTGCGGTATTGCACGGATCAGGATCGAACGAATATTACTAGCCGGCTTTGGTTTAAGCCGGTCCTAGTTTAGTACAGTGTAGATTTTGTCTCATTGCATTTGTATCCGGACGGAATACAAATGCGGGTGTGTTTGCACAGTGTGGGGTTTTCCTGTAATTTATTACGGGACCAGTTTTCTGGAGTTGCCAGTTTGCTTTCCGTTCCGGCCGGTTTTCTTTTGTTCTTTCCCGGCCGGACTTTTTCCGATGGAGGGGGTAATTTGCAGTTTTGCAAATTACTTTTGTGGAGGGGTTTTCTTGCATAATGGATTGATTATGATAGCTTTCTTTTCTTTGCACCATGACTTGCTTTGACTTGTGATTTGATGAGGGTATGGTTTGATTAAAGTGAAGCATGCTTGTATGTTTCTTTGTCCCTTGATGTGGTCACCCCTTCTTCACTCCTACACTCACCTCCCTTCATGCTTCATATCATTCCTCCACCATTCTCTTTTGCATGTAAGATTCATTCATTCTTCAAGAGAGAAAAAGAAAGAGAGAAGAAGAAGAAGAGAGCTTCATCTTGAGAGTTTCATCCATGATATCATTTTCTTGCTAGAAAAATGCAAGCACCATTTTTCTATTCTCCATTCCTCCATCCAAAGGCAACAAACCCCAATGAGACATAAGCACTACACTTCCTACAGCAAATCTTGGGCATGTCGAGTTGCCGGCTTCATGCCCGAGTTGCCTCGGTATAGAGGCGGGAGCCCGTAAAAGATGCAGGCGACGTGGTGCCCTTCCGGCGAGGAGGCGGCGACCGGAGATCCCGCGAGGAGATCGGAGAGGAGATGAAGACCGGAGGACTTGGATCGTCGGTATATCTTTTCCCCTTCTCTTTGTAGTTAGCTAGATTTAGTTTAATGGTACGATCCGGGGTTTAGTGCGCGGTGGTGCCGGTTTGCAAAGTCCGCAAAATTTAAGTTTACCACCGTTTCCGCGTTTGGCCGTCGGGTTGACGGCCGGGGCGCCGCCGTGCACTTACAGTGGTATCAGAGCCTCGCCATTAACTTTGTCTAGCTTTTGTGTAATGTGTTTTACGTTTCCGATCAAACAAAATCCCGAAAACACGTATTTCATGCACATCAGTTTCTGTCGAATTTTTTTTAAGTCCAAAAATTTTTATGGTTGTCTCAGTGTGATGTGCAGGGAATTCTAAGGTTGCTGAAAAAAATTGGTACCATGATCTCACTATTCCGCCGCGCAAGCGCCGCGAAACCCCACCTCGTGCGGCGCTTCCGCCGCGGATTTTACTGTTCACCCCCCCAAATTTTTCCAGTATTTTCCTGAGTTGAAAATGTGGGTTTTGGGATATTAAAGTTGGGCCAATTATTTCTGTGTGTGCTACAGTTTTCTTTGGGGCCCAATTGTTAATTGTTTGATCAATCGGAAAATTTTAAACACAATTTTCACAGTATTTACATTATATCTGCGACCGTGAATGTCACTCGATCGGTAAATCCTGTCTAACTGCTATAGCCCGGTTAGACGGATTTGCGAACGTGACTTTCACGTTGATGTTCTATGTTTATTCTGTGATGTTGCGGATCGGTCGTGGGGATAGCCTGGATGCAATGCTAGTACTGTATTGTTGTATCATGTACTTTTGATATTGCGGGGCGAGCGTCCGACATGTGGACTGCCGTCACTGCCTGTTTGTATTATTCTTTTTGGGGCACGACCTGGTTGCGGTCGATGTACCCGGTGTATGTATATTTTACATTATGTACTAGGATTACCCCGCGGTGGGGTGCACGGATAGCCGGGTTCTAGAGGGCAACAAGCCCGCATCTCATGGCATTGAGACGGAGGGGGCTTCACTCTGGGATTGGCGGGCCATTCGCCGCACTCGTAGGGGGTACAGGTTGACCCAGGAGGGGTGCCCAAGTTGCCGGATTCCGTGGAGTGCTGGGTGGTCCATTCACGGAGCTGAAGGGGGCTGCCTCGCTTCAGGTTTTGGCGGGTGACTTGCCGCGCCCGTAGGGGTCTAGGATTTTCATTGCACAGGCTGTCCACACGACCAGGGGAACGTCGGGTTTCAGTAGTGGCTCTGTGAAACCCGGGGATCCCAGATATCTGTATTGTTTCTGTGATGCTGTACATTTTCTGTGATGTTGCATTTCTTTCACGCCTTGAGCGAAATATAATATATTGGTATATATATTAGTAGATGTTGTATATGTTTTGCATCCGCGCTAGTCCAGTCCCCGCTCTGTCGTTAGTAAGCTAACCTAACGGGTAATGACGGGACCCAGTGGCGAATGCGGATGGCATATACGTACGTCAGTATATTTTCGTTCTTTGTGGTGTGATCAATTGATGGGACTGCATTGATTCGGATCAATGCAAGTTAAAAACAAACCTATTCTGATGTTGTTGGAACACTTTTCAAAAAGCTGTTATTGCAAGGACTTTCACTTTTGTTTTGCATCGTGGTATTCATTTGGAATATCCTGCTCCTCAGTCGACGAGGCAAGGGCCGAGATCCCTTCACCGGGAGTGACCCCTTGGACAGAAGTTTGCGTCAGGGCATTAACTTCACTATAGCCGATTACTTTTGCTTTGCACTGTGGTATTCAGTTGGAATATCCTGCACCCCATTCTACGGGGAAAGAGCCGAGATCCCTTCACCGGGAGTGACCTCTTTAGTAAAGGTTTTCGTCACTATATTTTCTAAAAAGCTATCCGTTCCTTCAACGATATCAAGTTCATTACGTTAAAGGTTTTCGCCAGAAACCATTCGTAGCCCTCCGTCGTTTCATATGGATGGTCAATAGTATTCAAGCTGTGTATGTTGGCCAAAGTCAAGGCACAGTGTTTGGTAGCTGTTGGGTATTCATATGCAGCATAGATAGATGCGTTGGTTTGGGACAGTCGTACTGCCATTTTGGCCAAAGTCAAGGGTATGTACGGGTGGATTCAAATTAACCTGGAGAATGACGGGTAGAACTTGACATGTGACTTATGATATGTTGGCCAAAGTCAAGGTCATAAGAGCATGGGGCAGAAATTACATCGGGAGTTTCAAAAGTACTGAAACTTGCCAGATATGCGCATACCTTCTGGAGTGTGATACCGTGAGCGGATTCCGTCACGTTGTCATGCGATGAGAGTTGGATCCCGATTCCCACTGATGAGTTAGTTTACTCCTCGGGTGACCCCGACTAATTCTTCTTTCAGGTTTGGAGGAGAATTTGAGGTACAGTGGGAGTTTTCCAGATTAGATAAATTGGTAACCATTCTGATCTAGGATAGAGTGCACGCTGAGTGTTTCTTTTCTCTCTCTTTGGCAGCGACCATTGACCCGACCCTAAGACTATGACTCAGTGACCAAGTTGACCGAACCCTCTTAACACTGGCTTTTGGATTGTCAAAGTTGCAGACCTCTTTGCCACTCCTACTTTTACCCTTTTCTCCAGGACACCCCGTATTACTACGAACGTCCACTTCCATTGGACAAAACCATCGTATGGTTAGATACGAACTCGAAGGAATTCGAGGATGGTTTCCGGTTCTGGAGAAAACGGATAGGATTATTCAGTTGTCTTTTCTTTTCACCCTCTCTCATGTTGCGAGTACTCCTTGGTTTAGGAGTAGTACACCTATTATGCAAATTGGATAGTCTTCTTCCAAACCATAGGCTGGTGCCGACCGGTAGGGAAGGAAGAAAGCCAATTAGCCTAAACGGTGTACAGAAGGTATTAAGTTAAGACAAAGTAAGGGATTAGTAAGAGGGCAAAGTAAATTGCGACTGCCATTCACGACCAAACCAAGTATTTCTTCGCCAATCCTAAATCACCTTTGTATTTCTCCAGGACACTCCGTATCACTACGAAGATCCCATTTTATTGGATTATCCATCGTATGGTTATATACGAACTCGAAAGGAACTTGTTCCAGTTCGGGGATGGATCCTGGTTCAGGAGAAATAGGAATAAAGTACATTCAGGTGTCTTTTATCTTCACCTTCTCTCGCGTTGCGAGTGTTCCTAGGATTAGGACAGTACACCCTTTATGCTTTTTGGATAGTCTTCTTCCAAACCATAGGCTGGTGCCGAACGGTAGGGAAGGAAGAAAACCATTTGGCCTAAAGGGGTGTACAGAAGGTAATGACTAAAGACATATGAAGGGATTTGGAGAGGTGGCAAAGAATTATACGGTTATAGTTGTGAATCTGGATAATGGTAGAGGCATTACTAGGAATACCAGGATACCCCATCGAAACATTTCAATGTTTCAGTTTCACTGTGTACTGTTAAAGAGAACTGATTTCCCGATTATATACTTACTCCAGGGTATGTATTTACCAGGTATGATTCTCACATCTGTATGGTTTTACAGATGATGAGTGGGAGTACGTTATTGGGAATTGGGTGATCATCCTCATTATATCGGGATTCGTTGCAATCGGTGATATTTGAGGAAGTCACCTGGGTTGTTTGCAAGTTAGCAATTATTTGGTTTTGAATATCCGCGGTTATGCACCAATTTCAAATTGATATATCTGTACGTCTATTTTCATAGAGTGAGATATACCTTTTGATATTATGTCGATGACATTTACCTATATCAGTGGATGGTTAGGTAAGGAGCATTAAACAGCGGTGTAATTCTTCTTAACCATAAGTACAGTTTTCAACCTACGACACACAGTGAATGAGTTATCAGACTCAAGGGACTTATACAGAGTATTGTATATTGTCCAGGGTCCATTAGGACAGAGGGGTTGGTCCTCGTACTATATTCTGTTTACTTTTAACTTCTCTGGTTCTTAGACGTGTGTTTCGTAGAAACACAGGGTCTAAGTTTTGAGGAGTTATAGGTATTTGAATAAAGTAGAGAACCAGGTATTGCAAGTATCGGGATTCTTCAAAGTGATCGAAGATGTAGATACTTGTGTATGGTATTCAGTTGATAGTAATGATAAAGAGAAATTGCTTCTCTTTCAGGTTACTCATAATTGGAAGCATTCCTAAGTTGAGTAACGCTGATCGGCCTCTCTCCATTTAGTTGACATGCACTGGAGACAGCTGCATGATTTGAATCTGGTTCAATTAAATCAGTGCCTCTGGTTCTATATTGGATATAGAACAGTTCATATCTTAACGATGTTAAGGTACGGGGAGTTGTCCGGCTTATGCTTAAAACCAGACTCTGGATAACTCATAGGCACGTTTCTGTAATGACTGTTTGTGGGTTGACCCAGGCTATGACGAGGGTTGATTTTCTACCATCTGGGAGATCAATAGAAATATTGTTCAAGACTCGCCACAGTTTTATTAAAAATGGATTTTTTCAAAAACAGCAGTGGGAGTATGGTAGAACTGGAAGTGATTCCAGAACCGCAAACGATTACTGAAGATTTGATAAGGAACCTAAAGATTCAATCTGATTTGACATTCCATTGGCCACTCCGCAGATAAGGTGGGTAGCTTCAGGCACCCGAGAGGTACTCCGGTAGCCTCAAGGACGGTGACAGGGAAGTTCTTGTTTACCCACACTTGCCATTGTTGTTGTTCCAGGCTGCGAGACCCGGCAGGAGGATGAGTATAGCGTCGTTCTAAACTTGCTTTAGAAATGCACATCTATATGACTCTGCCAGAGGGTTGTCGTAGTCAGTGGGAGCAGCGGAAGCATTGGTGGACAAGTAGCTTGTGTCTATTTATAGACTAAAGCAGATGTAGCGGAGATTGATCATCTATTTCTGACGTGACAGTCATAGGTTTGATGTCATCAGAATAGGGGATGGATCTGTTGAGAAGGTAGTAGGAAGTGATATTCCTATACTACGAGCGGTTATACTTTGGTCGTCACACAGTGGTTTCTCCACAAAGGAAATGGATTTTATATCTGACATACTGGTTACTAGATCTGTGGTTTTAGATCTGGATTTGGGTGGTTTCCCAATTAGGGTACTTGACAGCATTCTAAGAGTATTTAGGATGGACGACTCCTGGCACGGTAGTGTACCTGCAGGTAATGGAGTCACCCTCTCTAAAGGTGTCTTACAGACTAAAGGGGAGAGGGACGTGCATGATTGGCAGATCACTTGCTCAGGCAATTGAGTCAATCATGAGATGTCAAGCACCACACCAGATGTTGTTCTTGCACTAGATGAAATAAGTTGACTTTAATCCAATCCTGGAGAAACGGTCGGAAGCAGTTTTAGAACATAAGTGGCTGTTCTAGGGATATGATAACGGCTGCCCCTCATTCAGGAGACAGTTATCATTCCAGGCTTCCAAGGTGACATGGACGACAAGGAGGTTGTCAGAGTTATAGTTTTCCTTCTGATGAGGGGCAGTATTTTGGACAGGTGGTCCAAGGCAATACTGAGGGTGGCATGGCGCAGGATACTGATTAAGTTCAGTTGATGATACAGTCTAAGAAGTTTGGATTTGGAGTTCATTTATGAGCTACGTCCCATCAGACATCCAGACATTCTAAGACAGGTATTGCTCATTTCGGGAGATGGCTTTCTCCGCGAATTTGAGATATAGAGAGACATAGAAAGATACATCAAGGCGGATCCACTCACTGAGGCTATTCCTCGACCGCAATAGTTTCACAAACGGGATTTGTGAGACTGACTAGTAGAGGAGTTGGGTGTTCGGTATCACACGGGCTGTGAGTATGCGACATCGCAATAATTAGCTTTGAGTGCAAGTGGGAGATTGTTGGAGATAGTGCCCTCAGAGTCAATTATTGGATCACAGGCACGTGATTGCAATGATTGAGGGAGGACCTATCCCGGTAGGACAGTCTTACTCGAGATGATAGTATGCTATCTGGTTTACCTTTATCATCGTGTACTGCTTTAGGTGACCTGAGAGGTCGCTATTGCACGTTGATAGAGCCCCTAGGATTCTTGCTTGACTACCGGCAGTATGAGGGCGATCATATAAGTGAGAGCTGGAGTCTACAAGCACATCCTTAAAAGGTCCCTAGTCGTAGGAGTTTCGAGACAGGGCATCGATACTCCAGAGTAGACTAGTGTATACAGTCGAGACCCCGACGAGGGGCGGTGGCCGGTCTCACAAGCCACTGGTGTCAGTTGGTTCACCTAAGATGTATACAGGTGCTCATTGGGTTATGAGTACACCGGACAGGACTCGCCGGGAACATGCTAGTTGGTCTTATACCTGACGTCAGATAGCAGTTCCCTGGTGACATGTGTGCAGGTTAGTTCATCGACCTGGGGATCGTCATTTGTCTCGTGTGAGTTCCCACTGTACTTTGATTACTACCCTACCACGGCTCAAAGGAGTCGTGCAAACAGGTTTTAGTTGGGTACAGTCCCGAGCCACATGGAGGCAGTGAGCGGATCTTCAGGGGTTCGTCTCTCCCGGTATTGGGGGTGAGGTCGCGCTGTGTCTAGGAGAGCCATTACACAAAGACCTTGGCCAAGGCAGGAGATTTACTGGTAGGTATTCCAGTAGTATCTCAGGGTGTTCTGGGCTACACTCCGACACGACTTGTACCGCTTTTGGGGGTCTGACTTTTACCAACCCCCTAGGCCCGCCATGCGATGCTCATAGGCGAACGGACCGGACTGTACGGATATTGTCACTGACAGGCTCAGTTGGGTGTCGGGGTGAGCTTCCTCATCGACGTCCCTTTTAGTCAATAGCTGGTGGCCCGTCACGTATTGGCTTATACCTCTGACGTGCTAGTGGTTAAATCCACAGCCATAGTATTGACGAGTCTTTAGAGTCCACCACACTTTCAGTTACTCAAGCTTTCGGGCGAAACGCTGTAGAGGCCGTATGGAGATATGGCAGGGTCCGATCAGATACGTGCGGTATTGCACGGATCAGGATCGGACGGTTTGTACTAGTAGCTGTATAGATATATGGCAGGGTTCGATCAGATACGTGCGGTATTGCACGGATCAGGATCGAACGAATATTACTAGCCGGCTTTGGTTTAAGCCGGTCCTAGTTTAGTACAGTGTAGATTTTGTCTCATTGCATTTGTATCCGGACGGAATACAAATGCGGGTGTGTTTGCACAGTGTGGGGTTTTCCTGTAATTTATTACGGGACCAGTTTTCTGGAGTTGCCAGTTTGCTTTCCGTTCCGGCCGGTTTTCTTTTGTTCTTTCCCGGCCGGACTTTTTCCGATGGAGGGGGTAATTTGCAGTTTTGCAAATTACTTTTGTGGAGGGGTTTTCTTGCATAATGGATTGATTATGATAGCTTTCTTTTCTTTGCACCATGACTTGCTTTGACTTGTGATTTGATGAGGGTATGGTTTGATTAAAGTGAAGCATGCTTGTATGTTTCTTTGTCCCTTGATGTGGTCACCCCTTCTTCACTCCTACACTCACCTCCCTTCATGCTTCATATCATTCCTCCACCATTCTCTTTTGCATGTAAGATTCATTCATTCTTCAAGAGAGAAAAAGAAAGAGAGAAGAAGAAGAAGAGAGCTTCATCTTGAGAGTTTCATCCATGATATCATTTTCTTGCTAGAAAAATGCAAGCACCATTTTTCTATTCTCCATTCCTCCATCCAAAGGCAACAAACCCCAATGAGACATAAGCACTACACTTCCTACAGCAAATCTTGGGCATGTCGAGTTGCCGGCTTCATGCCCGAGTTGCCTCGGTATAGAGGCGGGAGCCCGTAAAAGATGCAGGCGACGTGGTGCCCTTCCGGCGAGGAGGCGGCGACCGGAGATCCCGCGAGGAGATCGGAGAGGAGATGAAGACCGGAGGACTTGGATCGTCGGTATATCTTTTCCCCTTCTCTTTGTAGTTAGCTAGATTTAGTTTAATGGCACGATCCGGGGTTTAGTGCGCGGTGGTGCCGGTTTGCAAAGTCCGCAAAATTTAAGTTTACCACCGTTTCCGCGTTTGGCCGTCGGGTTGACGGCCGGGGCGCCGCCATGCACTTACAGTTCCCACTGTACTTTGATTACTACCCTACCACGGCTCAAAGGAGTCGTGCAAACAGGTAGTAGTTGGGTGCAGTCCCGAAGCACTTGGAAGCAGTGACGGTTAGACAGGATTCGTCTCTCCCGGTATTGGGGGTTGACATCGCGCTGTGTCTAGGAGAGCCATTACACGAGTAGTCCCTGGCCAGGGCAATCGAGATATACTGGTAGGCTTCCAGTGTTATCTCAGGGTGTTTTGGGCTTCACTCCGACATGACTTGTACCGCTATTAGGGGACTGACGTTTACCGCCTCCTAGGCCCGCCATGCGATGTATCAGACGAACAGACCGGACTGTACGGAGATTGTCACATTCAGGCTCAGTAGGAGTTCAGATGGGTTTCACCTCGTCAGTCTTCTTGTCGGCTTCTACCTGGGGACCGTTACGCACAGCTAGTGCCGCTTGCGGTCTGTGGTTAAACCCACTGCCAGCGTAGTGTCGAGTATTTAGAGTCCCACACAGAAAGCTATTCGCCTTTAGGCAAAAGAGTAGAGGTCGCATGGTTTTGCGACAGGGTTCGGTCACATCCGTGCACTTATGCACGTACGGTGTCCGGACAGTTAACACTAGCGAGCTTTGGTTTAAGCCAGATCCTAGTGTACGTTTTGGGATTGGATTTATCCAGTATGTATTCATGTTCCTCGGAGCGCGGATGCGGGTGTGTATGCACAGTTGACAGAGAGACAGAGGCGGAGGATTCTCATTAGGGTTGTTGACTGTTGACTGTTGACTATTAACTTTTTTGCTCAACCCTAATGAGAATATGATATATGATTAACAATAATATTAATTAAGTATTATGGTGACATGGTTTTTAAGGGGTTGACTTTGTTGACTTGTTGACTTTGTTGACCGGTTGACTAGGTTTGACTAGTTGACCATCATGATGACAATGGCTATCATTTCATGGCAAAGACTTTTTACTTGCTTGTTTCTCTTGTGAGAAATGAGTGCATGAAATGATATGGCTATTGTAGCTTAAACCATTTACACAATACTTGATTACTATTTTTGTGATGATGGCTTTGGATTATGAGAGCCAAGAGAGAAAAGTCTTTCTCATTCTATCATTTTCATTCTCTCTCTTGTGTTCTTGAGCTCTCATCTTCTTCCTCTTGCTCTCCCTCTCTTTAGTCTATGGTTCACTTGTCTCATGTGTTGAGAACCAAGAACCATAGAGAAAATCCCAACACACTCTCCTCTACTCACTCTAGTTCACGAGGTTTAGCAAACTAAGTGAACTAGTTTCTTCAAAGATCGAAGAAGAAGCCAAAGGTAGAAGCTTTCGAGGTGGATCGATCTTCGGCGCAAGGAGACGACGGGGTGAAGCCGATCCGGACAACCATCGAGTCTTGAAGACGAAGGAGTTCAAGAAAGAAAGGTATAACCCCCTAACCGAGTAGTTAACAACTCCTAGTTAGGTTGTTAGTTAGATGTTTAACAAAGATCCGGTTTTGAGTCCATGTTACCACCTCTAGAAAATTGTTTTTCCTCAAATTCCGCATGCCCGAAAGTACCGGGAGAGGTAGCATGGACTTACAGTGGTATCAGAGCCTAGTTAAACTCTATCTAACATGTTAGCAAAGTAATTAGAAATTCGTTCGGAGAAAAAGTCGCGAAATACACCCGGATTTTAAACTTGCTGTCGATTTTCAAAGTGCTGTAAAAGTAATAAATCATGCTTCAAAAATCGACTGTAGAAAAACGGTCCAGAGATCTCACCAAACCACCGCGGAAACGCGGCGATAGCTTGCTATCGCCGCGGTTCCGCGGCCGATTGAGCTCCTCTCTGGATCGTCTTCACTGTAGTTTGTTCTATGGGGTATTTTGGGAATTTTGGAATATGTATTTTCTGCCCAGATTTTCCAGAACGAAAATTTTGTGTTTGGGGCCTAAAAATCCGTATTTTGATCGAACTTCTAAAGACTTATGCTGACGGGTTTTATCTGTGATGTGATATTTGTGTTGAACGTCTGGTAATCGCTATATGTCGATTAGTAGGGGTTATACAAATCTGTGATCTGTAATGTTATTGGTTTGTGTATATGAATTCATTGGATTGTCGCGGGTGAATAACCGGGGGTTGTGAGACGAGAGTTTTCTTTTCTTTCAATTCATGTAAATTTATAAATTGATGTAATAATTATTTGAATGGCCGCACAACCGGATCGGGGTTGTAGCCGTCATTGTATAATTTCTTTTTACTGTTTTTGCTCCTAGGATAGACCCATGGAGGGGGTGCACAAACAACCGGGTATGCCGAAGTGCCGAGTGGCCTACTCACGGGGATGAGGGAGGTTGCTTCGCTTCGGGTACTTGGCAGGTAGTTTGCCGCACCCGTAGGGGTCTTGGGTGGGGTATTGGCTATTCACCGCGACCGTGTAATCTGCTTTTCGTTACAGGCTCGTACGAATTGCAGGTTCCTAGTATATCCAATGTTTTCATCTGTGATCTGAAATGGATATCGTTGCAATATATCTATATATGATATTATTTAGGCGTTGCTTATGTTTTACAGCCGCGCTAGCCTAGCCCCCGCTCTGTCGTTAGTTAAGTAACCTAACGGGTAATGACGGGGCCCCGTGGCGAATACGAATGGCATAAGCGTACGTCATATTTTGGTTGTTTTCTGCAATGGTAGGTTTAAATGATGGGACGCATTAAAAGAACTAATGCAAGAATATCACGCATTAAAAGAACTAATGCAAGAAAATAAACCAAGTAAAAGTCGTTGGAACACTTTCGAAAAACCACTCGGTTCTTTTCAAAACCAACTTTTAAAATACGGAGTTTGAGCCACTCCTTTTAAAAGCTATCTCGTTCCATCGATTATATCAAGTTCTCTACGTTCACGGTTTTGCCAAAACCATTCGTAGCCCTCCGTCGTTTCACATGAATAGTCAATAGTATTCAAGCTATGTTTGTTGGCCAAATTCAAGGCATAGTGATTGGTAGCTATTGGGTATTCATGTGCAGCATAGATAGATGCGTTGGTTTGGAATAGTCGTACCGCCTTGTTGGCCAAAGTCAAGGGTAGGTACGGGTGGATTCAAATTAACCTGGAGAACGACGGGTAGAACTTGACATGTGACTTATGATTTGTTGGCCAAAATCAAGGTCATAAGAGCATAGGGCAAAAATCCACATCGGGAGTTTCAAAAGAACTGAAACTTGCTAGTGTTGCATACCATTTGGAGTGTGATGATTCTGGTAGGATTCCTTCAGTTTCGTCACGCGATGATATTTGGATCCCAATCCTACTGTGAGTATATGCTACTCCTCAGGAAATTTCTCACTTAACGATCAATGCTATAAACCTAGTAGGTGTCTAGAAAGGTGTTAGCGGGGCTACGCCCCCAGGGAAAAGAGGTTCTTAAATTAAGGAACTTCGCGAAAGCGTTGGAAAACCTCCCTCGAAGTACCGACACTAGCCTGGCCGAACGGTTAAGCAAGTATTGTACGGTGAGATTGATCCTGACTAATTCTTCCTTTTTGGTTTGAGGAGGGATTCGAGAAACAGTGGGAGCCATCCTGTTTAGACAAATTAAAAACCACTCTAAACTTGCAAGAGCATCATGCTGAGTGTTTCTTCTTCTCTCTCCTAATTGCAGCGACCAATCGACATGACTGGACTTAAGTTACTTCTAGATAAAAACATACTGACAGGGCCAAACTACAAAGATTGGCTCAGGAATGTCAAAATGGCAATCACTTACGACAAGCTGGGGTATCTTCTTACCACCAAAGCTCCCCCTGTCCCAAGTCCCATCTCCAGCGTCGTGGATAAGGAAATCCGTAAGACTTGGGAGATTGATAGCGCGAAGGCCAAGTGCCTCGTACTTGCCTCTATGGACAACGAACATCAGAGGAGGCACGAGAATATGGACCTCGAATCCATATTTCTCCATACAAAAGAACTGTATGGAGAGCAATCTCGTATCGCAAGATACGAAGTGTCGAAGAAGTTATTTTCTGCAAGGTTGGCCATCGGATCATCGGTAGCGGAACACGTGCTTAAGATGATTGGCTTCATTGAGGAGCTCGCGGAACTTAGGACCACGTTGGAGAATGAGCTCTATACGGACTTGATTCTCCAGTCCCTTCCTTCCACTTACGCCCAGTTTATCCTGAACTTCAACTTACAAGAAAAGGAAGTTAAACTTTCAGAACTCCTCAATATGTGCTTGTAGTGCATTGATATGTGTTTTGTGCACGCAGCTGCACACGTTTATGATTTTCTTTATATCTGGGTACACTTAGTGTTGCTGCTTACGCATTTGAGTTATTGCTGGTATTTGTGCATGTCAGATGCACAAGTTCTATACTTCGTGCGTTTGTCGCACCAGTTTTATGTTTCTTGCATTTATCGCATCAGATTTATATTTCGTGCCCTTGTTGCACCGGATTTATATTTTGTGCATTTCGGTTGCACCTGACTTCGATTTGATGCCTTTCGGTATGTCGATTTTGATTGTGATATTGATGTGGATTCTTGCACTCCGTGCTTTTGACTGGACTTACGCATGTTCGGCGTTGCTATTGGATTTTGTGATTCCGTGCATGTTGAGTGCGCAGGGTTTAGATTTTCATTCGTGCACGATGGATGCACCGATTTGGATTTTCGCGCATGTTGGGCGCATGTTTTGAGATGCGATTTTGGTGCACACCAGATGCACTAAATCGAGATTCTTCGTGCATGTCAGATGCACATGTTTGGGCTGTCAGGCACACACGTTGCCTATGACAGATGTTTCGTGCACACCCGTTGCACCTAGATGATGTTTTGTGCACCTGTATGGCACATATATGGATTTTGATTTCCGTGCGCACCAGACGCACAGGGTGATGTTATGTGCATTTTTAGGATTTATTCCTTTTGGAGCAGTACATTTCTATGATATTTGATATTCGTTTTGTACCGAGCAAGACTAGTCAGAGGACAGTATCTGAATATATTTTGCATGCATTGATAGTTCGAAGGGATTTCCAAAGAGCGAGCTATGGTCTCGATATATATATATACCTACGTGTCCGATATGACACGAAACGTTTAAAAACAAGGAAACCCTTCTAAATTGTTTTCAAAACGGCGGAACGTACCTATTAAACAAAGGATATATATATATATACGTATATAGTTATTTTCTTGTGAAAAACGTCCGCCACTGTGCAGTGTTACGCGCATCGCACAGCGACTTAAAAAGATTTGGCATGCATTTACATCAGCTATTTACATGTATAGATTGGATGTCTACATGTATAGTTCTGATCTATATCATATTGGTTTTGTATTGGATTTGACATTTGTGTATTTACCATGACTCCGATGATTGCGGGATGCTTGATGGAGTGTTGCTTTTGAGTTATCTGCTCAGTACTCATGCGCATGCATTGCGCTATGATACGTTTTATGTATTGCTGATTTCGGAGCCCCGATGACTTGGAATTTGTATTGCAATATTTTAGTATTTGGGGGTTTAAATTTAAATTCGGGGACCGAATTTCTTTAAGGGGGGTAGATTGTAACGTTTTCAAAATAATAAAATATGATTTTTGGGAAATTTTACAATTTAATATTATTTTAATGAATATTTTAATATTCTGGTATAATTAAATACAAATAAATGGGGAAAAATTATGGAAAATTCTAAAATAAGGTATTTTATGGAATTATGCAATTTTAAAGTTTTTAAGATTAGTTATATGCTAATTTAGTGCTAATCGCGATTAAAAATCGCTAATTGGATTTTTAGCATTTTTGTGCAAAAATGTGCACATATCATTTTCCACACTTGTTACACTTGTGTTACATTTCTTTTGCCATGGTGGTTCTTTTGGGTTCACTTTTGGAGTGAGAAGGAAAAGAAAAGAAAAGGAAAAAGTAGTATGATGAGAGAGAGAAAGGGACCAAGTCAACCTTCACCTTTTGAACCATACCCCATCATTTCCCTTCTCATTTTCTCTCCCCTCTCCCATTGAGCTGCTGCTGCTCTCTCTCCCTCTCTCACCCTCTTCACAAAAACCCTAGATCCACCATGAAAACAAAGCCAAAACCCCATTCCCACTTCACAAAACTTACTCCCAAGCTCACTAGCTACACATTGAACCTAGCAAGATTGGATTTGGAGGACTTTGAGCAACTCAAGAATTTTCTTGAGTTGCCAAAGGAGGTAATTTCTGCTCCTATTAGAGTAGTATTTCATTTCCTTGTGCATCTATTCTAGTTTCATATCGATATTGTGTTGTTTGTGGACTTTAGAGAATTCAAGTTAGGGTTTAGGGTAAAACTGAAATCAAAGATGGAATTGAGGATTGTGGTGACCTTAGAATCCCTTGTGTGATGCTAATTTGGACCCAAACCTGAACTTGAAACCAGAATACGGAATTACGGAATCGATATTGGGGAAAAAGTAAATCTGGAAGTGTTTTGTGGAATCTGCTATCACCCCGAGACCCCAAAAATAAAACTGAGTTGACAGTGAGATGTGCAGGCACCAATGAACCACCACACCAAACCCTAGCCCCCAACTCAACAGTGAGGCCGCCAATTATTCCCTTCTGGCCGCAATTTGCGGCCAGAGCAGGAGGGAATTGCCTCGATTTTTGTGCATGGTCCCATTTCCTCTATTCTTGACCCTGGGTATGTCTAGTTTTGACTGATTCCATCTAGGGTAAAATCTGGGTTGATTTTCCTATGTTGGTGCATGGTTTACGACTTGACTTAGCATGGATTTTGGTATTTGGTGATTCATTCCTGTCGGGTGGCGTTTGGACGTCAACGACAAGTGGATGTTGATCGTGTTTACATGCGAGTCGATAGGTTTTTACCTATGCGGGTAGCGTGTACTATTTTGGTTTCCGATGTGGTTTTCATGTGCTTTAGCGTTGTGATATACTTGTAGGTACCCTACGAGATGTTGAGGCAAAGAAGATGAAGATGGCGATATCGGCACTGACACACGAGAAGCAAGGTGAGTAGATTTATATCTATGGGGAGAAGTCGGGTGGATGGCGTATAGCACCCCCGCAGTCCGTGGTGATGTATACGAATACGTATACACACATATATTTATTATGTGTTTGTTTAGGATTATTGATGGTAATAATGGATTATTGGTGATAAGGATGTATTGGTTGAGTATAGGGCGAAACCATAGAGTAGTGGTTGCACCCACACTCACACATACACACATACTTGCATACATTCTTTCATATATCTGTGCGCATGTGATGGTGTGTATATCTACACATGGGTATGGGACTATGTGTTCATATACGAGTTTTGAGGATGATACGTGGGATTGAGATGAGTCGATGAGATTCGATTGAGGCCGTGAGATTTGGCGACATGACAGAGTTCGTATTGGAGATGTGATATGATGGTAGTGATACCTGTCATGTGATGAGATAGTGTGATATCGACTCAGATTTAGGTGGTTTCCATACCCCTCTCTATTGACTTGGTTGTGGGTTCGTAGTTCGCATTGTAGGCGTTAGACTAGACCCGAGTCATACCTATTTCAAAACTAACGAATCAGGGATATTTTAAAGATAGGAAAAAGGGTTTATACAGATATTTCAAAAGGCGCAACTTTTCTTAAAACACCGTAGCCCTTATTTTACCAAAAGCCCTGATTCGTCTTATTTCAAATGGCAAGGTTGCATGATATATCTATTGAGGTAGGTTCTCTACTGTTGCGTTGATTACTCGATTCCGCACATTCATGCTGTTTGCATTGCATCGCTTATATTGTTGATATATTTCAGTCATGCTGCTAGGACACCAGCACAATTATCGATGATGTGTATGTTCCACGTACACTTTTTTGCCGGCTCACACACTTCATCATCAATAATTGCCATGTCACTACACTGTAGTACTGTTGCATTCAGGATATGACCATCGCATGACATATTGATATGCTTACCTTTCTGCTATATGTCGTATACATGCTGCTTTCTGATTATACGCATTGAGATATGTTGTTTCCATGATATTTCTGGTTTTGGGAACCGTGGGTGTTTCAAAGAGGATATGTAATTGTTTTAAAAACCCGGTTACCCGTGATATGATATTTCAGTGCGTCCACCATGTGTTTTCTCGGTGCTGAGAGCGACATGTGAAACCCGATTCGAGGAGGCGGATGAGGCCGATTGCGGGTACATGGTGGACCCGGTATGGTTCCCCGGGGCAAGAAATGTTTTTCGTGGAGTAGACGATGAGCCTGGCAGGGTGGCGAGTATCTACCGGTGATTTTGTTGGACCTGGCGGTTATCCGGAGGATACCGACCAGAGTCGATAGATGGATATGGCGTACTGCCGGGGCCGAGGGCCGATACCGCAGACAGAGCCTGTGGGCCGATCCGGACTGACGGAGCCCGATATATGAGGATTTACGTGCCGATGCTGGGCACAGTTTTCATGATGTTTTCGAGTGCCGATGTTGGGCACTCCGGTTCCATGATTTTGACGTGTCGCGAGGGACACAGGTGGTTTATATCCTCATATTTCCATGCATATGCTGATGATATTTACATGCATGATGGTTTTTTCATTGGGTGACGAGTGGACGGGATCCACGTACATGCAGATTGATTTCATTGATTGTACCTCACATTTATGATATGCTATTACCTGAGGCACTGGCACGAGCATTTGGCATTACACTCATGTATAGAGATTACATTGCCAGTTTAGCATGGTTCAGACTTATTCATATTGAGGTTTATATGTATATCTGATCATTTTGACCTAGGATGGGTCATGCATTCGATCTCTGCTTGTAGATATTTTCTATTCACGAGTTGGCAACTCACCCCCGTTGTGCCACAGTCCTTGCAGGTTTTTGCCGTACAGATTCCATAGCGGCATTTCTGGCACACTGCTTCCATATGGGTGACTTGCTTTGGTAGGTGGGTTCTTTTGTATCAGAACCGCCATTGTTCATGTATTATTTATTGTATCTAGTCATTCCATCAACCAAAACTTGTGTATTGTTTCAGACTTAGAAAACAGTGTTGTATTATTTCGACCTTAGAGTCGTGCTTGTAGTATTACGGTTTTCTGGCTGTTTTGAGTTTCTTTTTGGGTTTTGATCCTCGCCCTTTGGCGTTGTATATTATTATTGCTTGCGTGGTTGTGACCGTCGATTGACGAAGAGCTAGCTCCCGCTTGGGGATGCCTTTTATCATTTCTTATATTATTCTTGTTGTACCCCGTTCGGGGCCAGTTTTTACAAAGGAAACTCTGCCGAAATTTTCAGGAAAGGTTACACATTTTAAAAATACACATTCGGCTTAGTTATTTAAAAACTTTGATTTTCGAAACATGATTTCTTTACTTTTCAAAACCAGTTTTCCTTATTTACTCTTTAAATGGTTTTAGATTGCTGGGCTTTTGGCTTACTTGGATCAGATGGGGTCCTATAGACTTCATATGGTTCAAGGGCCAGTCGCGTGCTCTTTCGGGTCGTGACAAAGGCGAAAGCCAAGGGAAAGAAGAAGAAAGCCCCCGCCAAACCAAGGGGCGGTGTTAGTAAAGTGGATACGAAGGGAAAAGAAAAAGCAACAAAGAAAGCGGGGCAGCTTGTGGATAAAGAAGAATGCTTCTATTGTCATAAGAAAGGACACTGGAAGAATGATTGCAGGGCTTGGAAAGCCAGGACACTGGAATTGAAGCAGGTTGCGGCCTCAGCTTCAGGTGTGTATGTTATTGAAAATTGTCTTTCAATAAACTCTACTTCCTGGGTATTGGATACCGGATCAGGATCTCATATCTGTAATTCTTTGCAGGCGTTGAGAAACCGTAGGGTTTTGAAGGCAGGTGACATGACCCTCAAAGTTGCAAACGGAGCTAGCATGGATGCTAAGGCCGTGGGGGACTATCACCTGGGAATGTCAGATGGACATGTTTTTGTTTTGCGTAATTGCTTTTTTGTACCCAACGCAACTTGTAATACCATTTCTATATCTTTGGTTTCTAAAGAAGGTTATGAATTTGCGTTTGTAAGTAATGTTGTAAACATTCACCTTAATCAAGTTTTGATTGGGTCAGGTACATTAAGCAATGGTATATACGTATTGAGCCAACCACAGATTTTCAATGTCCAGAATACACACAAAAGGAAGTCTCCGGACATAAATCAGACTTTCTTGTGGCATTGTAGACTAGGTCACATCAATGAGAGAAGGTTGACGAAGTTACATACAGAAGGATATTTGAATCCGTTCGAATATCAATCATATGCCACTTGTCAATCCTGTCTCAAAGGAAAGATGACAAAGACTCCGTTCACTGGACACGGAGTAAGAGCGAGCGAGCTCTTGGGACTCGTACACAGCGACGTGTGCGGTCCAATGTCTACACATGCGCGAAGCGGTTATTCTTACTTCATTACTTTTACGGATGACTTTTCAAGGAACGGTTATGTCTTCTTAATGAAACATAAATCCGAAGCCTTTGGAAAGTTCCAGGAATATAAGAATGAAGTAGAAAAACAAACCGGCAAAAGTATTAAAATTCTAAGATCGGATCGAGGTGGAGAATACTTGAGTGCCGAGTTCCTGGACTATTTAAAAGAGAACGGAATTCTCTCTCAGCTTACTCCTCCATACACTCTGCAACATAACGGGTGTATCGGAGAGACGGAACCGAACCCTATTGGATATGGTACGGTCCATGATGAGTAACGCTGAGTTACCGCGATCATTCTGGGGGTATGCGCTAGAATCAGCTGCATACCTTTTGAACCGAGTTCCAACTAAGACTGTGCCTATTACACCATATGAGATGTGGTGTGGGAAGAGACCCTATCTTAAGCACATTAAGACATGGGGATGTCCAGCTTTTGTTAAAAAGCAGCATGCGGACAAGCTCGAGGCACGCTCAGTACAGTGTAAGTTCGTGGGATATCCAAAGAACTCCAAGGGATATTTCTTCTACTGCGAAGAGGAACAAAAGGTTTTTGTTTCTCGTCATGCCTACTTCTTGGAAACTGAGTTTTTGGAAACCCAGATAAGTGGGAGCACAGTAGAACTGGAAGAAATTCCAGAACCACAGACTATTACTGAAAGCTCAGTGGAACCAGAGGGATCAAAAGAACAGGACATTCCTACGCCGCTCCGCAGAAGTAGTAGGCAGTCTCATCCGCCCGAGAGATACTACGGTTTTCTCATAGACGGGGATAGAGAGGATTGCATCATAGATTATGATGAGCATACTAGCTTCCAGCTGTTGCGCCACGGCAGCGCCCCGGCCGTCTATCCGAGGCCAAAATGCGGAATCAAAAATTTTCCTTACTTGGAAACTGGCGCTACCGCGGACAATAAAACCCGGATCGTTAACCATTAACCTATACTAGCTAACAAGAGAAGGGTAGAGAAGTATACCGAGTGATCCGAGTCCTCCGGTCTTCTCGTCATCGTCCCGATCTCCCGCGGATTCACCATTCGTCGTCTTCTCGTCGGAAAGGGCACCACGTAGCCGGATTCTTTTACGGGCTCCCACCTCTGGACCGAGGCAACTCGGGCGCGAAGTTGGCTAGCCGACACGTCCAAGATTTGCTGTAGGCTAGTGTAGAATGGTTGTCTCATTTGGGGTAGTGAAGTTGCCATTGGTGATGGAGGAATGAGGTTAAGAAAAATGGTGCTTTCATTTTTCCAAAACAAGAAGAATGAGATGAAGGAAAAATGCCATTGCTCTCCAAATGAACCTCTCATTCTTTTTCTCTCAAGTGAAGCCTCTCTCATCAAGTGAGAATGGTGGAGGAATGAATCTATGAAACATCACAGGAAGGGAGGTGAGTGTAGGAAAAGAGAAAAGGGTGACCATATCCAAACATCATCATAACAAACTCACATCAAACTCTAATCACCTTTTAGTGATGTAAAGAGAATCAAATGATGGTTGAAAAGAAAAGATGCCATCATAATCAATACATTTGCAAGAAACCCCTCCACAAAATGTTATTTGCAAACTTGCAAATAACCCCCTCCATCGGAAAAGTCCGGCCGGGAAAGAACAAAGGAAAACCGGCCGGAACGGAATGCAAACTGGCAACTCCAGAAAACTGGTCCCGTAATAAATTACAGGAAAACCCCGATACTGTGCATACACACCCGCATCTGTATTCCGAACGGATACAAATGCAATGAGACAAAATCTACACGGTCTAATACTAGGATCCGGCTTAAACCAAAGCCGGCTAGTAAAAACCGTTCGATCACGATCCGTGCAATACCGCACGTATCTGATCGAACCCTGCCATATCTCCATACGGCCTCTACAGCGCTTCGCCCGAAACTTGAGTAACTGAATGTGTGGTGGACTCTAAAGACTCGTCAATACTATGGCTGTGGATTTAACCACTAGCACGTCAGAGGTATAAGCCAATACGTGACGGGCCACCAACTATTGACCAAAAGGGACGTCGATGAGCGAACTCATCCTGACACCCTACTGAGCCTGTCAGTGACAATATCCGTACAGTCCGGTCCGTTCGTCTATGAGCATCGCATGGCGGGCCTAGGGGGTTGGTAAAAGTCAGACCCCCAAAAGCGGTACAAGTCGTGTCGGAGCGTAGCCCAGAACACCCTGAGATACTACTGGAATACCTACCAGTAAATCTCCTGCCTCGGCCGAGGGCTTTGTGTAATGGCTCTCCTAGACACAGCGCGACCTCACCCCCAATACCGGGAGAGACGAACCCCTGCAGATCCGCTCACTGCCTCCATGTGGCTCTGGACTGTACCCAACTAAAACCTGTTTGCACGACTCCTTTGAGCCGTGGTAGGGTAGTAATCAAAGCACAGTGGGAACTCACACGAGACAAATGACGATCTCAGGTCGATGAACTAACCTGTACACATGTCACCAGGGAACTGCTATCTGACATCTGGTATAAGACCAACTAGCAGGTTCCCGGCGAGTCCTGTCCGGTGTACTCATAACCCAATGAGCACCTGTATACATCTTAGGTGAACAAACTGACACCAGTGGCTTGTGAGACCGGCCACCGCCCCTCGTCGGGGTCTCGACTGTATACACTAGTCTACTAATGGAGTATCGATGCCCAGTCTCGAAACTCCCACGACTAGGGACCTTTTAAGGATGTGCTTATAGACTACCAGCTCCCACGTATATGATCGCCATCATACTGCTGGTCGTCAAGCAAGAATCTTAGGGGCTCTATCAACGTGTAATAGCGACATGTCAGGTCACCTAAAGCAGTACACGATGATAAAGATAAACCAGATAGCATACTATCATCTCGAGTAAGACTGTCCTCCTGGGATAGGTCCTCCCTCAATCATTGCAATCACGTGCCTGTGATCCAATAATTGACTCTGAGGGCACTATCTCCAACACCAGCAAGCCGTTCAGAGCGTCGACTCGGTAAAATGGCTGGATGAAATGCGGACCGAAATGGAGTCCATGTACACCAACAAAGTATGAACGTTGGACATTGATCCAGACGGGGTAAAACCCATAGGATGCAAGTGGATCTTCAAAAGGAAGATTGGTGTAGATGGACAGGTTGAGACCTATAAAGCTAGACTGGTTGCAAAGGGTTTTCGTCAAAGACCTAGTTTGGACTATGACGAGACTTTTTCTCCAGTAGCTATGCTGAAATCCATTCGGATCCTTCTTGCCATTGCTGCCTTCCACGATTATGAGATTTGGCAGATGGACGTAAAGACCGCTTTTCTAAATGGAAGTTTAGAGGAGTGTGTCTATATGGACCAGCCAGAGGGTTTCATTCAGAGTGGGAGCAGCGGAAAGGTGTGCAAGTTGCTTAAGTCCATTTACGGACTAAAGCAGGCATCACGGAGTTGGAACATCTGTTTTGATGAGACGGTCAAGGAATTTGCCTTTATCAAAAATCCAGATGAACCATGCATCTATAGTAGATTTGTAGCGAGAACTGTAGTATTCCTCGTTTTATACGTGGATGACATTCTCTTAATAGGAAATGACATTCCTATGCTACAATCTGTCAAGGGGTTCTTGTCACACAGGTTCTCCATGAAAGACCTGGGTGATGCCTCATACATCCTGGGGATCCGGATCCATCATGATAGATCCAAGAGGATATTAGGACTTTCACAGTCCAGGTACATCGACACCATACTGAAAAGATTCAGTATGGAAGATTCTAAGCGCGGTAATCTACCGTCTTGTCACGGGATCACCCTCTCCAAAGAGATGTCTCCCAAGACAGATTTGGAAAGGGATCGCATGTCAATTATACCCTACGCTTCTGCGGTAGGCTCTATAATGTATGCGATGTTGTGTACCAGACTGGATGTAGCTTATGCACTGAGTGTAGTAAGCCGGTATCAGTCAAACCCTGGGGAGAAACACTGGATAGCGGTAAAGAACATTCTCAAGTACCTGAGAAGGACTAAGGAGATGTTCTTGGTGTATGGCGGAAAAGACCTCCAGATCGAGGCCTTTGCTGACTCCAGCTTCCAGAGTGACAAGGATGATTCCAAGTCCATGTCGGGTTTTGTCTTTAACCTCAATGGAGGGGCGGTGTGTTGGAAGAGTTCCAAACATGTAACCGTTGCAGACTCGACGATGGAAGCGGAATACATCGCTGCATCTGATGCCGCAAAAGAAGCTGTCTGGATGAGGAAGTTCTTGAAAGAACTTCAGGTGGTTCCGTCCATTGTTTATCCAATACCTCTGTATTACGACAACAACGGGGCTATAGCTTTAGCGAAGGAACCCAGGTCCCATCAGAGATCCAGACACATCTTGAGGCGGTATCACCTGATCAGGGAGATCGTGGATCGCCAGGAGATCAAGGTTCGGAGGGTCGCTTCAGAAGATAACACTGCAGATCCATTCACCAAGGCCTTGCCCCAGACTCAGTTCGAGCGGCTGATCGAGATGATAGGTCTTCGATACGCCAGTACATGGCCTTAGTGCAAGTGGGAGATTGTTAGTGTATATGCCCTAGAGGCCATTACTGTATCATACTAGTTTGTATATTACTTAATGGAAGCTTGGGATATTCACCTTGTATAAACAATCTTGCTCAATATAGTAGTATGCTACTTGGTTTGTTTCTACTTCAATGTGTACATGTGTTTATTTTAGTATATCACCTATACACATTAGTGGAGCCCTTAGGATCTTTGCTTGATTACCAGCGTTGTGATGGCAGTCACACTAGTGGGGGCTGGGTAATCTATAAGCACATCCTTATACAGGTCCATAGTCGTAGGACTATCGAGACAGGGCATCGATACTCCGGAGTAGACTAGCGTATGTGCTTCTCATCCCAGTGTGGGAGATGGTCTGTCCCATAGCCATCAGTACGTCGTACTGGAGATAGTATACGGGTGCTCGTTAGGTTACGAGTACACTGGACAGGACTCGTCGGGAACTGACCGGTTGGTATTATACCTATCGTCAGTTATCAGTTCCCAGGTGACATGAGTACAGCTTAGTCCGCTGACTTGACACTGTCACTTCGCCTCGAGTGTGTTCCCACTGTACTTTGATTACTACCCTACTACGGCTCAAAGGAGTCGTGCAAACAGGTAGTAGTTGGGTGCAGTCCCGAAGCACTTGGAGGCAGTGACGGTTAGACAGGATTCGTCTCTTCCGGTATTGGGGGTTGACATCGCGCTGTGTCTAGGAGAGCCATTACACGAGTAGTCCCTGGCCAGGGCAATCGAGATATACTGGCAGGCTTCCAGTGTTATCTCAGGGTGTTTTGGGCTTCACTCCGACACGACATGTACCGCTATTAGGGGACTGACGTTTACCGCCCCCCTAGGCCCGCCATGCGATGTATCAGACGAACAGACCGGACTGTACGGAGATTGTCACATTCAGGCTCAGTAGGAGTTCAGATGGGTTTCACCTCGTCAGTCTTCTTGTCGGCTTCTACCTGGGGACCGTTACGCACAGCTAGTACCGCTTGCGGTCTGTGGTTAAACCCACTGCCAGTGTAGTGTCGAGTCTTTAGAGTCCCACACAGAAAGCTATTCGCCTTTAGGAAAAAGAGTAGAGGTCGCATGGTTTTGCAACAGGTCGCATGGTTTTGCGACAGGGTTCGGTCACATCCGTGCACTTATGCACGTACGGTGTCCGGACAGTTAACACTAGCGGGCTTTGGTTTAAGCCAGATCCTAGTGTACGTTTTGGGATTGGATTTATCCAGTATGTATTCATGTTCCTCGGAACGCGGATGCGGGTGTGTATGCACAGTTGACGGAGAGACAGAGGCGGAGGATTTTCATTAGGGTTGTTGACTGTTGACTGTTGACTATTGACTTTTTTGCTCAACCCTAATGAGAATATGATATATGATTAACAATAATATTAATTAAGTATTATGGTGACATGGTTGTTGAGGGGTTGACTTTGTTGACTTGTTGACTTTGTTGACCGGTTGACTAGGTTTGACTAGTTGACCATCATGATGACAATGGCTATCATTTCATGGCAAAGACTTTTTACTTGCTTGTTTCTCTTGTGAGAAATGAGTGCATGAAATGATATGGCTATTGTAGCTTAAACCATTTACACAATACTTGATTACTATTTTTGTGATGATGGCTTTGGATTATGAGAGCCAAGAGAGAAAAGTCTTTCTCATTCTATCATTTTCATTCTCTCTCTTGTGTTCTTGAGCTCTCATCTTCTTCCTCTTGCTCTCCCTCTCTTTAGTCTATGGTTCACTTGTCTCATGTGTTGAGAACCAAGAACCAAAGAGAAAATCCCAACACACTCTCCTCTACTCACTCTAGTTCACAAGGTTTAGCAAACCAAGTGAACTAGTTTCTTCAAAGATCGAAGAAGAAGCCAAAGGTAGAAGCTTTCGAGGTGGATCGATCTTCGGCGCAAGGAGACGACGGGGTGAAGCCGATCCGGACAACCATCGAGTCTTGAAGACGAAGGAGTTCAAGAAAGAAAGGTATAACCCCCTAACCGAGTAGTTAACAACTCCTAGTTAGGTTGTTAGTTAGATATTTAACAAAGATCCGGTTTTGAGTCCATGTTACCACCTCTAGAAAATTGTTTTTCCTCAAATTCCGCATGCCCGAAAGTACCGGGAGAGGTAGCATGGACTTACAGTTTTCAGTATACAAAACACTAATAAAAGAAAGCTTTCAGAATTAAATAAAGCTTTTCTTTGGCACTATAGACTTGGTCATATTAACGAAACAAGACTAAACAAGTTACACAAAGATGGATATTTAAACTCTTTTGAATATAAATCTTATGCAACTTGTCAGTCTTGTATCAAGGGTAAAATGACCAAAACTCCGTTTACCGGACACGGAGAAAGGGCTACTGAGCTCTTAGGCCTCATACATAGTGATGTATGTGGGCCAATGTCTACACAGGCTAGAGGCGGTTTTTCATACTTCATTACGTTCACTGACGATTTCTCAAGATTCGGTCATGTATTTTTATTAAAGCACAAGTCCGAAGCTTTCGAGAAATTCATTGAATATAAACAAGAAGTAGAAAAACAAACCGGCTTGAGTATCAAGATGCTTCGATCAGATCGAGGTGGTGAGTATCTCAGTACAGAATTTGTAAGTGCACGGCGGCGCCCCGGCCTCCATCCCGAGGCCAAAATGCGGAAGCGGTGATAAACTTTAATTTTGCGAACTTAGCAAACCGGCACCACCGCGCACTAAAACCCGGATCGAACCATTAACTAGTCCTAGCTAACTACAAGATGGGGAAGAGAAATATACCGAGTGATCCGAGTCCTCCGGTCTTCTCGTCATCGTCCCGATCTCCCGCGGAATGTCCTGTCTCCACCTCATCGCCGGAAGTGTACCACATCGCCTACATCTTTTATGGGCTCCCACCTCAATGCCGAGGCAACTCAGGCACGAAGCTGGCTAGTCGACGTGCCCAAGATTTACTGTAGAATGTAGTGTAGAAACATGTGTCTCATTTGGGGTTCATGGAGGTGCCATTTTGGTGGAGGGATGATACAAGAACTATATGGAGGGACTTGGGGATTTTTGGAGCATGAAAAGAACAACAATTCCCCATCCAAAAATTTGGACAGCCCATGAGGGAAGTGGCCGGCCAAGCAAGTGAGGGGAGAGTGAGAAAATGAGAGTGCCATCCAATAATCCAAGGGGGAGAGAGAGAAGGCTATCATGCAAAGAATCATCATCACAACAAAATCAATACTCAACCAACAACCATGATAGCTAAACCAACCTCACACTCCAACACCACCATCATCACCTCACAAAGTCAAGCAATCATGAACTCAAGAAAGGTCAAGGGATGGGGCTCCATCAAGAAACCATCATGATACAAATATATGCAAAGAACACCCTCCACAAATGCTTATTTGCAACAATGCAAATAAGCCCTCCTCCACCAATCTTCAGCCAATGAACGATACAAAGAAATATGGCTGAAACGGAAAGCAAACTGGCAACTCCAGAAAACTGGTCCCGTAATAAATTACAGGAAAACCCCGATACTGTGCATACACACCTGCATCTGTATTCCGACTAAAATACAAATGCAATGAGACAAAATCTACACTGTACTATACTAGGATCCGGCTTAAACCAAAGCCGGCTAGTAATATCCGTTCGATCCTGATCCGTGCAATACCCCACGTATCTGATCGAACCCTGCCATATAACCATACGGCCAGTAGTACAAACTGTCCGATCCTGATCCGTGCAATACCGCACGTATCTGATCGGACCTTGCAATATCTCCATACGGCCTCTACAGCGTTTCGCCCGAAACTTGAGTAACTGAATGTGTGGTGGACTCTAAAGACTCGTCAATACTATGGCTGTGGATTTAACCACTAGCACGTCAGAGGTATAGCCAATACGTGACAGGCCACCAGCTATTGACCAAAAGGGACGTCGATGAGCGAACTCATCCTGACACCCTACTGAGCCTGTCAGCGACAATATCCGTACAGTCCGGTCCGTTCGTCTATGAGCATCGCATGGCGGGCCTAGGGGGTTGGTAAAAGTCAGACCCCCAAAAGCGGTACAAGTCGTGTCGGAGTGTAGCCCAGAACACCCTGAGATACTACTGGAATACCTACCAGTAAATCTCCTGCCTGGCTGAGGGCTTTGTGTAATGGCTCTCCTAGACACAACGCGACCTCACCCCCAATACCGGGAGAGACGAACCCCTGAAGATCCGCTCACTGCCTCCATGTGACTCGGGACTGTACCCAACTAAAACCTGTTTGCACGACTCCTTTGAGCCGTGGTAGGGTAGTAATCAAAGTACAGTGGGAACTCACACGAGACAAGTGATGATCCCCAGGTCGATGAACTAACCTGTACACATGTCACCAGGGAACTGCTATCTGACATCAGGTATAAGACCAACTAGCATGTTCCCGTCGAGTCATGTCCGGTGTACTCATAACCCAATGAGCATCTGTATACATCTTAGGTGAACCAACTGACACCAGTGGCTTGTGAGACCGGCCACCGCCCCTCGTCGGGGTCTCGAAGGTATACACTAGTCTACTCTGGAGTATCGATTCCCTGTCTCGAAACTCCCACGACTAGGGACCTTTTAAGGATGTGCTTATAGACTACCGGCTCCCACGTATATGATCACCCTCATACTGCTGGTGGTCAAGCAAGAATCCTAGGGGCTCTATCAACGTGCAATAGTGACCTGTAAGGTCACCTAAAGCAGTACACGATGATAAAGATAAACCAGATAGCATACTATCATTTCGAGTAAGACTGTCCTACCGGGATAGATCCTCCCTCAATCATTGTAATCACGTGCCTGTGATCCAATAATTGACTCTGAGGGCACTATCTCCAACAATCTCCCACTTGCACTCAAGGCTAATTATTGCGATGTCGCATACTCACAGCCCGTGTGATACCGAACACCCAACTCCTCTATTAGTCAGTCTCACAAAACCCGTTTGCGAAACTATTGCGTTCGAGGAATAGCCTCAGTGAGTGGATCCACTTTGAAGCTTCTTTCAATGTCTCTCTATATCTCAAGTTCGCGGAGAAAGCCATCTCCCAAAATGAGGAATACCTGTCTTAGAATGTGTCTGGATGTCTGATGGGACCTAGATCATAAAAGAACTCCAAATCCAAACTTCTTAGACTGTATCGTCAACTGAACTTAATCAGTATCCTGCGCCATGCCTCCCTCAGTATTGCCTTGGACCACCTGTCTAAAATACTGCCCCTCGTCTGAAGGAAAAACTATAACTCTGACAACCTCCTTGTTGTCCAGGTCACCTTGGAAGCCTGGAATGATAATTGTCTCTCGAATGAGGCTGTCGTTATCATATCCCTAGAACATCCACTTATGTTCTAAAACTACTTCCGACTGTTTCTCCAGGATTGGATCAATATCAACTTATTGCGTCTATTGCAAGAACAACATCTGGTGTGGTACTTGACATCTCATGATTGACTCAAATGCCTAAACAAGTGATCTGCCAATCATGCACATCCCTCTCCCCTTTAGTCTGTAAGACACCTTTAGAGAGGGTGACTCCATCACCTGCAGGTACACTACCGTGCCAGGAGTCGTCCATTCTAAATACTCTTAGAATGCTGTCTAAGTACCCTGATTGGGAAACCACCCAAATCTAGATCTAAAACCATAGATCTAGTAACCAGTATGTCTGATATAATGTCCAAGTCCCATATAGAGAAACCACTGTGTGACGACCAAAATGTAACCGATCGTAGTATAGGAATATCACTTCCTACTCTGTATATGTCATCCAAATACCATGACATCACACCCTACTACCTTCTCAACAGATCCATCCCCTATTCTGATGAAGTCAAACCTATGACTGTCACATCAGAAATTGATGATCTATCTCCGCTATTTCTGCTTTAGTCTACAAATAGACATAAGCTGCCTGTCCACCAATGCTTCCGCTGCTCCCACTGACTACGACAACCCTCTGGCAGAGTCATATACACGTACACTTCTGAAGCCAGTTCAGAACGACGCTATACTCATCCTCCCGCCGGGTCTCGCAGCCTGGAACAACAGCAATGGTAAGTGTGGGTACACAAGAACCTCCCTGTCACCGTCCTCGAGGCTACCGGAGTACCTCTCGGGTGCCTGAGGTTACCCACCTTATCTACGGAGTGGCCAATGGAATGTCAATCCAGATTGAATCTTTAGGTTCCTATGAAATCTTCAGTAATCGTTTGTGGTTCTGGAATCACTTCCAGTTCTACCATACTCCCACTACTGTTTTCTGAAAAAATCCATTTTTATTAAAACTGTGGCGAGTCTAGAACAATATCACCATTGATCTTCCAGATGGTAGAAAGTCAACCCTCGTCATAGCCTGGGTCAACCCACAAACAGCCATTACAGAAACGTTCCTTGAGTTATCCAGAGTCTGGTTTTAATCATAAGCCGGACAACTCCCCGTACCTTAACACCGTTAAGATACGAACTGTTCTATATCCAATATAGAACCAGAGGCACTGATTTAATTGAACCAGATTCAAATCATGCAGCTGTCTCCAGCGCATGTCAACTAAATGGAAGGAGGCCGATCAGCATTACTCAACTTAGGAATGCTACCAATTATGAGTAACCTAAAAGAGAAGCAAGTTCTCTTAATCATTACTATCAACTGAATACCCTACACAAGTATCTACATCTCCGATCACTTTGAAGAATCCCGATACTTGCAATATCCGGTTCTCTACTTTATTCAAATACCTATAACTTCTCAAAATTCGGACCCTGTGTTTCCACGAAAACACCTGTCTAAAAACTAGAGAAGTCATAAGTAAACCGAATATAGTACGAGAACCAACTCCTCTGTCCTGATGGACCCTGGACAACATACAATACTCTGTATAAGTCCCTTGAGTTTGATAACTCATTCACTATGTGTAGTAGGTTGGAAACTGTATTTAGGGTTATGAAGAATTACACCGCTGTTCAATGCTCCTTACCTAATCATCCACTGATATAGGTAAATGTCACAGACATAATTTCAAAAAGTATATCTCACTCTATGAAAATAGACGTACAGATATATCAATTTGAAATTGGTGCATAAGAACGGATATTCAAAACCAAATATTTGTCGTCTGGCAAACAACCCAGGTGACTTCCTCAAATATCACTGATTACAACAAATCCCGATATAATGAGGATGATCACCCAATTCCCAATAACTTACTCCCACTCATCATCTGTAAAACCATACAGATGTGAGAATCATACCTGGTAAATACATACCCTGGAGTAAGTGTCTAATCGGGAAATCAGTTTTCCATTAACAGTACACAGTGAAACTGAAACATTGAAATGTTTCGATGGGGTATCCGGGTATTCCTCTTAATGCCTCTTCCATTATCCAGATTCACAACTGTAACCGTATAATTCTTTGCCACCTTTCCAAATCCCTTTATATGTCTTTAGTCATTACCTTCTGCACACCCCTTAGGCCAAATGGTTTTCTTCCTTCCCTACCGTTCGGCACCAGCCTATGGTTTGGAAGAAGACTATCCAATGAGCATAATGGGTGTACTGTCCTAATCCTAGGAGCACTCGCAATGCGAGAGATGGTGAAGATAGAAGACAACCGAATAAACCTTATTCCTATTTCTCCTGAACCAGAATCCATCCCCGAACTGGAACAAGTTCCTTTCGAGTTCGTATATAATCATACGATGGATTATCCAATAAACTGGGATCTTCGTAGTGATACGGAGTGTCCTGGAGAAATACAAAGGTGATTTAGGATTGGCGAAGAAATACTTGGTTTGGTCGTGAATAGCAGTCGCAATTTACTTTGCCCTCTTACCAATCCCTTGCTTTGTCTTAACTTAATACCTTCTGCACACCATCGTTATGCTAATTGGTTTTCTTCATTCCCCACCGTTCGGCACCAGCCTAAGGTTTGGAAGAAGACTATCCAATTTGCGTAATAGGTGTACTATCTCCTAAACCAAGGAGTACTCGCAACCTGAGAGAAGGTAAAAGGAAAAGACAACTGAATAGTCCTATCCGTTTTCTCCAGAACCGGAAACCATCCTCGAATAAATCCCTTCGAGTTCGTATCTAACCATACGATGGTTTTGTCCAATGGAAGTGGACGTTCGTAGTAGTACGGGGTGTCCTGGAGAAAAGGGTAAAAGTAGGAGTGGCAATGAGGTTCGCAACTCTGACAATCCAAAAGCCAGTGTTAAGAAGGTTCGGTCAACTTGGTCACTGAGTCATAGTCTTAGGGGCGGGTCAATGGTCACTGCCAAAGAGAGAGAGAAAAGAAACACTCAGCGTGCACTCTAACCTAGATCAGAATGGTTATCACTTTTTCTAATCAGGAAACCTCCCACTGTACCGTCAAATTCTCCTCCAAACCTGAAAGAAGAATTAGTCGGATCACCCGAGGAGTAAACCAACTCATCAGTGGGAATCGGGATCCAACTATCATCGCATGATAACGTGACAGAATCCGCTCATGTCATCACACTCCAGAAGGTATGCGCATATCTGGAATGTTTCAGTTCTTTTGAAACTCACGATGTGATTTCTGCCCCATGCTCTTATGACCTTGACTTTGGCCAACAAATCATAAGTCACATGTCAAGTTCTACCCGTCATTCTCCAGGTTGATTTGAATCCACCCGTACCTACCCTTGACTTTGGCCAACAAGGCAGTACGACTGTTCCAAACCAACGCATCTATCTATGCTGCATATGAATAACCAACAGCTACCAAACACTGTGCCTTGACTTTGGCCAACAAACACAGCTTGAATACTATTGACTACCCATATGAAACGACGGAGGGCTACGAATGGTTTCTGGCGAAAACCTTTAACGTAAAGAACTTGATATCGTTGAAGGAACGGATAGCTTTTAAAAATATAGTGACGAAAACCGTTGCTAAAGAGGTCACTCCCGGTGAAGGGATCTCGGCTCTTTCCCCGTAGAATGAGGTGCAGGATATTCCAACTGAATACCACGATGCAAAGCAAAAGTAATCGGCTATAGTGAAGTTAATGCCCTGACGCAAACTTTTTTTCCAAGGGGTCACTCCCGGTGAAGGGATCTCGGCCCTTGCCTCGTCGACTGAGGAGCAGGATATTCCAACTGAATACCACGATGCAAAACAAAAGTGAACGTCCTTGCAATTACAGCCTTTTGAAAAGTGTTCCAACAACATCAGATTAGGTTTGTTTTTAACTTGCATTGATCCGAATCAACGCAGTCCCATCAATTGATCACACCACAAAGAACGAAAATATACTGATGTACGTATATGCCATCCGCATTCGCCACTGGGTCCCGTCATTACCCGTTAGGTTAGCTAACTAACGACAGAGCGGGGACTGGACTAGCGCGGATGTAAAACATATACAACATCTACTAATATATATACCAATATATTATATTTCGCTCAAGGCGTGATAGAAAATGCAACATCACAGAAATGTACAGCATCACAGAACAATACAGATATCTGGGATCCCCGGGTTTCACAAAGCCACTACTGAAACCCGACGTTCCCCTGGTCGTGTGGATAGCCTGTGCAATGAAATCCTAGACCCCTACGGGCGCGGCAAGTCACCCGCCGAAACCTGAAGCGAGGCAGCCCCCTTCAGTACCGTGAATGGACCACCCAGCACTTCACGGAATCCGGTAACTTGGGCACCCCTCCTGGGTCAACCTGTACCCCCTACGAGTGCGGCGAATAGCCCGCCAATCCTAGAGTGAAGCCCCCTCCGTCTCAATGCCATGAGATGCGGGCTTGTTGCCTTCTAGAACCCGGCTATCCGTGCACCCCATCTTGGGGTAATCCTAGTACAGAAAGTAAAATATACATACACCGGGTACATCGACCGCAACCAGGTCGTTCCCCAAAATAATAATACAACCAGGCAGTGACGGCAGTCCACATGTCGGACGCTCGCCCCGCAATATCAAATGTACATAATACAACCACAACTGTACTAGCATTGCATCCAGGCTATCCCCCACGACCGATCCGCAACATCACAGCATAACACAGAACATCAACGTGAAAGTCACGTTCGCAAATCCGTCTAACCGGGCTATAGCAGTTAGACAGGATTTACCGATCAAGTGACATTCACGGTCGCAGATATAATGTAAATACTGTGAACCAATGTGTTTAAAATATCCGATCGATCAAAAATTAACAAGTGGGCCCCAAGTACTACTGTAGCACATCAAGAAATTCTGGGCCCAAAATTAATATTCCAAAAACCCTAAAAACAACCCAGAGAGCAACTGCAGAAATTTGATGCAGTGATCTCAACATAGTGCGGCGGAACCGCGGCCCAAAGGGGTGTTTAGCCGCGGTTCCGCGCTCCTACTGTGGAGTCACTGTATCGAATTTCTACAGTGTTCTTAGAATTTCCAGTACATCACTTTTCTACAACCTGAAAAAATTTTCGAGCAAGAAAAAATTTGACAGAAAACTGATGTGAAGAAAACGCGGGTTTTTGGAATTTTGGTCGATCGGAAATGTAAAACACATTAGACAAAGCTAGACTATGTTAATGGTGAGACTCTGATACCACTGTAAGTGCACGGCGGCGCCCCGGCCTCCATCCCGAGGCCAAAATGCGGAAGCGGTGATAAACTTTAATTTTGCGAACTTAGCAAACCGGCACCACCGCGCACTAAAACCCGGATCGAACCATTAACTAGTCCTAGCTAACTACAAGATGGGGAAGAGAAATATACCGAGTGATCCGAGTCCTCCGGTCTTTTCGTCATCGTCCCGATCTCCCGCGGAATGTCCTGTCTCCACCTCATCACCGGAAGTGTACCAAATCGCCTACATCTTTTACGGGCTCCCACCACAATGCCGAGGCAACTCAGGCACGAAGCTGGCTAGTCGACATGCCCAAGATTTACTGTAGAATGTAGTGTAGAAACATGTGTCTCATTTGGGGTTCATGGAGGTGCCATTTTGGTGGAGGGATGATACAAGAACTATATGGAGGGACTTGGGGATTTTTGGAGCATGAAAAGAACAACAATTCCCCATCCAAAAATTTGGACAGCCCATGAGGGAAATGGCCGGCCATGCAAGTGAGGGGAGAGTGAGAAAATGAGAGTGTCATCCAATAATCCAAGGGAGAGAGAGAGAAGGCTATCATGCAAAGAATCATCATCACAACAAAATCAATACTCAACCAACAACCATGATAGCTAAACCAACCTCACACTCCAACACCACCATCATCACCTCACAAAGTCAAGCAATCATGAACTCAAGAAAGGTCAAGGGATGGGGCTCCATCAAGCAACCATCATGATACAAATATATGCAAAGAACACCCTCCACAAATGCTTATTTGCAACAATGCAAATAAGCCCTCCTCCACCAATCTTCGGCCAATGAACGATACAAAGAAATATGGCCGAAACGGAAAGCAAACTGGCAACTCCAGAAAACTGGTCCCGTAATAAATTACAGGAAAACCCCGATACTGTGCATACACACCTGCATCTGTATTCCGACCAAAATACAAATGCAATGAGACAAAATCTACACTGTACTATACTAGGATCCGGCTTAAACCAAAGCCGGCTAGTAATATCCGTTCGATCCTGATCCGTGCAATACCGCACGTATCTGATCGAACCCTGCAATATAACCATACGGCCAGTAGTACAAACTATCCGATCCTGATCCGTGCAATACCGCACGTATCTGATCGGACCTTGCCATATCTCCATACGGCCTCTACAGCGTTTCGCCCGAAACTTGAGTAACTGAATGTGTGGTGGACTCTAAAGACTCGTCAATACTATGGCTGTGGATTTAACCACTAGCACGTCAGAGGTATAAGCCAATACGTGACGGGCCACCAGCTATTGACCAAATGGGACGTCGATGAGCGAACTCATCCTGACACCCTACTGAGCCTGTCAGTGACAATATCCATACAGTCCGGTCCGTTCGTCTATGAGCATCGCATGGCGGGCCTAGGGGGTTGGTAAAAGTCAGACCCCCAAAAGCGGTACAAGTCGTGTCGGAGTGTAGCCCAGAACACCCTGAGATACTACTGGAATACCTACCAGTAAATCTCCTGCCTCGGCCGAGGGCTTTGTGTAATGGCTCTCCTAGACACACCGCGACCTCACCCCCAATAACGGGAGAGACGAACCCCTGAAGATCCGCTCAATGCCTCCATGTGGCTCGGGACTGTACCCAACTAAAACCTGTTTGCACGACTCCTTTGAGCCATGGTAGGGTAGTAATCAAAGTACAGTGGGAACTCACACGAGACAAGTGACGATCCCCAGGTCGATGAACTAACCTGTACACATGTCACCAGGGAACTGCTATCTGACGTCAGGTATAAGACCAACTAGTATGTTCCTGGCGAGTCCTGTCCGGTGTACTCATAACCCAATGAGCACTTGAATACATCTTAGGTGAACCAACTGACACCAGTGGCTTGTGAGACCGGCCACCGCCCCTCGTCGGGGTCTCGACTGTATACACTAGTCTACTATGGAGTATCGATGCCCTGTCTCGAAACTCCCACGACTAGGGACCTTTTAAGGATGTGCTTATAGACTACCAGCTCCCACGTATATGATCGCCTTCATACTGCTGGTGGTCAAGCAAGAATCCTAGGGGCTCTATCAACGTGCAATAGTGACCTGTAAGGTCACCTAAAGCAGTACACGATGATAAAGATAAACCATATAGCATACTATCATTTCGAGTAAGACTGTCCTACCGGGATAGATCCTCCCTCAATCATTGCAATCACGTGCCTGTGATCCAATAATTGACTCTGAGGGCACTATCTCCAACAGAATTTGCAAACTTCCTAAAAGAGAATGGGATTCTCTCTCAGCTCACTCCTCCTTACACACCACAGCACAACGGTGTGTCAGAACGAAGGAATAGGACCCTATTAGATATGGTCCGGTCCATGATGAGTGACGCTGAGTTACCAGTCTCATTTTGGGGGCATGCATTGGAGACTGCAGCGTTTCTACTAAACAGGGTTCCAACCAAAACCATGTCTACCACGCCATATGAGATATGGCATGGGAAGAGACCATCTCTTAAGAGAATTAAGATTTGGGGTTGCCCGGCCTATGTTAAAAAGCAGAATCCGGACAAACTCGAGACACGGTCAGTCATGTGTAACTTTGTAGGATATCTAAAGAATTCTTATGGATATCTATTCTACCACAAAGAGGAACAAAAAGTGTTTGTTTCTCAGTATACCACATTCTTAGAAAAAGAGTTTTTCACAGATAAAGATGATGGCAAGGTGGTGGATCTAGAAGAGGTTCTAGAAACACAAACTACTAATGACGATTTGGTTGAACCGGCTGTTGCAATAGAAACTGAGGAACCTCGGCCACTCCGAAGGTCTGGTAGGACTTCTCGCCCACCGGAGAGGTACTACGGTTTCCTCATTGATGGTGACGGAGAAGATTGCATCATGGATGATGATGATCCTACCAGTTTTCAGCAAGCTATCACAAGTGGTGACTCTGTGAAGTGGCTGGATGCCATGAGATCCGAAATGGAGTCTATGTACACCAACAAAGTATGGACTTTGGACATTGTACCCCCTGGGGTAAAACCTGTGGGATGCAAATGGATCTTTAAAAGAAAGATTGGTGTAGATGGGCAAGTAGAGACCTATAAGGCAAGACTTGTGGCAAAAGGTTTTCGTCAAAGACCAGGTTTGGACTATGACGAAAAATTTTCGCCCGTTGCCATGCTTAAATCCATTCGGATCCTACTTGCTATTGCTGCTCACTATGACTATGAAATCTGGCAGATGGACGTTAAAACAGCATTTCTAAATGGAGATTTAGAAGAATGCGTTTATATGGATCAGCTAGAGGGCTTCATTGACAGTGGGGGCAGCGGGAAAGCATGTAGACTGCTTAAATCCATATATGGGTTAAAGCAGGCATCTCGGAGTTGGAACATCTGTTTCGATGATGTTATCAAAGAGTTTGATTTCATCAAAAATCCAGATGAACCTTGTGTTTATAAGAAGGCTGTAGGAAGAGCTGTCACATTCCTCGTATTGTACGTGGATGACATTCTTCTGATAGGAAATGATATTCCTATGCTACAGTCGGTCAAATCATTCTTATCACTAAGGTTCTCCATGAAGGACCTGGGTGATGCCATATACATCCTGGGTATAAGGATCTATAGGGATAGATCCAAAAAGTTATTGGGATTGTCCCAAACCAGGTACATCAACACCATCCTAAAAAGGTTTAGTATGGAAGACTCCAAGCGGGGTGCCTTACCCGCTTGCCATGGAGTCACTCTCTCCAAGGATTCTTGTCCAAAGACCGATGAAGAGAGAGCTCGCATGAGCATTATACCTTATGCTTCGGCAGTAGGATCTATAATGTATGCGATGTTATGTACACGCCCAGATGTAGCTTATGCACTTAGTCTTGTAAGAAGATATCAATCCAACCCAGGGGAGAACCACTGGACAGCTGTGAAGAACATTCTTAAGTACTTACGAAGGACTAAAGAATTGTTCTTGGTGTATGGTAATACAGATCTCCAAATGGAGGCCTTTACCGATTCGAGCTTCCAGAGTGATAAAGATGACAGCAAATCTATCTCAGGGTTTGTATTTACCCTCAATGGAGCGGCGGTAAGTTGGAAGAGTTCCAAACAGGATACCGTTGCAGACTCTACGATGGAGGCTGAGTACATTGCTGCAAATGATGCCGCCAAGGAAGCCGTCTGGATAAAGAAGTTCGTCTCGGAGCTAGGAGTAGTTCCAACCATTATTGATCCAATACCCTTGTATTGTAATAATAATGGGGCTATGGCGTTAGCCAAGGAGCCCAGGTCCCATCAGCGGTCCAGACACATCCTGAGGCGCTTTCATTTGATCCGGGAGATTGTCGATCGCCGCGAGATCGAGATTAAGAGAGTAGACACAAAGAATAACGCCGTGGATCCACTCACCAAGGCCCTCCCTCAGCCGCAGCATGAGCGACTTTTTGAGATGTTGGGTATGAGATACGCCAATAACTGGCCTTAGTGCAAGTGGGAGATTGTTGGATATATGTATGCCCTAGAGGCCATTATGTGATAGTGGATGTATCTATACATGTATATATATATTCAGTATGCATTCTTGCTCGACATGATAGTATGCTATCTGGTTCTTCTTTATCTGACATGTTGATTTGATCATGCTTTTATTCATTCATACATGCTGTTAAAGCCCTGAGGATATCGTCTTGACTACTCTGATTATGATGGAGATCATACTAGTGGGACATCTGTAGTCTGTAAGCATATCCTGGAATGTCCCTAGTTGTAGGTATATCGAGACGGGGCATTGATATACCAGAGTAGACTAGTGTATATGATACTAGACCCATACGATGGGCGATAAATGTTCCCACATTCATCGATGTTTGACATCAAGATCATATACGGGTGCTCAGTGGTGACTGGGTACACTGGACGGACTCACCGAGAACTCCTATATGGAATTATATCTATCGTCGGATAGCAGTTCTCAGGTGACACTGGTACAGGTTATTCTGTAGACCCGAGATCGTCATAGAGTCTTGTGTGTTCTCCCACTGTACTTTGATTGCCACCCTACCACGGCTCTACTGAGTCGTGCAAACAGGTGGCCGTTGGGTACAGTCCCGAGACACATGAAGACGATGAGCGATAGGAGGGGTTTCGTCTCTCCCGGTATTGGGAGTTGATGCTGTGCTGTGCCCGACTGGTTATATCAGTAAGTCCCTGGCCTGGGCTGCTGAGAATTGCTGATAAGTGTTATCAGTAGTTTCTCGATCTGTTATAGACCATTCACCGGCACGACTTATTGAGTTATTGGGGTCGACGTGACCATCCCTAGGCTCGATATGCAGCATATCTGACGAAGAGACCGGACTGTACGGTAGTGTTGCCGGTTGGCTCGACGGGAGTTGTAGCAGGTTCGCTTGTTTTCTTCTGATCGCTCAATACCCGGGTGGCCGTTACGTTTAGCTGACCGCTTGCGGCTTGGGGGTGCTTGACATGATCATCACCCTCTACCGGCGTATTGACGAGTCTTAGAGTCCCGCAAAGGAGTTACCCAGTCCAGGCGAAACGTTGTGGTGCGCGTATGCGATATGCGCATGGACCCGATTAAAATGCGCGTATAGGATACCGAACATTGATCGGGCGGCTTTCTTTTGGTGGGGTCATATGTGATATGGCCGGATTGATAAATCAAGTGTTGATTTATCATTTAACCATTAGTTTTCTCACTTTAAACCTTTCTTGAATATGATGGATGTATGCATGCATGTATGTGTTTCTTTCTTTCTTTCTAGTTTCATGCACATATGGATGTGCATACATACATACATACATACACCCATCTATCATGGTTGTTTACATATGGAAATGGTGGCAATATAAGACTCACACCATGGTTGAATATATGGATTATTATTTGATTTATTGTTAAAACAAAATAGAAAAGGAAAGGATAATTCTTGACTTGCTTCTACATTCTTCTTTAACCTAACCATGCTCACCTACTTCTAACCATGAGTTATCCTTCTCTTTGTGTTTTAAACTCAAGTTAAATAATGTCTCCATCATCTAACCATGGTTTGAGATGAGGATTAAAAAATATATATACATATATTTTCTTTTTCCTTGATGAGAGTTATCATTTTTTTCACTCTTGTTAAAACAAAAGCCATCATCTTCCTCCTCCTTTTTCCTTTTGCTCTCTAGTTTTTTTCTAGTGAGTAAAACACAAATAAAGAAAGGTTTTTGAAGTGAGAATCATAACCACAACATCATTCTACACAAGTTTAGCTCTCTTCATTTCTCATCTTGAAAAGTGAAGTTACGAGCTTGGACGAGGAACTTCGGGTGGATTGTCGTGGCCGCGAGAAGACTTCAAGAGGACCTTCTTCCAACACCCAAGAGGCCAAAGAGTCTAGCGAAGGGAGCTACAAAGGTTGTAGTCTCGAAACTCTAGTCTTTATTGCCTTTAACTTTTGAAACCCTAATTTTCTAGGATCGATTCCTTTGCATGCTTCCTTAGCACCATAAAAATTTAAACTTTGTGACATGTGATGCTTCAAACTCTACATAGGGTGCTAGGCAACCTTAACAGTTCCGAGACACATGGAGGCAATGAGCGATAGGAGGGGTTTCGTCTCTCCCAGTATTGGGGGTTGATGTTGTGCTGTGCTCGATTGACTCTATCAGTAAGTCCCTGGCCTGGGCTGTTGAGATTTACCGATAAGTGTTATCAGTAGTTTCTCGATCTGTTATAGACCATTTATCGGCACGACTTATTGAGTTATTAGGGTCGACGATGCCATCCCTAGACTTTATATGCAGCATATCTGACGAAGAGATCGGACTGTACAGTAGTGTTACCAGTTGGCTCGACGGGAGTTTTGACAGGTTCGCTTGTTTTCTTCCGATCGCTCAATACTCGGGTGGCCGTTACGTTTAGCTGACCTCTTATGGCTTAGAGGTTCTTGATATGATCATTACCCACTACCGGCGTATTGACGAGTCTTAGAGTCCCACAAAGGAGTTTTCTAGCCCAGGAGAAACGATATGGTGTGCATATATGATATGCGCGGGGACCCGATTAAATGCGAGTATGTGATACCGTATATTAATCAGGCATTTTACTATTGGTCGGGTCATATGTGATATGACCGGTTTGTTAAATCAGGTGTTGATTTAACATTGACTAAATAGCTCACTTTATTTAAACCCTTTTTCTTTATTGTATGCATGCATTTATGCATATGTTTATGTTGATGCACATGTTGATGTGCATGCACACATACATGCATACAGGTGTGTGTATCATGGTTGTTGATACACTAGTGGTGGCAATGCAAGACTCACATGGAAGTATTTCTCTAAATATTTAATTTTGAGTTAATGAAAATAGAATTAATTCATGGTTGATATTTATCATTCATTCTCTACACTTAATCTTGAATTAACCATGAGTTAATTTTCTATGGCTCTCATTGCTCAAGGATAAATATCTAGATATTTATTAACCTATTGTTTAAAGTGAGAAGGATTTAATATATATATTATTTCATTTCTTATTTTTCTTTCATGCTTATCACAACCTTTGAGCTCTTGAGTTGCCATTATCTTCTTCCTCCTCTCTCTTACTCTCTTGACTTTGCTAGTGAGTGAGATGGTGATAAAGATAGGGTTTTGAAGTGAGAAAACAAACCACATCATCATTCTGCACTAGTCTAGCCAATTAGTTTAGAGTGTTAGCTTCATCTTGATCTTTTGATTGAGTGGAGCTTGGAGCTTGGACAAAGAGGACTCCGGGTGGATCATCGTGGACTCGGAAGATCATGATGTAGGTTTCCTAGGCACTCTCATGAGGTCTCACAAGGCATCAACCATGCCAATTTCAAAAATTACGGTGCCGAGAAACCCTAGACTAGATCGTTGGCTAGAAGTTTAGGCGACAAATGAAACTAGTTTACAACTAAACTAAAAGAACGGAAATACAACCTTTGTAGATCCGTTTCTCCACCTCCATAGCTCCATGATGAAGTCCTCTCCGCTGTCCAAATCGAACCATGACTCTAGCATCGGCTTCATCGGAGAAAGAGCGGGCTAGGTCATCGACGACGATGCCGAAGATGATCTACGTCGAGGCATCACTAGATCAAGCTCCACCTTCACCAAGCCATGATAACTTGTGAAGGAAACACCTTATACTACTTGGCAAGAGGTAGAGGATGAAAAAATAGGAAGTGGGTTCACTTTAGAATTGGATTTCTCACTCATTTGCTCAAGTTGCCATTGATGGAGCAAGGTTTCTTCTTGAAGAAGAAGAAGAAGATGATGAAAAATGTTATGATAAGTATATTTCAAAAAGAAATTAAAATGAATACTTATCATAATCAAACCATGGTCAAGTGTAGAGAATAAACTAGGGTTAGGTCAATGGTTAGGGTTAAGCATGAAGACAAAAATGGTGACTTAGTCAAAGCTTCATGAAGCTTCAACATGCATCCAAATAAAGCCACCATTTTTATTTTCTTTTGCCAAAAAGAAATAAATAAGTAAATGAATAAATAGATATGAAAAACAAAACCCTAACCATTTAAATAACCATGGTTTAATCTTTACACAAACTCAAGAAAGCATGTATCATCAAACATGATACAATCAAGTACACAAAAGTATATCACATATACAACTTGTGAACTTCATGTGAGAAAATCCATTTAAAGTGAACCAATACTAGTTAATGTAAAGTAATATATCAAATATATAATTATACATTAAATTATTAAATCAACACTTGATTCAATGATCCGGTCATGTCGAACATAACCGACTAGTAGTCAATGTATCGACTTATCGAATCAACGCTTGAATCGATAACTAGGTTATATCGCATACAACCATTAGATACATTCATCCCGAGAATAGAATACGGTATCACATACACGCATTATTCTCGGTCCCGCACATATCTCATATGCGCTCCAATTTCGTTTCGCTTGAGCCAGGAAACCTCTGTGTAGGACTCTAAAGACTCGTCAATACGCCGGCAGCAGGTGATGATCATATCAAACACCCACAAGCCGCAAGCGGTCTGCTAAACGTAACGGCCACCCGGGTATTGAACGATCAGAAGATCGACGAGCAAGCCCGCTCACACTCCAGTGAATCCAACCAGTAACACTTACCGTACAATCCGGTCTGTTCGTCTGATATGTCGCATATCTTGCCTAGGGGTGGTTAACGTCAGACCCCAATAGCTCGATCAGTCGTGTTGATATGAGGTCTATAACAGTTCGAGAAACTACTGGTAACACTTACCAGTAAATCTCAGCAACCCTGGCCAGGGATTTCCGGTTATAGCCAATCGAACACAGCGCAACATCAACTCCCTATACCGGGAGAGACGAATCCCCTCCTATCGCTCATTGCCTCCATATGACTCGGGACTGTACCCAAAAACCACCGTTTTGCACGCCCTCTTGGACATGGTAAGATGAAAAGCAAAGCACAGTGGGAACCACACAAGACTCTATGACGATCTCGGGTCAACAGACTACTCTGTACCAGTGTCACCAGAGAACTGCCATCTGACGTAAGGTATAATACCATCTGGGAGTTCTCGGCGAGTCCATCCAGTGTACCCAGTCTGCACTGAGCACCCGTATATCATCTCTGATGTCAAACACCAATGGATATGGGATCATCCATCGCCCATCTGTATGGGTCAAGAAGGTATATGCTAGTCTACTCTGGTATATCGATGCCCCGTCTCGATATACCCACGACTAGGGACCTTGAAGGATGTACTTATGGACTACCATGTCCCCACTAGTATGATCCGCATCATAGTCCAGGTAGTCAAGTACACATCCTAAGGGCTTTACCAACATGTAACAGAGAGACAATCAGTATACACGTTAAGGTAAAGAGTAACCAGATAGCATATTATCATGTCGAGCAAGAAAGTCCTCCCTATATATGTCCCAGCATCCACTACAATATACATCCAATGTACAGTAATGGCCTCTAGGGCATACATATAACTAACACACGAGCCAAGCCCGTTCAAACTCTCAAGTAGCCAAGGAGTCAAGCAAAGAGAACTACAATGGTTGTATTCTCTTTACTTAGTGTTTTATTACTTGTAGTATGTGATAATACTTCATATGTTACTTTAAATTTCTAGTTTGATCCTAGGTTAGTTTGCTTAGCACCCTAAAAAATTAAATTGTAGCATGTTTGATGCATTACAAACCCTTGTGAGGTGCTAGATAAACCCAACAGCTTGTGGGTGTTTGATATGATCATCACCTACTGCCGGCGTACTGACGAGTGTTTAGAGTCCTACACAGAGGTTTCCTGGTTCATGCGAAACGAAATAGGAGCACATATGTGATATGTGCGGGACGGAGATTAATGTGTGTATTTGATACCGCATTCTATTCTCGCGATATGTGATTTCGGTCGGTTATATGTGATATAGCCGGGTTATCGGATCAAGTGTTGATTCGATTAGTTGATTCGTATGATATTAGTCGGTTGTATGTGATATAACCGGATTATTAAATCAAGTGTTGATTTGATAATTTAATGTATACTTATATATTTGATTTATTAACTTACATTAACTAATATTTCCTCACTAAGTATTCTTTTCTCACTTGTGTGCATATAGTATATATGTGATATATATTAATGTACATTTTATTGTGTCATGCTTGATGATACATGAAACATGGGTGAATGAGACTTAAAATATAGTTAGCATAATCCTAGGGTTTTTATTTATCAAAGTAATTCTAAAATGGTTGAATTTGTCATGGTAGAAGTTTTGAGAAAGCTTGTGGATAACCATTAACAAAGTCCACTCTTTTTGTTTTGCAATAGATATTTATTAACTCAACCATTATACTAACCATAGTCAAGTATCTACAAGGGTTAGTGTATGACACTAACTCACCCAGGTTCATATTCTCACCTCATGAGTTTCATTTGTTCATCACTTCATCTTCTTCTTCCTCATGAATAGCTTTCTGGCTTTTGAAATGGTGTGAAAATATTGTGAGAAAATTAAATCTAAAGTGAGCTCATTTCCTACTTCATCATCCTCTACTATTAGCCATTTAGTTTAGGGTGTTTACTTCACTAAACACTAATTTAGTGAAGAGGTAGCATGAGCTTGAGTCTCCTCGACGTAGATCATCTTCAGCCTTGAAGACTTCGAGCAAGTTTGCATCTTTCACCTTGTGGATCCTCTCAAGAGTTCGAGAGATCATTACTCGCAGCAAAGGGACTTCTACAAGGAGCATTTGAAGTGAAGGACCAGTGTAAAAAGGTTGTATTCCGCATTCACTTAGTATGTAAAGTTGTTTACATGATGTTTCGTTTAAATATCTAGCTAAGATTCTAGGGTTAGGGTTCTTTAGAACGTCAAAAAATTTGAAAACGGCATGGACAATGCCTCCTGAAACTTTGCTACCACGCTAAGTAACCCTACAGTGGTATCAGAGCCAAGCTAGAGATTTAAACGATGTTTATTAGATTACGAAACCGAAACTACTCCGAAACTTGAAACCCTATGATCCATTTTCTGTCGAATTTTTAATGGTGTCAAAAAAAATTTTAAACAACTGCAGAATGTTGTATGAGATATGACATGAACACCAAGAAAATTTGAGGTGGTTTTGTGGAAAAGTGGCCAGCCACAGCCAAAATTTCCGAGCTCCTCGACCCAATTTTGGAGTTTTGACTTCAAATTTTTATGGTGTTCCAGTCTCTGGGTTTTGGTGTTTCAAGTGTTTTTGTTTTTGCTAAATTTGCATGTGATGTTAACTTTCTGCAAAGGCAACTCGGAGTGTTTCGCAGTCATAATTCTAACATGTAGTTGGGTTATTTAGACGATGTTAAAAAGATTGAACGGATATCAATAACCCAATTTTTCCCCGCTGGAAATTTTCCAAGTGTTATATTTTTTCCAAGTTTAAAATTTTCAGAAAATAATGCAAGCGATTCTGTGGACCCTCTAGGAGAACGATACCCAAACTCGACTTTTTGGATCGCGGAACCGCGGTAATACCCTAGGGTTTGTGGCAGTTCCATGGCGACATGAGTGAGGTATGGATCGGCCCTTCTATGGATGGTTCATAGAAGCTGTGGCGTGTTCTGGGTATTTTTTGAACTCCGCTCAAGTGTTGAGCTTGTTGGGAAATTTTGGGTGCTTGCTTATTCGATCGAAAAGTTTAACTTTGTCTAGCTATCTATGATTTTGATACAATATTTGGAATCTACATAATTAGTTATGAGATAACTAGTTTGAATTTTATAAGTCTAGCAGTTTAGTCTCATTTGATCGGTTGCCACGGGATTTTGATGTTGATCAAAAGTCCGTCGCAATCACGTAGTGTACGTGGATACTCGCCGGGTAACCTTACTAGATAGCCACGCCCTATAGCCTAGACCAAGTGACTGTAGGAGAACCCCGTCGCCAAAAGCATCCATTCGGGTGCTCGCGACCTCGGTGTTCCGGCTTAGTGCACTTCGTCGACGGCATCGGGGGTGCGGCCGTCTACTAAAGTTTTCGATGAGCATTTGATCAGGTTATCGGGAATCTTGTTGAATTACCCGACAAGTTATTGGAAAGTGTTTTCAATATCGAGACTAAAATGGGGGTTTATAATTGTTAGGCATGTGATGTCTAAGGAATTGGCATGAAATCCAAAGTATATGATACATTGGGTTTATGATGTCTAAGCTGGTTGCGGATTCCAATTGTTGAGTTTTTCACCTTCTTTTCTACGACAGTAAGTGTAATATATGGTGTATCGCCGGTTTCGTTGCTATATGTCAACGACAATTGGGATACGCATATTTACTTACGTTGATGACATGTGATGTTATGTGTTGTTGTGATATGTTATATTGGATCGTCGTGTTTTGAATAGCCAGGGGTTTTTATGTGAGATGAGATTTTTTCATTTTCATTCATATAAAAACTTGTATGTAATATTCTTTTATTGGAGCACTTCCGGGTTGAGGATGATGTCACCATTGTTGTATATTATTTACTTTTCTGCATTAGGATAGACCCAAGGCGGGGAGCACAAGTAACCGGGTTCTAGGGTCTAGTAGGAGACCATCTCGAGGAGTCGAGACCGAATCTCCTAACTCTAGAATTGGTAGGGTTTCTTGCCGCTCTCGTAGAGGCCTAGGGATGTGGGTTTGGCTATGCATCATGACCGTTGAATCCTCATTTTTTATTGGCTTAATTAAAACATGGAATTCCTAGTATATCCAATATTTCATTTGTGTTCTTCTGCTGCTGATATTCTGTGATGTGATCACTTGATATGCTGAGATGAATGCCTATATTATATATATAAGATATAATTAATATTATTGCTTTCGTATCATATGTGATGCTTGGGAGGCATATTTTGATGGGACTTCATTAATGAGATTAATGAAATAAAAGAAACCTAAAAGATGTTGTAGAAACTTGTTTAAAAAAACCGGTAGCTCTAGTTCTTGCTTTGCATAGCGGTATTCATTTTAGAATATCCAGTACCTTATTCCATAAGGAAAGAGCCGAGATCCCTTCACCGGGAGTGACCTCTTTAGAAAAACTGGTAGATGCTACAACCCACTCGATTTGTCTTTTGATTACTTCTATAGTTTTTGTTTTGCATAGTGGTATTTGTGAAATATCCTGCACCTTATTCGATAAGGAAAGAGCCGAGATCCCTTCACCAGGAGTGACCTCTTTAGTAAAACTAGTAAAAACCTAAAAAACACTCCTTTTTAAAATTCACTCGATTCTACAACGATATCAAGTTCATTACGCAAAAGGTTTTCATAAAAAACCTGTCGTAGCCCTCCGTCATTTCAGATAAGTACTACTTAGTAATTGTGCTACGTTTGTTGGCCTGCGTCAAGGCGCAGTGTGCGGTAGCTAACTAGTGCTTATATGCTGCATACGATGCGATTGGATTAGGGTAGTCGTGCGACTTTGTTGGCCTGCGTCAAGGGTCGTGCGGGTGGGTTTAATTCAATCAGGAAATGTACGGGTTGAACTTGACTAGTGAACTATGGTTTGTTGGCCTGCGTCAAGGTCATAGGACGCTAGGGGCAAAAGTATTATCGCGAATTTCAAGTGTAGAAATTTGCGATGAGATTGCATACTTTCTATGAGATAGTTGGATCCTGATACCCACTGCGAGTAAGAGTTACTCATGGGAGAGTTTTACACATTACAATTAGCCGATCAAGTAGGTGTCTAGAAAGGTGTTAATGGGGTTACTCCCCTGTGAAAATGAGGTTTATTTTAATTAGGTCCGTGCGAAAGCACGGGGAACCTCCTTCAAATTACCGACACTGGCCTGGCCGAAAAATTGGCGAACTTGTACGGTGTAATTAATCCCGGCTAGTCTTATCTTTTAGGGTTTGAAGGAAGATTTGATAAAAAATAGTGGGAGCCATCTTGATTATATAAACTAATAACCAATCTAATCTTGTAAGAGCGCACGCAGAGTGTTTTCTTCTCCCTCTCTCCTGGTATCGACCTTGTCATGCCTTAATCAAGATAATAATATAGATGCATTGACTGAACCTGCTTATTATACTGAGCTATGGAACGTTGGTTCCGCTCTATCTTATAATTGTTATAAGTCCGAACAGGAAATAGGGGAATATCCGGATTCCCATGCCATCCAATCGAAGAAAGTGCATGTTGATGCATCTTCTTTGGGTGTGTTTATTACCGAGAACTATTTTTCAGTATCCTGTACATCCTGGGTATGTGATACCAGATCAGGATCCCGTATATGTAATATGTTACATGGTCTACAGATATGTAGAGAACTGGGAATAGGTGATATGTCTCTATGTGTTAGAGAATGGTGCAAGTGTTGCAGCCAAATCAGTTGGCAAATATCTCTTTGTATTAATACATTGATTCTTAATAAATGTTATTAGATAACGAACCTGATATACAATATTACATCAGATTCTTTATTAAGTTAAAGAAGGATATAATTCTGTATAGGGGATAATGTTGTGAACATTTTCCTGAATCAAGAGTTGATTCAATCAGGCACGTTATGTAATGGCATATAAGTTCTAAATCAAACCACAGTTCAAAGTATGTAGAACACACACAAGAGAAATAGTTAAGAAATGAACGAGTCCTTCTTGTGGCATTGTAGACTTGGTCATATCAATGCGACACGACTAGCTAAAGTTACAATAAGGATGAATATTAGAATCTGTTCGAATTTTCATCTTATGCTACTTGCCAGTCTTGTCTCAAAGGTAAAATGACCAATACTCCGTTTACTGGAAACAGAAAAAGAGTTAGTGAACCCTTGGGAAGGATACATGATGATGTATATGGTCCTATGTCTACAAATGCCAATGCTGGTTCTTTGTACTTCATTATATTCATTGATCATCTCTCAAGATTCGAATATATGTTCTCGTTGAAACACAAGTTTGAAAATTTTGAGAAATTCAAGGAATATAAGCTTGAAGTTGAGAACCAGAAGGGTAGAAGTATTAAGTCCTTCGATAAGATCGGAGAAGGGAATACTCTGGCATGGAGTTCCTGGATTTTCTAAAAGGAGAATGTGATTCTTTCTCAGCTTACTTCTTCGAGTACACCATAGCACAACGGTGTATCGGGGCGGAGGTATCGCATCCTATTAGATATGGTTCACTCTATGATGAGTACTGCTGAGTGGCCTGTTTCCTTTTGGAGTTATGCACTTGAGAAGCTGCATACCTATTGAATCAGGTTCCATCCAAATCAGTGCCTACCACTCCATATGAGATATGGTATAGAAAGAGACCATGTCTTAAACGAGTTAAAATATGGGGTTGTCCGGCCTATGTTGAAAAGCATAATCCAGACAAGCTCGAGACAAGGTCAGTTCTGTAAGTTTGTTGGATATCCCAAACATTTGTGAGGGTATATCTTCTACCACACTGAGAAGCAAAAGGTGTTTTGTTTAACAGCATGCCACCTTTTTAAAAGGAATTTCTTGTGAATAAATTAGTGCTCAAGAGGTAGAACTGGAAGGAGTTCCAGCTTGACAAACTTACAGCTGATAATTTGGTGAAACCAAAGAATTCAATAGTCTCCAACGAAGCTCAGCCTCTCCGTGAATCTCGTAGGATTCCTCATCCACTTGAGAGACACTACAGTCTTCTCGGTGACAGTGGGAGCGAGGATTGCATCATGGTTGAAGATGGACAAACTAGGTTCAGGCAGGCCATCATGAGTGGGGACTCTGTGTAAAGGCTGGATGCTATGTAATCAAAGATAGAATCTATGTACACCAACAAAGTATGACTTTGCATGTTGCACATGAAGGGGTAAAACCCATTAGGAGCAAATGGATCTTGAGAATATTCTTGGTGTAAATGGAAAAGCTGAGACTTTCAAAGCTATGCTTAAGTCCATCAGGATCAATGCGCGCATCACGGAGTTGGAACATCTATTTTGATGTGATAGTTAATAAGTTTGACTTCATCAAAATGGTAGATGGACCTTGTATATACAAGAAGGTTGTAGAGAGTGAGGTTGTCTTACATGTATTGTACGTAGATGACATACTCTTGATAGGAAATGGTTTCTTATGCTATACTTAGTCAAGCCCCTCTTATCACGAAGAATCTCAATAGAAGATCTGGATGACACCTACTACATCTTGTGGATTATGATCTATGGTGATAGATCTATGTGGATATTGGGAGTGTCCCAAATCTAGGTACATTAACACCATAGTAAAGGGGTTTAGTATGGAGGATTCTAAGTATGGTGGTTCGCCCACTTACTCATGGATCACTCTCTCCAATACTGATTTGGAGAGAGCTCATGTATAAGGGATAGACTATGCTTCGGCAGTAGGCTCTATCATGTATGCGATGTTATGTACCAGACTAGATGTAGCTAATTTACTAGGAGCAGTGATCAGGAATCAATCGGATCTTGAGAGAATCACTAGAAAGTTGTGGAGGACATTCTTAAGTACTTGAAAAGCCCTAAAAGAAATTTCTTGGTTCGAGGTTCCAGGGTGATGTAGGGTTCCTAGGCACTCTAACAAGGTTCTACAAGGCATCAACCATGCCCGATTAAAATTTTAGCCGTGCCGAACAACCCTAAACAAGATCTTTGCTAGATTATTAGGGTTTCAAATGCAAGTAAACATCTTTACTATCTAAGTGAAGAAGAAAATACAACCTTTGTAGATCGGTCCTTCACTTCATAAGCTCCTTGCAGTAGTCCCTTCGCTGCGATCATCGAACTCCCGGACTCTTGGACGGCTCCATGAGAAGAGGGCAACAGTTTTGCTAACGGTTTTGCTAGAAGTCTTCGAGGCCGAAGATGATCTACGTCGAGGGAATACGAACTCAAACTACCACTTCACCAAAGTGAAGCAAACACCCTATACTAAAGTGCTAGTCTAGTAGAGGATGGTGAAATAGGAAATGGGTTCATTTTAGAATTTCTTTTCTCACAATATTTCTCTCTCTTTATCAAACCCTAACAAGCATTTGAAGGAGGAAGAAGATGAGCTCAAGAAAAATGAGAATGAAAAACTAAATCAAGAGAGAGAGTGAACCATGGGTGAGTTTATATCATATATTAACTCATGTAGAGACATAACTATGGCTACATTATAATGGTTAGGTTAATTAATATCTCAAGTAAAACAAAACTAGTAGACTAAGTCAATGCAACCCTAAGCATCATGAAGCATCATGCATGTGAGCTCATCATCCACTAATTTTAGAATTACTTTAAATATAAAAACCTAACACTATAATTAGTATGGTATAAGTCTTATACACCCATGTAAGTTGTATCAACAACCATGATACAAAATGAACACAAATAAATATATATCACATATATATTAAGTTGTGCACAAGTGAGAAAAACAAATACTTAAGTGAACCAATGTTAGTTAATGTAAATTAGTATATCATGTATACAATTATACACTAAATTATTAAATCAACACTTAACTTAATAATCCGGTTATATCACATATAACCGGCTAACATCCAATGTATCGACTTATCGAATCAACCCTTGATTCGATAACCTGGTTATATCACATATAACCGATCGATACAAACATCACGAGAATGGAATACGGTATCACATACTCGCATTATTCTCGGTCCCGCACATATCATATATACGCTCCTATTTCGTTTTGCCTGAGCCAGTAAAACCTCTATATAGGACTCTAATGACTCGTCAATACGCCGGCAGTAGGTGATGATCATATCAAGCACCCACAAGCCGTCAGCGGTACTAGCTGGACATAACGGCTACCCGGGTATTAAGCGATCAGAAGTCAGCAAGCAAGCCCGCTCCAACTCCTGCAAAAAGCCTGACAGTGACACTACCGTACAGTCCGGTCTCCTCGTCTGATATGTCGCATATCAAGTCTAGGGGTGGTTAACGTCAGACCCCAATAACCGATAAGTCATGCCGATGCGAGGCTCATAACGGGTCGAGAAACTACTGGTAACACTTACCAGTAAATCTCTAAACCAGCCCTGGCCAGGGACTTCCCTGTTATGGCCAATCGAGCATAGCGCAACATCAACCCCCAATACCGGAAGAGACGAAACCCCTCCTATAGCTCATTGCCTCCATGTGACTCGGGACTGTACGCAAAAACCACCGTTTTGCACGCCCTCTTGGACGTGGTAAGGTGTAAATCAAAGCACAGTGGGAATCACATAAGACTCTATGACGATCTCGGGTCTACAGACTAACCTATACCGGTGTCACCAGAGAACTGCCATCTGATATGAGGTATAATACCATCTAGGAGTTCTCGGCGAGTCCATCCAGTGTACCCAGTCGCTACTGAGCACCCGTATATCATCTCTGATGTCAAACACCAATGGATATGGGATCATCCATCGCCCATCTATATGGATCGAGAAGGTATACGCTAGTCTACTCTGGTATATCGATGCCCTGTCTCAATACACCCACGACTAGGGACATTAAAGGATGTACTTATGGACTACCTTGTCCCCACTAGTATGATCTGCATCATAGTCCAGATATTCAAGTACTTATCCTAAGGGCTTTACCAACATGAAACAGAGAGACAATCAGTGTACACGTTAAGGTAAAGAGTAACCAGATAGCATACTATCATGTCGAGCAAGAAAGTCCTCCCTATATATGTCCAAGCATCCACTAGAATATACATCTCATGTATAGTAATGGCTTCTAGGGAATACATATAACTAACAATCTCCCACTTGCACTAGGGCCATCTGATAACAGTGGTTGTAGTATCTCATAGTCAACCATCCTATAAAAGTCTCTCTCTGGGAAAAGGCCTTTGTGAGTAGATCCGCCGTGTTGTCCTCTGAGTCTACTCTCCTGACCTCGATCCCCTGGAGATCAACCATCTCCATGATCAGGTGACACTGCCTTAGAATATGTCTGGATTGCTGATGGGACGGGCGTTCCTAGGCATAAGCCACAACTCCATTGTCACACAATGATAGGAACGAAGTTCATCTCATGAACTAATATACACCCAGACTGCCTCTTTGGTAGCATCTTTGGTAACAATGTATCTCGCCTTTAATCGTCTAGAAAGTCACGGTATCTAGCTTGGAACTCTTCCAACATACCGTCCCTCCACTGAGGGTAAAGACAATGCCTGCGACTGACTTTCAGTCGTTCTTATCACCCTGGAACTTTTCCAGTGATTCTCCTCAGGATCGATTGATACCATCTCACTATAACTAGTGAGTATCCGAACATCCAATTCGATCTATCTTATAGATCCAAACCCAGGATTTAGGAGGCATCACTTTGATCCTATATGGAGAATCCTTGTGATAAGTGGAGATTGACCGAGCGTAGCATAGGAAACTATTTCCCTATCAAGAGTATGTCATCCACGTACTCTACGAGGATCACCACCATACTCTCTACTACCTTTTTGTGTATACAAGGTTCATCTACCATTTTGATGAAGTCAAACTCTTTGACTACCACATCAAAACAGATGTTCCAACTTCGCGATGCCTGTTTTATCACATAAAACATCTTGCACACGTTTCCGCTGCTCCCACTGTCTACGAAGCCCTCTGGCTGTGTACTTATAGACGCTCTCTTCCAAAATATCATTTAGAAAAGCAGTCATGACACCCAACCACCAGATATCGTAGTCATGGTATGTAGCAGTGGCAAGTAGGATCTGGATGGACTTAAGCATAGCTTTGAAAGTCTCAACCTTTCCATGTACACCAAGTAATCTTCTCAAGATATACTTGCTCCTGATAGGGATTTAACCCTTCAGATAAAGCAACCAAAGTCCATACTTTGTTGGTGTATAAGGATTCCATCTCAGATCGTTAAGCATCCAGCCTTTCTTACAGAGTCCCACTCCTGATGGCCTGCTCGAAACTAGTTGGGTCATCATCTCATGATGCATTCCTCGCTCCCACTGTCATAGAGAAACCGAATTATCTCTCAGGTAGGTGAGGAACCCTACTAGATCGGCGGAGAGGCTGAGGTTCGTTGGAAAATATTGAATCCTCCGGTTCTACCAAATTATCAGCTGCAGTTTGATTGGCTGGAACTCCTTCCAGTTCTATCTCATGACCACTAATTTCTTCTCAAGAAATTCCCTTTCACAAAGGTGGCATGCTAAGAAACAAAATATTTTTTGTTCCTCGGTTAGGTAGAAGATATTCCCTTGCGAATGCTTGGTGTATCCAACAAATATTCACATAGCTGACTTTGCCTCGAGCTTGTCCGGATTTTTCTTTTCAGACATAGGTCGGACAACCCCAAATCTTAACAAACTTAAGATATGGGCTCTTCCCTTTCCGTATCATATATGAAGTGGTAGGCAACTGATTTGATTTGAACCCTATTCAATAGGTATGCAGCTTCTCAAGTGCACAACTCCCCAAATGGAAACAGGAAACTTAGTAGTACTCATCATAGAGCACACCATATCACATAGGGTGCTATTGCTCCGCCCCGATATACCATCGTGCAATGGTGTATACGGAGGAGTAATGCTGAGAGAGAATCTCATTCTCCTTTAAAATGGTCCAGGAATCCCGTGCTCAAGTATTCTCCTCCCAGATCACATCAAAGGACATAATACTTATACCCGTTTTTGATTCTCTACTTCTAACTTATATTCTGTGATTATCTCAAAAGTTTCAAACTTGTGTTTCAACAGGAACATATGTCTGAATCTTGAGAGATCATCAGTGAATGTAATGAAATATAAAGAACCGGTCCTGGCATATGTAGACAGGGGACCTTCATACATCAGCATGTATCAATCCCAAGAGTTCACTAACTCTTTCTCTGTTTCCAATAAATAGAGCTATGGTCATCTTATCTTCGTGACATGACCGGCAAGTTTCATAAGATGTAAATTCAAACTAATTTAAATATGCATCTAAATTTTACTTCAGCTAGTCGGGTCGCATTGATATGACTTAGTCTACAATGCCTCAAAAAGAATTCGTTCATTTCTGAACACTTCCTCTTGTGTGTGTTCTGTATACTAAGAACTGTAGTTTGATTTAGAACGTCGATGCTTTTAGATAACGTGCCTGAACCGATCAACTCTTGATATAGGAAATGTTCAAAACATTATCCAACAATACAAAATTATATCCTTCTTTACTAATAAAGAGACTGATATGATGTTGTATATCAGGTTCGGTATCTAATAACATTCGTTCAGAATCAATGTATTCTGGTAATATAGGGTGATAACTACCAATAGACTTGGCTGCAACACTTGCACCGTTTCTATCTCATGAAACTAATCACCCGTTCTCAGTTCTCTACCTATCTGTAGCCCATATAACATATTACATATGTGGGATCCTGATCCGGTATCACATACCCAGGACGTAAAGGATACTGAGAAATAGTTCTCTATAATGAACACACCCGAAGAAGATGCATCATTATGCACTTTCTTTGTTTGGGCGGCACGGGAATCCTGGTAATCCGTTATTTCCTGCTCGGTCTTATAACAGTTATAAGTTGGAGCGGGACCAACGTTTTCCAGCGTAGTATAACAAGCGGGTTCGGTCAATACATCCGTATTATTATCTTGATTAAGGCATGATATGGTCGCTACCTGGAGAGAGAGAGAAGAAAACACTTTAGCGTATGCTCTTACAAGATCAGATTGGTTATTATTTTATCTAATCAGAATGGCTCCCACTGTTTTTATCAAATCTTCCTTCAAACCCTAAAAGGAAAGACTAGCCGGGATTAATTACACCCTACAATTTCGCCAATCTTTCAGCCAGGCCAGTGTCGGTACTTTGAGGGAGGTTCCCCGTGCTTTCGCACGGACCTAATTAAAGTAAACCTCGTTTTCATAGAGGCGTAACCCCGTTGACACCTTTCTAGACACCTACTTGATCGGCTAATTGTCCTTTGTAAAACTCTCCCAGGATTAACAATTACTCGCAGTGGGTATCGGGATCCAACTATCTCATAGAAGGTATGCAATCTCATTGCAAATTTCAACACTTGAAATTCCCGATAAATTTGCCCCTAACCTCCTATGACCTTGACAAAGTCCAACAAACCATAGGATACTAGTCAAGTTCAACCCGTCATTTCTTGATTGAATTAAACCCACCCGCACGACCCTTGACAAAGGCCAACAAGGTCGTACGACTACCCTAACCCAATCTGCATCATATGCATAAGCAGATAAGCACTAGTCAGCTACCGCACACTACACCTTGACAAAGGCCAACAAACGCAGCACGAATACTAACTACTACTTATCTGAAATGACGGAGGACTACGACAGGTTTTTCTGAAAACCTATTGCGTAATGAACTTGATATCGTTGTAGAATCAACTGAATTTTGAAATGGAGTGATTTTGAGGCTTTCATTAGTTTTGCTAAAGAGGTCACTCCCGGTGAAGGGATCTCGGCTTTTTCCTTATGGAATAAGGTGCAGGATATATCATATATATCACTGTGCAAAGCAAGAACTAGAAAAGCAATCAAAATACAAAACCAAGGGGTGTAGCATCTGCTAGTCATTGCTAAAGGGGTCACTCCCGGTGAAGGGATCTTGGCCCTTTCCTTATCGAATAAGGTGCATGATGTTCTACAAGGAACACCGCGATGCAAAGCAAGAACTGTAGCTACCTGTTTTTGAAAATTCGATTCCACAACATCTTTTAGGTTTCTTTTCTTTCATTAATCACATTAATGAAGTCTCATCATTTAAGTCATCTAAATATCACAGATAAATACGACGTACACTTATGCCATCCGTATTCGCCTCGATGACCTCTCGTGCACCGTTAGGTTAGGTAACTAACGGCAGAGCGGGGCAGGGCTAGCGCAGGTGTAAAACATAAGTAACGTCTATATAATATATCATATATACTATATACAGTATCTATCACAACATATCAAATGATCACATCACAGATATCGCAGCAGAAGAATCATATGAAATAATGGATATACTAGGAGGTCCGTGTTTTAATACGAGCCTGTATAAAACACGGATTCCACGGTCGCATTGAATAGCCAAACCCATACCCCTAGACCCCTACGAGAGCGGCAAGCAACCCTGCCAATTCTAGAGTTAGGAGATCCGGACTCGACTCCTCGAGTTGGTCTCCCACTGGACTTCTAGAACCCGGTTACTTGTGCTCTCCTCCTTCGGTCTACCTAATGCGGAAAAGTAAATAATATACAATGGTAACATCATACTCATCCTGGAAGTGCCCCAATAAAAGAATATTACATACAATGAATTTTACATGAATGAAAATAAAAACCCTCATCTCACATAAAACCCCCGGCTATTCAAAAACGCGACGATCCAATATAACATATCCAGCAACACATAACATCACATGTCATCAACGTAAGTAAATATGCGCATCCCAATTGTCGTTTACATATAGCAACAAAACCGGCAATATCACATATTACACTTACGGTCGCAGAAAAGAAAGTGTAAAACTACAACATTTGGAATCAACAATCTCTTTAGACATCGTAAATCCAAAATATCACATACTTCGCATTTCATGCCTAACTTTATGAATTCCACATATTGTATCGCATTCCAGATAAATAGACAGTATTAAACCTTCCGATCGAATAATCAAATTGTTGGAGATAGTGCCCTCAGAGTCAATTATAGGATCACAGGCACGTGATTGCAATGATTGAGGGAGGATCTATCCCGGTAGGACAGTCTTACTCGAGATGATAGTATGCTATCTGGTTTATCTTTATCATCGTGTACTGCTTTAGGTGACCTGACAGGTCGCTATTACACGTTGGTAGAGCCCCTAGGATTCTTGCTTGACTGCCAGCAGGATGAGGGCGATCATATACGTGGGAGCTGGTAGTCTATAAGCACATCCTTAAAAGGTCCCTAGTCGTGGGAGTTTCGAGACAGGGCATCGATACTCCAGAGTAGACTAGTGTATACAGTCGAGACCCCGACGAGGGGCGGTGGCCGGTCTCACAAGCCACTGGTGTCAGTTGGTTCACCTAAGATGTATACAGGTGCTCATTGGGTTATGAGTACACCGGACAGGACTCACCGGGAACATGCTAGTTGGTCTTATACCTGACGTCAGATAGCAGTTCCCTGGTGACATGTGTACATGTTAGTTCATCGACCTGGAGATCGTCATTTGTCTCGTGTGAGTTCCTACTGTACTTTGATTACTACCCTACCACGCTCAAAGGAGACGTGCAAACAGGTTTTAGTTGGGTACAGTCCCGAGCCACATGGAGGCAGTGAGCGGATCTTCAGGGGTTCGTCTCTCCCGGTATTGGGGGTGAGGTCGCGCTGTGTCTAGGAGAGCCATTACACGAAGCCCTCGGCCGAGGCAGGAGATTTACTGGTAGGTATTCCAGTAGTATCTCAGGGTGTTCTGGGCTACACTCCGACACGACTTGTACCGCTTTTGGGGGTCTGATTTTTACCAACCCCCTAGGCCCGCCATGCGATACTCATAGACGAACGGACCGGACTGTACGGATATTGTCACTGACAGGCTCAGTAGGGTGTCAGAATGAGTTCGCTCATCGACGTCCCTTTTGGTCAATAGCTGGTGGCCCGTCACGTATGGCTAATACCTCTGACGTGCTAGTGGTTAAATCCACAGCCATAGTATTGACGAGTCTTTAGAGTCCCCCACATTCTGTTACTCAAGCTTTCGGGCGAAACGCTGTAGAGGCCGTATGGAGATATGGCACGGTTCGATCAGATACGTGCGGTATTGCACGGATCAGGATCGGACGGTTAGTACTAGAGGCCGTATGGAGATATGGCAGCGTTCGATCAGATACGTGCGGTATTGCACGGATCAGGATCGGACGGTTAGTACTAGAGGCCGTATGGATATATGGCAGGGTTCGATCTGATACGTGCGGTATTGCACGGATCAGGATCGAACGGATATTACTAGCCGGCTTTGGTTTAAGTCGGATCCTAGTATATTACAGTGTAGATTTTGTCTCATTGCAGTTGTATTTCGGTCGGAATACAGATGCAGGTGTGTATGCACAGTATCGGGGTTTTCCTGTAATTTATTACGGGACCAGTTTTCTGGAGTTGCCAGTTTGCTTTCCGTTTCAGCCATATTTCTTTGTATCGTTCATTGGCCGAAGATTGGTGGAGGAGGGCTTATTTGCATTTGTGCAAATAAGTATTTGTGGAGGGTGTTCTTTGCATTTTGTTGGATCATGATGGTTGCACCATCTCTTGACCATTTGACTTCTTCTTTCATGATTGCTTGACTTTTTGTAGCAATCATGGTTGTTGATTAGTTGATGGAGTATGGATTTGTTTGTGATGATTGTTTCTTATGATGACCTTTTCTCTCTTGCATTATGAGAGTGGTTCCATCATCCATACACAACTCTCTTCATTTCTCACTCTCCCCTCACCATGGTAAGGCCGGCCAAGTAGTGGGCTGTCCCAAAATTTTGGGTAGGGAAATTTTGTTCTTTTGGCTTCACAAAATCCATTTAGCTCCTCCTCCAAAAGATATAGTTCATTCCTCCACCAAATGGCAAACTCCATAACCCCAAATGAGACATGGTTCTACACCATTCTGCAGCAAACCTTGGGCACGTCGACTCGCCAGCTTCGTGCCCGAGTTGCCTCGGTATAGAGGCGGGAGCCCGTAAAAGAAGCAGGCGAAGTGGTGCCCTTCCGACGAGGAGGTGGAGACTGGAGATTCCGCAGGAGATCGGGACGACGACGAGAAGACCGGAGGACACGGATCGCTCGGTATATCTCTCTTCCCCATCTTGTTGTTAGCTAGGACTAGTTAATGGTTCGATCCGGGTTCTAGTGCGCGGTGGTGCCGGTTCAAGAAAATTTAAAGTTAGCCATCGCTTCCGCATTTGGCCTCGGGATGGAGGCCGGGGCGCCGCCGTGCACTTACAGTGATATCAGAGCCTCGCCATTAACATAGTCTAGCTTTGTCTAATGTGTTTTACATTGCTAATCGAACAAAAATCCCAAAACCCGCGTTTTCATGCATATCAGTTTCTGTCGAAAAATTTTTGTCTCGAAAAATTTTTCAGGGTGTTGCAGAATGATGTGCAGGGAATCCTAAGAACACTGTAGAATTTTGGTCACCTGATCCTTCCGTACGACCGCGGAACCGCAGCCATAACCCCTCTTTGGCCGCGGTTCCGCCGCAGGAATTTGGATTCACGTCACCAATTTTTTGCAGTGGGCTTTTGGGCTGAAAATAGGGTTTTGGTATACTTTGTTTGGGCCCAGATTTTCTGTGAGTGCTACAGTATTGCTTGGGGGCCCACTTGGTAAAATTTGATCGATCGGATATTTTAAACACATGAGTTCACAGTATTTACATTATATCTGCGACCGTGAATGTCACTTGATCGGTAAATCCTGTCTAACTGCTATAGCCCGGTTAGACGGATTTGCGAACGTGACTTTCACGTTGATGTTCTGTGTTATGCTGTGATGTTGTGGATTGGTCGTGGGGGATAGCCTGGATGCAATGCTAGTACAGATTTTATTGTATTATGTACATTTGATATTGCGGGGCGAGCGTCCGACATGTGGACTACCGTCACTGCCTGATTGTATTATTATTTTGGGGCACGACCAGGTTGCGGTCGATGTACCCGTTGTATGTATATTTTACTTTCTGTACTAGGATTACCCCAAGGTGGGGTGCACGGATAGCCGGGTTCTAGAGGGCAACGGGCCCGCATCTCATGGCATTGAGACGGAGGGGGCTTCACTCTAGGATTGGCGGTCTATTCGCCGCACTCGTAGGGGGTACAGGTTGACCCAGGAGGGGTGCCCAAGTTACCAGATTCCATGAAGTGCTGGGTGGTCCATTCACGGTGCTGGGTGGTCCATTCACGGTGCTGAAGGGGGCTGCCTCGCTTCAGGTTTTGGCGGGTAACTTGCCGCGCCCGTAGGGGTCTAGGATTTCATTGCACAGGCTATCCACACGACCTGGGGAACGTCGGGTTTCAGTAGTGGCTCTGTGAAACCCGGGGATCCCAGATATCTGTATTGTTCTGTGATGCTATACATTTCTGTGATGTTGCATTTTATCACTCCTTGAGCGAAATATAATATATTGGTATATATATTAGTAGATGTTGTATATGTTTTGCATCCGCGCTAGTCCAGTCCCCGCTCTGTCGTTAGTCAGCTAACCTAACGGGTAATGACGGGACCCAGTGGCGAATGCGGATGGCATATACGTACATCAGTATATTTTCGTTCTTTGTGGTGTGATCTATTGATGGGACTGCGTTGATTCGGATCAATGCAAGTTAAAAACAAACCTAATCTGATGTTGTTGGAACACTTTTCAAAAAGCTGTTATTGCAAGGACGTTCATTTTTGTTTTGCATCGTGATATTCAGTTGGAATATCCTGCTCCTCGGTCGACGAGGCAAGGGCCGAGATCCCTTTACCGGGAGTGACCCTTTGGACAAAAAGTTTACGTCAGGGCATTAACTTCACTATAGCCGATTACTTTTGCTTTGCATCGTGGTATTCAGTTGGAATATCCTGCACCTCATTCTACGGGGAAAGAGCCGAGATCCCTTCACCGGGAGTGACCTCTTTAGCAAAGGTTTTCGTCACTATATTTTTAAAAGCTATCCATTCCTTCAACGATATCAAGTTCTTTACGTTAAAGGTTTTCGCCAGAAACCATTCGCAGCCCTCCGTCGTTTCATATGGGTAGTCAATAGTATTCAAGCTGTGTTTGTTGGCCAAAGTCAAGGCACAGTGTTTGGTAGCTGTTGGTTATTCATATGCAGCATAGATAGATGCGTTGGTTTGGAACAGTCGTACTGCCTTGTTGGCCAAAGTCAAGGGTAGGTACGGGTGGATTCAAATCAACCTGGAGAATGACGGATAGAACTTGACATGTGACTTATGATTTGTTGGCCAAAGTCAAGGTCATAAGAGCATGGGGTAGAAATCACATCGGGAGTTTCTAAAGAAACTGAAACTTGCCAGATATGCGCATACCTTCTGGAGTGTGATAGCATGAGTGGATTCCGTCACGTTATCATGCGATGATAGTTGGATCCCGATTCCCACTGATGAGTTAGTTTACTCCTCTGGTGATCCCGACTAATTCTTCTTTCAGGTTTGGAGGAGAATTTGACGGTACAGTGGGAGGTTTCCAGATTAGATAAATTGGTAACCATTCTGATCTAGGTTAGAGTGCACGCTGAGTGTTTCTTTTCTCTCTCTCTTTGGCAGCGACCATTGACCCGACCCTAAGACTATGACTCAGTGACCAAGTTGACCGAACCTTCTTTAACACTGGCTTTTGGATTGTCAGAGTTGCAAACCTCATTGCCACTCTTACTTTTACCCTTTTCTCCAGGACACCCCGTATTACTACGAACGTCCACTTCCATTGGACAAAACCATCGTATAGTTATATACGAACTCGAAGGTATTCGAGGATGGTTTCCGGTTCTGGAGAAAACGAATAGGACTATTCAGTTGTCTTTTCCTTTTACCTTCTCTCAGGTTGCGAGTACTCCTTGGTTTAGGAGTAGTACACCTATTACGCAAATTGGATAGTCGTCTTCCAAACCTTAGGCTGGTGCCGAACGGTGGGGAATGAAGAAAACCAATTAGCATAAAGATGGTGTGCAGAAGGTATTAAGTTAAGACAAATAAAGGGATTAGTAGGAGGGCATAGTAAATTGCGACTGCTATTCACGACCAAACCAAGTATTTCTTCGCCAATCCTAAATCACCTTTGTATTTCTCCAGAACACTCCGTATCACTACGAAGATCCACAGTCTATTGGATACTCCATCGTATGGTTATATACGAACTCGAAAGAAACTTGTTCCAGTTCGGGGATGGATTCTGGTTTAGGATAAATAGGAATAAGGTTTATTCGGTTGTCTTTTATCTTCACCTTCTCTCGCTTTGCGAGTGTTCCTAAGATTAGGGCAGTACACCCATTATGCTTATTGGATAGTCTTCTTCCAAACCATAGGCTGGTGCCGAACGGTAGGGAAGGAAGAAAACCATTTGGCCTAAAGGGGTGTGCAGAAGGTAATGACTAAAGACATATAAAGGGATTTGGAGAGGTGGCAAAGAATTACACGGTTACAGTTGTGAATCTGGATAATGGAAGAGGCATTACTAGGAATACCAGGATACCCCATCGAAACATTTCAATGTTTCAGTTTCACTGTGTACTGTTAAAGGAAAACTGATTTCCCAGTTAGACACTTGCTCCAGGGTTTGTATATACCAGGTATGATTCTCACATCTGTATGGTTTTACAGATGATGAGTGGGAGTAAGTTATTGGGAATTGGGTGATCATCCTCATTATATCAGGATTCGTTGTAATCGGTGATATTTGAGGAAGTCACCTGGGTTGGTTGCCGGACGGCAAATATTTGGTTTTGAATATCCGCTGTTATGCACCAATTTCAAATTGATACATCTTTACGTCTATTTTTATAGAGTGAGATATATCTTTTTGAAATTATGTCTGTGACATTTACCTATATCAGTGGATGGTTAGGTAAGGAGCATTAAACAGCGGTGTAATTCTTCTTAACCATAAGTACAGTTTTCAACCTACGATACGCAGTGAATAAGTTATCAGACTCAAGGGACTTATACAGAGTATTGTATGTTGTCCAGCGTCCATGAGAACAGAGGGGTTGGTCCTCGTACTATATTCGGTTTACTTATGACTTCTCTAGTTTTTAGACAGGTGTTTCGTGGAAACACAGGGTCCGAATTTTGAGAAGTTATAGGTATTTGAATAAAGTAGAGAACCAGGTATTGCAAGTATCGGGATTCTTCAAAGTGATCGAAGATGTAGATACTTGTGTATGGTATTCAGTTGATAGTAATGATTAAGAGATCTTGCTTCTCTTTCAGGTTATTCATAATTGGAAGCAGTCCTAAGTTGAGTAATGCTGATCGCCCTCTTTCCATTTAGTTGACATGCACTGGAGACAGCTGCATGATTTGAATCTGGTTCAATTAAATCAGTGCCTCTGGTTCTATATTTGATATAGAACAGTTCATATCTTAACGATGTTAAGGTACGGGGAGTTGTCCGGCTTATGATTAAAACCAGACACTAGACAACTCAAGGCACGTTTTCTGTAATGGCTGTTTGTGGGTTGACCCAGGCTATGACGAGGGTTGATTTTCTACCATCTGGAAGATCAATAGTGATATTGTTCTAGACTCGCCACAGTTTTAAATAAAATGGATTTTTTCAGAAAAACAGTAGTGGGAGTATGGTAGAACTGGAAGTGATTCCAGAACCACAAACGATTACTGAAGATTTGATAGGAACCTAAAGATTCAATCTGGCTTGACATTCCATTGGCCACTCCGCAGAAAAGGTGGGTAACTTCAGGCACCCGAGAGGTACTCCGATAGCCTCAAGGACGGTGACAAGGAAGTTCTTGTTTACCCACACTTGCCATTGCTGTTGTTCTAGGCTGCGAGACCCGACAGGAGGATGAGTATAGCGTCGTTCTAAACTAGCTTTAGAAGTGTACGTGTATATGACTCTGCCAGAGGGTTGTCGTAGTCAGTGGGAGCAGCGGAAGCATTGGTGGACAGGTGGCTTATGTCTATTTATAGACTAAAGCAGATATAGCGGAGATAGATCATCAATTTCTAATGTGACAGTCATAGATTTGACTTCATCAGAATAGGGGATGGATCAGTTGAGAAGGTAGTAGGGTGTGATGTCATGGTACATGGATGACATACACAGAGTAGGAAAAGAAACTCCTATACTACGATCGGTTATACTTTGGTCGTCATACAGTAGTTTCTCCACATGGGACTTGGACATCATAACAGACATACTGATTAATAGATCTATGGTTTTAGATCTAGATTTGGGTGGTTTCCCAATCAGGGTACTTAGACGGCATTCTAAGAGTATTTAGAATGGACGACTCCTGGCACGGTAGTGTACCTGCAGGTGATGGAGTCACCCTCTCTAAAGGTGTCTTACAGACTAAAGAGGAGAGGGATGTGCATGATTGACAGATCACTTGCTTAGGCAATTGAGTCAATCATGAGATGTCAAGTACCACACCAGATGTTGTTCTTGCACTAGATGCAATAAGTTGACATTGATCCAATCCTGAAGAAACAGTCGGAAGCAGTTTTAAAACATAAGTGGATGTTCTAGGGATATGATAACGACAGCCTCATTCGGGAGACGGTTATCATTCCAGGCTTCCAAGGTGACCTGGACGACAAGGAGGTTGTCAGAGTTATATTTTTCCTTCTGACGAGGGGCGGTATTTTGGACAGGTGGTCCAAGGCAATACTGAGGGAGGCATGGCGCAGGATACTGATTAAGTTCAGTTGACGATACAGTCTAAGAAGTTTGGATTTGAAGTTCATTTATGAGCTAGGTCCCATCAGACATCCAGACACATTCTAAGACAGGTATTGCTCATTTCGGGAGATGGTTTTCTCCGTGAATTTGAGATTATAGAGAGACATAGAAAGAAACATCAAAGCGGATCCACTCACTGAGGCTATTCCTCGAACGCAATAGTTTCGCAAACCAGCTTTGTAAGACTGACTAGTAGAGGAGTTGGGTGTTCGGTATCACACGGGCTGTGAGTATGCGACATCGCAATAATTAGCCTTGAGTGCAAGTGGGAGATTGTTGGAGATAGTGCCATCAGAGTCAATTATTGGATCACAGGCACGTGATTGCAATGATTGAGGGAGGATCTATCCCGGTAGGACAGTCTTACTCGAGATGATAGTATGCTATCTGGTTTATCTTTATCATCGTGTACTGCTTTAGGTGACCTGACAGGTCGCTATTACACGTTGGTAGAGCCCCTAGGATTCTTGCTTGACTGCCAGCAGTATGAGGGTGATCAAATACGTGGGAGCTGGTAGTCTATAAGCACATCCTTAAAAGGTCCCTAGTCGTGGGAGTTTCGAGACAGGGCATCGATACTCCAGAGTAGACTAGTGTATACAGTCGAGACCCCGACGAGGGACGGTGGCCGGTCTCACAAGCCACTGGTGTCAGTTGGTTCACCTAAGATGTATACAGGTGCTCATTGGGTTATAAGTACACCGGACAGGACTCGTCGGGAACATGCTAGTTGGTCTTATACCTGACGTCAGATAGCAGTTCCCTGGTGACATGTGTACATGTTAGTTCATCGACCTGGGGATCGTCATTTGTCTCGTGTGAGTTCCCACTGTACTTTGGTTACTACCCTACCACGCTCAAAGGAGACGTGCAAACAGGTTTTAGTTGGGTACATTCCCGAGCCACATGGAGGCAGTGAGCGGATCTTCAGGGGTTCGTCTCTCCCGGTATTGGGGGTGAGGTCGCGCTATGTCTAGGAGAGCCATTACACGAAGCCCTCGGCCAAGGCAGGAGATTTACTGGTAGGTATTCCAGTAGTATCTCAGGGTGTTCTGGGCTACACTCCGACACGACTTGTACCGCTTTTGGGGGTCTGATTTTTACCAACCCCCTAGGCCCGCCATGCGATGCTCTTAGACGAATGGACCGGACTGTACGGATATTGTCACTGACAGGCTCGGTAGGGTGTTGTTAGTTATATGTATGCCCTAGAGGCCATTACTGTACATACGATGTATATTGTAGTGGATGCTAGGACATATATATGTAGGACTTTCTTGCTCGACATGATAGTATGCTATCTGGTTGTACTTTATCTTAACATGTACTCTGATTGTCTCTATATTACATGTTGATAAAGCCCTTAGGATATGTACTCGACTACTGGGACTATGATGAGATCATACTAGTGGGGCCACGATAGTCGGCGAGTACATCCTATAACTGTTCCTAGTCGAGGGTGTATCGAGACAGGGCATCGATGCACCAGAGTAGACTAGCGTATACGCATCTTGACCTATATGATGGGCGATGGATGATCCCATATCCATCGGTGTTTGACATCAAGGATGGTGTACGGGTGCTCAGTAGAGACTGGGTACACTGGACGGACTCGCCGAGAACTCCCAGATGGTATTATACCATACGTCAGATGGCAATTCTCCGGTGACACTGGTACAGAGTAGTCTGTTGACCCGAGATAGTCATAGAGTCTTGTGTGGTTCCCACTGTGCTTTGATTTCCATCATACCACGTCCAAGAGGGCGTGCAAAAAGGTGGCTTTTGGGTACAGTCCCGAATCACATGGAGGCAATGAGCGATAGGAGGGGATTCGTCTCTCCCGGTATAGGGAGTTGATGTTGTGCTGTGTTCGATTGGCTATAACCGGAAATCCCTGGCCAGGGTTGCTGAGATTTACTGGTAAGTGTTATCAGTAGTTTCTCGAACCGTTATAGACCTCAAATCGACACGACTTATCGAGCTACTGGGGTCTGACGTTTACCACCCCTAGGCGAGATATGCGACATATTAGACGACGAGACCGGACTGTACGGGAGTGTTACTGTTTGGATTCACAGGAGAAGTTACAGGCTTTCTTGTTGATCTTCTGAGCGCTCAATACCTGGGTAGCTGTTACGTTTAGCTGACCGCTTGCAGCTTGTGGGTGTTTGATATGATCATCACCTACTGCCGGCGTATTGACGATTCTTTAGAGTCCTACACAGAGGTTTCTTGACTCAGGCAAAACGGAGTAGGAGCACATATGTGATATGTGCGGGACCGAGGATAATGCGGTATGTGATATCATATTGTATTCTCGCGATATTTGATATCAGCCGGGTCATCGGATCAAGTGTTGATTCGATAAATCGGTACGGATAAATATTAGCCGGTTATATGCGATATAGCCGGATTGTCGGATCAAGTGTTGATTCGATAATTTAATGTATAATAATATATATGATATATTAAATTGCATTAACTAATATTTGCTCACTAAAAGATTCTTTTTCTCACTCGGGTAATACATTGATATATATGCGATATATGTTAAATGTATTATTTTATTTAGTTACGATAAATATTATATATGTGATATATAATATTGTAACATGATATGATAAATAATGCAACTTGTTTAGTGGAGTTTAAACATGATTAGGGTTTGGATTAGGGTTAAACATTCTAGAAGTTTCTAGAAGATTTTATTTTGTTTCGTGAAAGATATTTGTTCATGACTCGTGCTTTAACCAAACCCAAACCCTAACCCTAGTCTATTCTCTACAATGGTTAAGTGAACCATGGTTGCATAATCTATCATATTATTCTTTCTACTCATCACAAATGATTAATCTTCTTCTTCCTCCTTCATTCTTCCATGAAAAAGCTTGCTTGATTTTTCAAAGGTGATGAATAATTGTGAGAAAAAGATAAATAAATAGAGCAAAAATTCTACTTCATCATCCTCATCTTCCCTTGCCATTTAGATGAGGGTGTTCACATCATTTCATGAGTGTTAGCTTGTGTTAAAGAAACTTCGAGGTAGATCATCTTAGTATCGAAGATCGGAAGCAAAGGTTGCGTCTTTCTCTTCGTGGAACCTCTCGAGAGTCCGGAACCCGATGATCGCAGCGAAGGGACCACAACACGGAGCATATGAAGTGAAGGACCGGATCTACAAAGGTTGTGATCCCTCTCACTTAGTGTAAAATCGTTTAGCAAGTTGTTTTTCGCCTAATCTCTAGTTTAAAGTTCTGTATTCAGGTAGTTCGGCACGGCTAAATTTTTAATCGGGCATGGTTGATGCCTCGTAGACCCTTATGCGCGTGCCTAGCAACCCTACAGGTGTCAGGATGAGTTCGCTCATCAACGTCCCTTTTGGTCAATAGCTGGTGGCCCGTCACGTATGGCTAATACCTCTGACGTGCTAGTGGTTAAATCCACAGCCATAGTATTGACGAGTCTTTAGAGTCCCCCACATTCAGTTACTCAAGCTTTCGGGCGAAACGCTGTAGAGGCCGTATGGAGATATGGCACGGTTCGATCAGATACGTGCGGTATTGCACGGATCAGGATCGAACGGTTAGTACTAGAGGCCGTATGGAGATATGGCAGCGTTCGATCAGATACGTGCGGTATTGCACGGATCAGGATCGGACGTTTAGTACTAGAGGCCGTATGGATATATGGCAGGGTTCGATCAGATACGTGCGGTATTGCACGGATCATGATCGAACGGATATTACTAGCCGGCTTTGGTTTAAGTCGGATCCTTGTATAGTACAGTATAGATTTTGTCTCATTGCATTTGTATTTCGGTCGGAATACAGATGCGGGTGTGTATGCAAAGTATCGGGGTTTTCCTGTAATTTATTACGGGACCAGTTTTCTGGAGTTGCCAGTTTGCTTTCAGTTTCGGCCATATTTCTTTGTATCGTTCATTGGCCGAAGATTAGTGGAGGAGGGCTTATTTGCATTTGTGCAAATAAGTATTTGTGGAGGGTGTTCTTTGCATTTTGTTGGATCATGATGGTTGCACCATCCCTTGACCATTTGACTTCTTCTTTCATGATTCCTTAACTTTTTGTAGCAATCATCGTTGTTGATTAGTTGATGGAGTATGGATTTGTTTGTGATGATTGTTTCTTATGATGACCTTTTCTCTCTTGCATTATGAGAGTGGTTCCATCATCCATACACAACTCTCTTCATTTCTCACTCTCCCCTCACCATGGTAAGGCCGGCCAAGTAGTAGGCTGTCCCAAAATTTTGGGTAGGGAAATTTTGTTCTTTTGGCTTCACAAAATCCATTTAGCTCCTCCTCCAAAAGATATAGTTCATTCCTCCACCAAATGGAAAAATCCATAACCCCAAATGAGACATGGTTCTACACCATTCTGCAGCAAACCTTGGGCACGTCGACTCGCCAGCTTCGTGCCCGAGTTGCCTCGGTATAGAGGCGGGAGCCCGTAAAAGAAGCAGGCGAAGTGGTGCCCTTCCGACGAGGAGGTGGAGACTGGAGATTCCGCAGGAGATCGGGACGACGACGAGAAGACCGGAGGACACGGATCGCTTGGAATATCTCTCTTCCCCATCTTGTTGTTAGCTAGGACTAGTTAATGGTTCGATCCGGGTTCTAGTGCGCGGTGGTGCCGATTCAAGAAAATTTAAAGTTAGCCATCGCTTCCGCATTTGGCCTCGGGATGGAGGCCGGGGTGCCGCCGTGCACTTACACAAATTCCCAAGATTTCCTAAATAGCTCAACACTTGAGCGGAGTTCAAAAATTCCAGAATATGTCACATGTACCAATGGTCCAGCCGTAGAAGGGTCAAGCCAACGCCTCACATGTGGCAACGCCGTACTGCCGCAAACCCTAAGGTTTAGAGGCAGTTCAGATGGTCACATAATAGTTAAGGTTTGTGTTCTTCTAGAGGGTCCATCGCGTTACTTGCACGGTTTTCCGAAAGATTTAAACCCAAGAAAAATTCAACACTTGAAAGTTTTTCGTGCCGGGAAAAAATGAGTTAATGATATCCGTTCGAACATTTTAATAGTTTCTAAATTATCCCGAAAAAGAACGAAATTAAATTTTCCGATCGAATCAACGAATTCAAAATAATCCCCAGAACACTCAACACTTGAGTCAGATTAAAAATACCCAGAAATATGTACAAGTACCTACGGATATTACTGCACAAAACACTAACTCTAATTATACTGTTCCGCCGCGGAACCGCCGCGCAAGCAAGGTATTGCCGCGGTTCCGCGGCGCTTTAGTGGAATTAGGATGTCGTGTTTTACAGTAACTCTTAGAATTCCCTGCTGATTTTTTTGAGTATTTTTAATGCAGAAAAAATCATATTTTTACTAAATTTCCAGAGAGGGGTCTATTTTGACGTTTCGGGATTCGATCGGAGTTTTAACTTTGTATACACGTCGCCTAATACTCTAGCTAGGCTCTGATACCACTGTAGGGTTCCTAGGCACTCTAACAAGGTTTTACAAGGCATCAACCAAGCCCGATTAAAATTTTAGCCGTGCCGAACAACCCTAAACAAGATCTTTGCTAGATTATTAGGGTTTCACATGCAAGTAAACATCTTTACTATCTAAGTGAAGAAGAAAATACAACCTTTATAGATCGGTCCTTCACTTCATAAGCTCCTTGTAGTAGTCCCTTCGCTGCGATCATCGAACTCCCGGACTCTCGGACGGCTCCATGAGAAGAGGGCAACGGTTTTGCTATAAGTCTTCGAGGCCGAAGATGATCTACGTCGATAGAATACGAACTCAAGCTACCACTTCACCAAAGTGAAGCAAACACCCTATACTCAAGTGCTAGTCTAGTAGAGGATGGTGAAATAGGAAATGGGTTCACTTTAGAATTTCTTTTCTCACAATATTTCTCTCTCTTTATCAAACCCTAGCAAGCATTTGAAGGAGGAAGAAGATGAGCTCAAGAAAAATGAGAATGAAAAACTAAATCAAGAGAGAGAGTGAACCATGGGTGAGTTTATATCATATATTAACTCATGTAGAGACATAACCATGGCTACATTATAATGGTTAGGTTAATTAATATCTCAAGTAAAACAAAACTAGTAGACTAAGTCAATGCAACCCTAAGCTTCATGAAGCTTCATGCATGTGAGCTCATCATCCACTAATTTTAGAATTACTTTAAATATAAAAACCTAACACTATAATTAGTATGGTATAAGTCTTATACACCCATGTAAGTTGTATCAACAACCATGATACAAAATGAACATAAATAAATATATATCACATATATATTAAGTTGTGCACAAGTGAGAAAAACAAATGCTTAAGTGAACCAATGTTAGTTAATGTAAATTAGTATATCACATATACAATTATACACTAAATTATTAAATCAACACTTGACTTAATAATCCAGTTATATTACATATAACCGGCTAACATCCAATGTATCGACTTATCGAATCAACCCTTGATTCGATAACCTGGTTATATCACATATAACCGATCGATACAAACATCGCGAGAATGGAATACGGTATCACATACTCGCATTATTCTCGGTCCCGCACATATCACATATGCACTCCTATTTCGTTTTCCCTGAGCCAGTAAAACCTCTATGTAGGACTCTAATGACTCGTCAATAGCCGGCAGTAGGTGATGATCATATCAAGCACCCACAAGCCGTCAGCGGTACTAGCTGGACGTAACGGCTACCCGGGTATTGAGCGATCAGAAGATCAGCAAGCAAGCCCGCTCCAACTCCTGCAGAAAGCCTGACAGTGACACTACCGTACAGTCCGGTCTCCTCGTCTGATATGTCGCTTATCAAGTCTAGGGGTGGTAAACGTCAGACCCCAATAACCGATAAGTCATGCCGATGCGAGGCTCATAACGGGTCGAGAAACTACTGGTAACACTTACCAGTAAATCTCTAAACCAGCCCTGGCCAGGGACTTCCCTGTTATGGCCAATCGAGCATAGCGCAACATCAACCCCCAATACCGGGAGAGACGATACCCCTCCTATAGCTCATTGCCTCCATGTGACTCGGGACTGTACGCAAAAACCACCGTTTTGCACGCCCTCTTGGACGTGGTAAGGTGTAAATCAAAGCACAGTAGGAATCACACAAGACTCTATGACGATCTCGGGTCTACAGACTAACATGTACCAGTGTCACCAGAGAACTGCCATCTGACGTGAGGTATAATACTATCTAGGAGTTCTCGACGAGTCCATCCAGTGTACCCAGTCGCTACTGAGCACCCGTATATCATCTCTGATGTCAAACACCAATGGATATGGGATCATCCATCGCCCATCTATATGGATCGAGAAGGTATACGCTAGTCTACTCTGGTATATCGATGCCCTGTCTCAATACACCCACGACTAGGGACATTAAAGGATGTACTTATGGACTACCCTTTCCCCACTAGTATGATCTGCATCATAGTCCAGGTAGTCAAGTACACATCCTAAGGGCTTTACCAACATGTAATAGAGAGACAATCAGTGTACACGTTAAGGTAAAGAGTAACCAGATAGCATACTATCATGTCGAGCAAGAAAGTCCTCCCTATATATGTCCAAGCATCCACTAGAATATACATCTCATGTATAGTAATGGCCTCTAGGGCATACATATAACTAACATGTGATAAGAACGACTGAAAGTCAGTCACAGGCATTGTCTTTACCATCAGTAGAGGGACAGTATGTTGGAAGAATTCCAAGTTAGATGCCGTGATATACTAGACGATAAAGGATGAATACATCGCTACCAATGATGCTGCCAAAGTGGCTGTCTGGGCATTTCTTGTTCATGAGATGAACAAGATTCCTACCATTGAGCTTCCAATAGCTGTTACACAAATGGAATTGTGGCTTTGACCAAGGAACACCGGTCTCATTAGCGATCCAGACATTTTCTGAGGCAAGTATCACCAGATCAGGAAGATGGTTGATCTCCAAGGGATCAAAGTCAGGAGAGTAGACCCGGAGGTTAACACGGCGGATCCACTCACCAAGGCCTGCTTCCCCAAAAACTATTTGAGAGATTTTGGGATGGTTGAGTATGTGATACTACAACCACTGCTAAATTGTTGGGTATTGGATACTACAACATATGGCCTTAGTGCAAGTGGGAGATTGTTAGTTATATGCATGCCCTAGAGGCCATTACTGTACATGTGATGTATATTGTAGTGGATACTTGGACATTTATAGGGAGGACTTTCTTTCTTGACATGATAGTATGCTATCTGGTTGCTCTTTGTCTTAATATGTATATTTGTATTGTGATACTGTCTTGCTCTCACATGTTGATAAAACCCTTAGGATGTGTACTTGACTACTAGGACTATGATGGAGATCATACTAGTAGGGCCAGGGTAGTCCACAAGTACATCCTATAATTGTTCCTAGTCGATGGTGTATCGAGACAGGGCATCGATACTCCAGAGTAGACTAGCGTATACGCTTCTCGACCCATGATGATGGGTGATGGATGATCCCATATCCATTGGTGTTTGACATCAGAGAAGGTATAGGGTGCTCAGTGGAGACTGGGTACACTGGACGGACTCGCCGAAAACTCTGCAAGATTAGATTGGTTATTAATTTATCTAATCAGGATGGCTCCCACTGTTTTAGTAAAATATTCCTTCAAACCCTAAAAGGAAATACTAGCCGGGATTAATTACACCCTATAAGTTCGCCAATCTTTCGGCCAAGCCAATGTCGGTACTTTGAGGGAGGTTCCCGTGCTTTCGCACGGACCTAATTAAAATTAACCTCATTTTCCCAAGTGCGTAACCCCGTTAACACATTTCTAGACACCTACTTGTTCGGCTAATTGTAATGTGTAAAACTCTCCCATGAGTAACTCTTACTCGCAGTGGGTATCGGGATCCAACTATCTCATAGAAGGTATGCAATCTCATTGCAAATTTCAACACTTGAAATTCCCAATAATGTTTTGCCCCGAACGATCTATGACCTTGACAAGGTCAACAAACCATAGACCGCAAGTCAAGTTCAACCCGTCATTTCCTGATTGAATTAAACCCACCCGCATGACCTTTGACAAGGTCAACAAGGTCGCACGACTACCCTAATCCAATCGCATCATATACTTATGCAGATAAGCACTAATCAGCTACCGCATACTACGCCTTGACAAGGTCAACAATCGCAGCACAAATACTAACTATTACTTATCTGAAATGATGGAGAGCTACGACAGGTTTTTAAGAAAACCTTTTGCGTAATGAACTTGATATCGTCGTAGATCGAGTGATTTTGAAATGGAGTGTTTTTAGGCTTTACTAGTTTTGCTAAAGAGGTCACTCCCGGTGAAGAGATCTCGGCTCTTTCCTTATCGAATAAGGTGCAGGATATTCACAATACCACTATGCAAAGCAAAAACTATAAGAGCAATCAAAACACAAACCGAGTTTGTAGCATCTGCTAGTTTCGCTAAAGAGGTCACTCCCGGTGAAGGGATCTCGGCTCTTTCCTTATCGAATAAGGTGCTGGATATTCTACAAGGAATACCGCTATGCAAAGCAAGAACTAGAGCTACCAGTTTTTAAAACAAGTTTCTAAAACATCTTTTAGGTTTCTTTTATTTCATTAATCTCATTAATGAAGTCCCATTTATTTTGCTTCCCAAGCATCACATATGAAACGAAAGCAGCAATATTAATTATATCTCATATATATAATATATAGCATTCGTCTCAGAATATAATCAATGATCACATCACAGAATATCGCAGCAGAATAAAACATATGAAATATTCGATATACTAGGATTTCCATGTTTTAGATTAAGCCTGTATAAAACCACGGATTCCCACGGTCGTGATGAATAGAAAATCCCACACCCTAGACCCCTACGAGAGCGGCAAGCAACCCTACCAATTCTAGAGTTAGGAAACCCGGTCTCGACTCCTCGAGATGGTCTCCCACTGGACCCTAGAACCCGGTTACTTGTGCTCCCCGCCTTGGTTCTATCCTAATGCGGAAAAGTAAATAATATACAACGGTGACATCATCCTCAACCCGGAAATGCCCGATAAAAGAATATTACATACAATGAATTTTACATGAATGAAAATAAAAAAAACTCTCATCTCACATAAAACCCCCGGCTATTCAAAACACGACGATCCAATATAACATATCACAGCAACACATAACATCACATGTCATCAACGTAAGTAAATATGCGTATCCCAATTGTCATTGACATATAGAACCGAAACCGGCGATACACCACATATTACACTTACTTCCGCAGAAAAAAAGTGAAAAAGTACAACAGTTGGAATCCGCAACCACCTTAGACATCATAAACCGAAATATCTCATATTTTGGATTTCATGCCTAACCAAATGAATTCCTTAGATATTGCATGTCTAACAATTATAAACCCCGCATTTTAGTCACGATCTCGAAAACACTTTTCAATATCTAGTCGGGCAATTCAACAAGATTCCCGACAACCTGATCGAATGCTCGTCGGAAACTTTAGTAGACTGCCGCACCCCCCGATACCGTCGACGAAGTGCACTAAGGCAGAACACCGCTGCCGCGAGCACCCTAACGGATGATTTTGGTGACGGGGTTCTCCTACAGTCACTTAGTCGGGGCTATAGGGTGTGGCTATCTAATAATGTTACCCGGCGAGTATCCGCGTACGCTACGTGATTGCGACGGACTTTTGATCTCATCAAAATCCCGTGGCAACCGATCAATTGAGACTAAACTGCTAGATTTATAACATTCAAATTAGTTATCTCATAACTACATATGGATTCCAAATATTGTATCCTATCACATGATACCCGGACGACGTTAAACTTTTCGATCGATTCATCAAAGACCCACAATTTCCTGACAGCTCAACACTTGAGCACAATTTTAATAATACCCAGAATATGCCACAGTACCTATGCACCAGCCGTAGAAGGGCAAACCCAATCCTCACTCATATCACCACGGAACTACGGCAAACCCTAGGGTATGACCGTGGTTTCGCGATCCAAAAAAGTCGAGTTAGGGTTTCATTCTTCTAGAGGGTTCATAGACTTACTTGCATGTTTTTCCGAATACGTTAAACTGGGAAAATGGGTTTTTGATAATCATTCGAACTTTTTAACTTCGCCAAGATAACATGCGAATAACCCGAAACAATGTTAAAACTATGAATATGAAACACTCTGAATTGTTTATAGTGTAAGATTATATCACATGCAAAATTAGCAAAAACAAACAACACCTGAAACATCAAAACCAAGTCTTTGGAACACTCAAAAAATTTCAAGAGGGGATCTCGGATTTGGGCCGAGATGAGCTAGGTGGTGGCCGGCCAAAATATCTTGGATTTTCCTGAAATTTTCATGGTGTTCTTGATCACTCTGTACTTGTTTAAAAAAAATTTTGACAACATTTTAAAATCGGCAGAAACTTCATTTTCACGTTTCAAGTTTCGGAGTATTTCGGTTTCGTAATCTTAACAAAATCCATATAAATTTCTAGCATGGCTCTGATACCACTGCAGGGTTGCCTAACACGGCAGCAAGTTTTCGGGAGGCATCTCTCATGCCAAATTAAAATTTTGCCGTTCTAGCTAACCCTAACCCTAGAATCGTATACTAGAAATCGACGGAATGAATGCAAACTACTTTGCAAGGGAAAGTGAGCAAGGATACAACCTTTGTAGACCGGTCCTTCACTTCATTAGCTCGTGTAGTAGTCCCTTTGCTGCGATCATGAAGTCTCGACTCTAGAGAGGCTTCCTTGAAGAAACGAACATGCTTGCTTCGAAGTCTTCGAGGCCGAAGCTGATCTACGTCGAGGAGACACTAACCCAAGCTATCTCTTCACTAATCATGGAATTAGTGAAGCAAACACCCTATACTAAATGGCAAGTAGTAGAAGATGATGAAGTAGGAATTTTTGTTCACTTTAGATTTCATTTCTCACTCAAAATCATCACCTTTTAAAAAAGCTAGAAAGCTTTTGTGAAGAAGAAGAAGAAGAACAAGTGATGAAAATGAATTATTATGTGAGATTAGAAATGCAACTAAGGGTTAAGCATGTCATGCTTAACCCTTGTAAAGAATTAACCATGAGCTAGGGTTAAAGGTTAGGTCAAAAAAATATTTTAAGCTAGACAAAGAGAGTGGACAAAATCAAAGATGCCTTGAAGCTTCTACAAGCTTTCAACAAATATCAACCATTACAAATATCAACCATTACAAATATCCATAATATTTGAACTAATTAATGATAAAATATAAACTCTAATATTAACCCTATCATGGTTTAACCCTCATTAACCCTAGTTGCATTTGTAACCTAGCTTGATACATTTAACATATATCACATATACATCAATGTATCCAAAGTGAGAAAAGAAATCTTAAGTTAACTAATATTAATTAATGTAATGTAATATATCAAATATATAATTATACATTAAATTATTAAATCAACACTTGATTTAATAATCCGGCTATATCACATATAACCGACTAATATCAAATGTAACATCTTATCGAATCAACACTTGATCCGATAACTCGGTTATATCACATATGACCAATCATGTCACACATCGCGAGAATAGAATGCGGTATTACATACTCGCATTAATCTCGGTCCCGCACATATCACATATGTGCTTCTACTCCGTTTCGCTTGAGCCAGGAAACCTCTGTGTAGGACTCTAAAGATTCGTCAATACGCCGGCAGTAAGTGATGATCATATCAAACACCTACAAGCCGCAAGCGGTCTGCTAAACGTAACGGCCACCCGGGTATTAAGCGATCAGAAGATCAACAAGCAAGCCTGCTCACACTCCTGCGAATCCAATCAGTAACACTACCGTACAGTCCGGTCTCTTCGTCTGATATGTCGCATATCTCGTCTAGGGGTGTAAACGTCAGATCCCAGTAACTCGATAAGTCGTGTCGATATGAAGCTCATAACGGGTCGAGAAACTACTGATAACACTTACCCGTATATCTCTAAAGCAGCCCTGGCCAGGGACTTCCTGTTATAGCCAATCGAGCACAGCACAACATCAACTCCCAATACCGGGAGAGACGAAACCCCTCCTATCGCCCATTGCCTCCATGTGACTCGGGACTGTACCCAAAAGCCACCGTTTTGCATGTTCTCTTGAACTTGGTAAGGTGGAAATCAAAGCACAGAAGGAATCACACAAGACTCTATGATGATCTCGGGTCTACAGACTAACATGTACTGTCACGATCCGAAATTGGCACGTGACGGCCCTTAAACTACGCAACGTCTACAGGCGTAACGTAATTTAAGTAAGCCGAAAACCCAGCAATCTAAACTATCAAAAGTAGTAAGTGATAATAGCATTTTCAAAACTTTTGAAATCTCAAACCAAATTCTTTAAAGTCCAACTTTAATTTCTTAAAAATTTTGGCAGCACCTCTTTTGTAAAAACTTACCCCAAAAATAGGTACAACATAAATATAAAGTAAAGCATCCCCAACGGGAGAAAATCCATGCCCAACGGCGGAAAACAACCACCACAACAGATATACGACGCCATAGCAAAGAAATAAAAGACGATATAAGTAAAAAAAACTGCATAAAAAACATCCAAGTCACCAAAATATACAATATAGTCCTCACATCAAGTCTCTAAGTCATACACATGAAAGTAGTAGATGGAGAGTACAGGATACAACGAATATACAATAAGCAACATCGGATAACCGTAAAACCCACCTATACCAAAACTGTACACAGTCAGCCGTAACGGTATCCGCCGCAAAAGATGATACGAAAGATGAAAAGCCTGCCGCGACTGCCCTGAGGGACTACCTGCAAAACACTGTGGCACAACGTGGGTGAGTTGCCAACTCGTGAATAGTAAATAACATATGCAGGTAATCGCAAGTATGCACGTACAGCGCGAATCTAATACATGCAAGCGGATAGCAATAAATGGTCATATGTATGCAACAGTCATGAAATGTACGCTAGCAGTTATAACTAATACATGAAGCAATAATATGACAATATGTATATGCAACAGTCATGAAAGATACTCTACCAGGTACTACTAATACATGAAGCAATGCATATAACATAAATGAGGAGTATGGAAATAAAACATGTCATTCTCACGGAATCCTGACCTCGTGATAAGACCAAAGTCCATCAAGACAATCTAAATCCCAAATTTCCTGAAATCAGCCCCCAAATTGGCTCTCATATCCTATAAGTCTCATATATCCTGAATGTACAATATCAAGTATATCTCATATATCCTGAACGTACAATATCAAGTAAACCTTATATATCCTGAATGTACAGTGTCAAGTAAATCTCATATATCCTGAATGTACAATATCAAGTATATCTCATATATCTAATATCCAGTATTGAGTAAGTTTCATATAAAGTGAGTGTCCAATATCGACACCCAAAAACATCATGAAATAAGTGTTTATCATCGACACATAAATATTGATCTATCAGGTACTGTCACCACGACTGGCCCCCTGATAGGTACGTATCCATACGTACATGACTCCGGCGTGTATCCCCACGATACCCGTCGAGTCAAAGGTACTATCACCGGTAGGTACTTGCCCACCATCCAGGCTCATCGCCTAGCATCTGCGAACATCTTGCCGAGGGGAACCATACCTGGCTCCACCATGTACCCGCACACGGCCCACTCACTCCTCACATCGGGTAAATATCATAAATCTCATAACCGAGAAATCTCATGGTGGATGTTGAAATATCATATCAAGAGAAACCAGGTTTTTCAAATAATGCATAATTTCATGAAACAACCACGGTCCTCAAATCCAGAAAATATCAAGTAATGAATAAATATAAATGCATGAATCAATACATGTATATTAGCGTCCCATTCCACTAATATATATATATATATATAGGCATATATAACAGCGTCCCATTCCACTGTTATATATACTTAGGAGTAAAAATATCAGAGAACATAATATGAAATCCATGAATATAATATATGCAACATGAAACAGTAATATGAGCATATAAAGGAAAAACCGCTAATTAACTGCAACAAGTTAATATATATATCATGCGATTTCCTAATTTCCCCAAATCCATAAAACATCAAATAAAGGTGAACATGTAGCTATAGCCAGGTATGCGTAACCATGTCGATAGCAAGATATGCGTATCTACCTATCAATAATGATGTAATACCCTCCAGGTATATATGTAAGTAGGAATGCAAGCTATACATGTAGCTATGTCTCATATGTGTATATACCTGTCACTAATGGTGCGATACCATATGGGTATATAATTAACTAGCATGTAGGCATGGCAAGGTATACTACTATCATATGTGCCAATGCATAAGAATCAATGACCCCACGTCAATGACAAAATAGTACCACATAGGTATGTGTAGCCCTATCTAGGTAAGTGAGTATACATGTAAGTATGTATGCACGGTGTACATGTAAGTATGTGTGCATAGCAAGGCATATGTGTAAGTATGTAGGTATACAGGTATGCTATATGCCACATGCAAAAAATAAATAGGGATCATATCTCAATGTCCCTAAACAATATAATATCACATATGTATAGGTGTTGTACGTGTCATGGCAATTATTGACGGTGTGTGTGTGTAGCATACAATTAGTGCTCATGAAACATGAACCGTTAATAATAGTGTTGTGTCTTATTAATACTAAGTCCATACACAAGGAAATGAGATAAGCAACAAAGGTATACATGTACAACCAGTATCCGTATAATTCTAACTAATAGTCATGTCATTTAATTTAGCCCGGATGCATAACGCCATACGGACGATCCCCCTGTAGATGTTAAATCTACTCACCAACTTCCTGGCTAAGTAAAGCCAACTACTCGTTTTCCCCTGTTCGCAGCGCCCGAAGTCCCCGCCTGCGATCCTGAAAGCATATAACAATATAACAAGTATATATTAGCAATCGACCAATAACATGTACAACTACGTTTGACCGACGCACTAACTCCAAACATACTCTCAAGTGTTCGTCAAGTGGATAACGCGCGTAGCAATACTACGAAACAACCTCAAGAGCAAAAGCTATACAAAGACATGAACGACATCGGCACGACCCTAACTAGGAACGCAAAGCGACACAACTACCAAGCCTAGACCCTGATCATACCGATCGTGCATTCAAAACACAATAATAAACGTGGAATCTAATATAAATAACGTCGCAACGTCAAAAGAAACCCACGCCAAAACTTACCGAAATCTAGTAAGCAACATATATCATTTTAGCACAAAACTACAACTTTTTACCAAAACTAGAATTTACAAATATCACAAAATAGCAAGGTTAAACCATTTAAAGCTTTACTATAATTTTAAATCTCACTAATTAGGATTAGTAAAGTTTAGTTTGCTATTAGCTTAATTATCCAATTAGGAAAATATCATTTAACAATTTAGCAACTTGGTTAAGTTTTCATAAACTTCAATTAACAATTAACCATTTCATCAGGTTAAATCCTAACTTGAAATTCATTAAAAATTATCATGAATAGATTAAACATGAATTTAAAACTATAATTAAACAATTAAATAGCTAGCTTATGATTTAAACATAACAATTAAGGATTAGGGTTAAGGTTTTATACCTCACAAAAGATCAAAATCAAGCAACTAGAAATCCAAAGTTTGCTTCCAAAAAACCTAATTTGATGAAGATCCAAGCTTGATTGAAGATGAAGAATGATGGGTTTTGATTATATTTGAGTTTGGATTAATAAATTTGGATTTTTCATGAATTTTCCAAGCTTTAAAATGAAGAAATAAGGTGAAGAAGGAGATGGGGCAGCAAGGGGATCAAGTGGCCGACCAAGGGAAGAATGGGGGGAGTTTTGGTGAAGTGTGTGGAATTTTCTAGCTAAAAACACTAATTAATGCTAATAAATGCAAATGCCACCTTTCTTTTCTTTTCTTTTCTTTAAAAATTCAATTAATTTAACCAAATATCTGGATATTTTGGTGAGAAGGTTCTAAACTAATTCTAGTGATTAGATTAGTATAGATTCACATCAGTAGTAATTAACCAACATAAAAATGTAATTACCACTAATAAAGTACACAAATAAAGTATTAAAATAATATTTAATTAGGGAAAAAATTTATGTGAACCAAAACTTCTCATTGACCCCCAAAGCCCGTGCACTAGCTTCATTCTAGCTAAACTAGGTGCCGACAAGTCTATACAGAAGTTTGATCACAATCGGGTTAAAACGGAAAACACCGACTATTTTACCCTAAAAACGGAAAACTCGCAAAACGATTTCTAAAACGTTACAATCTTCCCCCCTTAAAGAAATTCGGTTCCCGCATTTAAAATTCTCACTAAGTGTACCTTCAAAGAGACGAGTACAAAAACTCTCAAATCTCGCTCGCAGCCTCCCAAGTGATCACCTCACTATACGGCTACGCCAAAGAACCTTCACATATAGCAAGACCCTTAACCGAAGTCCCTCCACCTGCCGATCCACAAAAACTATCGGCTACAGGTGAACGAAAGATCGCGTCCAAGCTAAAAGGTCTGATGCTGAATCATGTGAGAATGGTCATGAAGGTAATTGCGAAGTATCGACACAAGGAATACGGGTGAATACTCAATAATCTGGGTGGAAGTGTCATATTATAGGCAACAGAACTAACTCGCTCGAGGATATCAAAGGACCAACAATCTGGGACTAAGATTTCCAAACTCAACACACCATTTCATCGGAAAAATCCATAGGAATACATGATCTCCTACTGCGAACTCAAGTCTGAGACCACCACGGTCGGCATAAGACTTCTGTCTGCACTGGGCTGCTCACATCCTGACCTGAATCAACTGGATCTTCTCCGAAGCCTCACGACTAGGTGGGTCCAAAATCCTACTCTCGCAGAGTCAGAAAAACAAACTGGTGATCAACACAACCAACCAGACAAGGCCAGAAGGTTTGCCAATTGGAATATCTCCTAATAACAGCTATAGAAGGAGAACCCTATCAATGGCAAGCGACGATCCCAACTGCCAACAAACAAAAAGTACATACGCACAAGCATATCCTCCAGAGTCTGTATAGTCCGCTCTCACAAACCATCATCCTGCGGATGGAAAAAGCGGAGCTAAAGCTCAACCAGTACCCAAGGCTTCCTGAAGCTTCTGCCAAAGAAGGCAAGCAAAAATGGTGCCTCTATTGGATACAACGCATGAAGGAACTGTTACACTTTGAATTTCCGTTAGAATGTCTTTCGTGATAATTAGTGATCGTACGTGTTATTATATATATGTGTTCCTAGGATTATTAAGTTATATTTAGTAGTGTTTGCATATTGGAAACTTTCTTGTGTTAGTGCACACTTGCACACTTAGCCATTTTTGAGACTTAGGGTTTTTGGTAACATGTTAACCCTTCTTGTGTGCATGGTTGCTAACTCTTTCCCCACCATTTTAATCTTTTCAAAACCCTTTTTCATAATTCAAAAATCCAATTAAACAATGAAGCATGGTGGTTAGGTGAAACTTTGACTTTTGACCCCTTTTCTTCTCTCTTCTCTCTCTTTCCCTCATTCTGAATTCCAGCAGGAATTTCCAGCAGCAAACCCTCCATTTTCTCCATATTCTCTCTTCTTTTCATTCCCCTTTGATCCATACACAAAACCCTATACATATCAACTCATTTTCTTCACAAAATCATGGAAAAGTGAGGTTTTTGAGGTGTTCAAAGGCAAATCTGCACACTAATGGGAGAAGCTGGAATTTTTGGTGTTTTACAAGGTTCTTAGAAGGTATTAACTTATATTAGCACTCCTTTTCCTTACACTTGTAGTATTGTTTAGCAAAAATCTCATTTTTGTGCATTTTTAGTGATATTAGAGGACAATTGTGAAGTATATGTTAGATTGGTGTTCTCATAGTTTAGTTAGCTCCTTTAAGTGTTATTAGAGCCATTTTAACCAGGTTGTACTTCACTTTTACACTAAAATACCCTAAAGTTCCATTTTAGTGCAAAAGTGTGGTTTTTAACTAGAATTAAGGCCCTGTAGGATCTGCTGCTACCCGAGACATTTCAGAGTAAAACTAGATGTTACTGTAGCATGTATGGGGGGTATAGAGTGCATACACCAAACCTGGGAGCCCAATTCCCAAGTGAGGCCGCCGAAATATGCATTCTGGCCGCAAATTGCGGCCAGATGGGGGAGTTTTGGGTTGGGGTTTGGGGTGTAGGTGTCTGCTGCTATGTGGGTTGTTTTGGTATATATATTTTTGCAATATCTTTTCTGTATCAAAATCTGGAGGTGATTACCTATTTTCCCGTATTTTCAATCTTTCGCGACACGCGTGATACGTGTGTGTGGGTTTAGGGTTTCTGCGTATCGCGACGCGTCGGAGTGGTTCAGGCGCGTAACCACACGTTTTAGCGTATCGCGCACACGCGCACTTGGTTCGCGACACGAGTTACTAGTTCAGCTTTAATGTCGCGTTTGTGTGACTTCAAGCTTACGTGTGATATAATGTGTAATTCTAGGTTCGCAGGCGAGTACGGCGGACGCCGCGCAGAAGGGGAAACAAGTTGTTGGCTATACCTAGCGAGAGACTACGGTGAGTAGATTTCACATCTACGGGGATATCGCCCGCATGGCGTTCTACGTCAGGGCTGATAGGATCTTATAGTTTCCTTTGTATACATTGACTATTCATGGCTACTATTTAGTGCATGTTGCATTCCCTGCTATTTGGATATAAACTAGAATTGATAGATTACCACACCATTACTAACGGCCCATGTTGCACGAGCACTATCCTGCATGTTACACACACACCGTTAGTAATTGCCATGACACTCACACTGTAGAATTTACATCGGATCATCATATTGTAGCTCATCTATATGTGACTTGACATGCTATTCATACTTGATGCATATATCACATCGGATCATCATATTGTAGCTCATCTATATGTGACTTGACATGCTATTCATACTTGATGCCTATATCACATCGGATCATCATATTGTAGCTCATCTATATGTGACTTGACATGCTATTCATACTTGATGCCTATATCACATCGGATCATCATATTGTAGCTCATCTATATGTGACTTGACATGCTATTCATACTTGATGCCTATATCACATCGGATCATCATATTGTAGGTCATCTATATGTGACTTGACATGCTATTCATACTTGATGCCTATATCACATCGGATCATCATATTGTAGCTCATCTATATGTGACTTGGCATGCTATTCATACTTGATGCCTATATCACATCGGATCATCATATTGTAGCTCATCTATATGTGACTTGGCATGCTATTCATACTTGATGCCTATATCACATCGGATCACCATATTGTAGCTCATCTATATGTGACTTGGCATGCCATTCATACTTGATGCCTATATCACATCGGATCACCATATTGTAGCTCATCTATATGTGACTTGGCATGCTATTCATACTTGATGCCTATATCACATCGGATCACCATATTGTAGCCCATCTATATGTGACTTGACATGCTATTCATACTTGATGCCTATATCACATCGGATCACCATATTGTAGCTCATCTATATGTGACTTGACATGCTATTCATACTTGATGCCTATATCACATCGGATCATCATATTGTAGCTCATCTATATGTGACTTGACATGCTATTCATACTTGATGCCTAAATCACATCGGATCATCATATTGTAGCTCATCTATATGTGACTTGACATGCTATTCATCCTTGATGCCTATATCACATTGGATCATTATATTGTAGCTTATCTATATGCGACTTGACATGATATTTATATTTGACGCACATATCATATCGGATCATTGACTTGCATTTTGGTTTGGATTACATGTGATTTCTGGATTTGGGAACCGTGGCTATTGCAAATATGTAATCATTTAAAAACCCGGTTCCCTTGATATGATATTTCGGTGCGTCCACCATGTGTTTTCTCGGTGCTAGAGTGATATATGTGATCCCGAATCGAGGAGCTGGTTGAGGCCGATTACGGGTACATGGTGGACCCGGTATGGTACCCCGGGGCGAGAACGGTTTCGCTGTGCAGTAGACGGTGAGCCTGGCAGAGGGACTACTACCTACCGGTGATTGGTTGGACCTGACAGTTATCCGGAGGATACTGATCAGAGTCTATAGATGGATGCGGGGTGATCCGTACTGCTGGGGCCGAGGGCCGATACCGCAGACGGAGCCCATGGGCTGACCCGGACTGACGGGGCCCGATGGATGAGGATTTGCGTGTCGATACTGGACACGAGTATTTATGATATTTGGGTGCCGATGTTGGGCACTCGGGATTCTCAGAGATGTACAGGATTTGAGGGCCGATGAGAGTGCCGGCGCCTGAGCTATTTGGGGGATCTGGGTGCATTGATGGACACCGATTATATATTCCACGTTGACATTCCGTGTATATATTATATTGCCCCTGCTCGGCATTTACTATTGTACCTCATCCTGTAGTTACATTACCTGATAGAGCACTTGCATGATTGTTGCACATACTGCTTATCACGTATTGATATCATCTATTGGCATATGATAGAGTAGCGCAGTACGTGCATGCTCGCGATTACCTTTATATGTTATCTCTATTCACGAGTTGGCAACTCACCCCCGTTGTGCCATAGTGTTTGCAGGTTGCCCTTCGGAGTAGTCGCGGCAGGCTGCGGTTGCATCTTTTGACACAGATACCCCCATAGTTGGTGTACTAGCTCTTTTGCTGATAGGTGGGTTTTGTGCGGTATCTGTTTATCTTTCAGTATGTACATTGTTGTATCTAGTATTCTCCATCTACCATGTATGTATTTGACTTAGAGACAGTGTGAGGACGATGATGTATTATATTTGTATTCTGGTGTCGAGCTCGTTGTGAGCCGGCTGTACTTGCAGCTTATTCTATCTGTGATGTTCCCACTTGTGGATCTTGATCTTCGCTACGGCGTCGTATATTACTATCTTGGTGATTGTTTACTTAGATTTCTTATCATGTTAGTAAATGTTTTCCTTTAAAACTTATAACACTCTATACTTTCACTAGTTTGATTTCTGGGTTTTCGGTTCACTTAATCGCGTTACGCCTGTAGACGTTACGTGGTTATGTGCCGGTCACGGGCCAAACTTCGGGTCATGACAGGAACTCCGTGCAAACGCACAAACTTAACAAAGAACAACTGAGCAAACTGCGCATAACCGGACAACAAACACCCAAATGGAGTCACACCCTGTCTAGACCGGGATAGACACCACAACGAACTTCATGGAGATCTGCTCACATTCCCACTCCGGAACGGTTAAAGGTTGCAACTCTCCAGCCGGTCTCAGATGCTCAACCTTAGCTCACAACAAGACAGACACCTTGAAACGAAATCCGAAACTTCACTCTTCATCCCTGCCCACCCGTAACTATCTCACAAGTCACGTCACATATTGGTGGACTTGAATGAACACAGAAAGCTGACCGATGTGCCTGCTCTAAGATCTCGCGTCTCTACCTATCAGTATCAGGTACACACAAACGCGTCCCTAAACGTAGCACACCCTAGTCACAAATCAAGGACTCTGAATCTTTACCCTGCCGAACATGCTCAAGTATCACAGACAACAAGCATCGGTAGGCCGTGCCTCGCGAAAACGATTAAGTAAAAGTGGACGGGCACGGACACAAGCAAGCTATTTCCCCCTTTAGAAGAGGCGAACCTAGCTATACTCCACAATCACATAAGAACTTTAACTCTGCAGAAGATTGACTCTGAACTGCGCACAATTAGAACAAGCTACCCCCGGGCCTACGACTCAAAGCATCAGCTACCACAATCGCCTTGCCAAATGAAACAAAGGATCTCACAAACATAATCCTCCACAAGCTCCATCCAACGGCGTTGTCTCGACAATCAAAACCCGCTGCAGGAAGATGTACATTAAGCTCTGGTGGTCCGTGAAAATCTGACACGACTCTCCACACAAGTAGTGTCCTAAATCTTCAACGCACGACCACCGCGGCCATCTCCAGATCATGAGTGGGATATCCTGCTCGTATTTCCTCCAACTTTTGGGAAGCAAAAGCGATAGCTCTAAAATGCCTCATCAACACAAAATCGAGCCCCACTCGTGAAACATCACAGTAAACAACAAAGTCGCCTGATCCAGAAGCAAAGAAAGAACTGGTGCAATTGTCAACCGAGTCTTCAACTGCCGAAAACTCCGCACGCATGCCTTAGTCCAAGAAAAGGAACCTCCTTCCCGGTCAGTCTAGTCAACGGTGCAGCGATACACAAGAAATCCTGCACGAAACGGCGGTAAAAACCTGCTAAGCCTACAAATCTGCGGACCTCTGTCCCGGATATAAGTATGGGCCAAAGCTGTACGGCCTCGATCTCCCTCGGGTCCGTACGAAAACCGTCTCCCGTAACCACATGACCTAGGAAGACAACACAATCAAGCCTGAGGGAACACTCCGAGAATTTAGCAAACCGCTGGGGCTCTCCCAATGTCTGCAACGAAAATCCTCAAGTGCTACTCAAGTTCCTCACAACACATTGGAATAGACCAGAATGTCATCAACAACACAATAATCAACTGGTCGAGGAACGGCCTGAAGAAGTCTGGTTCATCACATCCACGAATTCTGCTAGGGCATTGGTGAGTCCAACGACACCACCAAAACACACACTGCCCATAGCACGCACAAAAGCAGTCTTCGGAATGTCATCACTCCGAACCCGCAACCAATGATGACCTGATCCCAAACAAACTTAGAAAATGTCTCGCACTCTGGAGCAAGTCGAACAAATCATCAATGCGAGGTAAAGAATACCTATCCGCACCGTAACTCGGTTCAATTGACGATCAATCAACACACAAGCTCAAACTGCCGTTTTTCTCCCTGACGAACAGAATAGGAGCTCCCCAAAGCGAAACACTTAGATGTACAAGGCCTAACTATCTAGCAACTCTGCAGCTGATCTTTAAGCTCCCGAAGCTCCGCCGGCTCATCTGGAACCATGTCGGAAAACTCTCGCACGATAGGAACCCCGTACACAAACCCACTGTGGATTCGGCATCATGAATGAAAGACAAGAATCCTCGACATTCTCTGCTCAAAAGCCGACAAACGAAAAAGGCTGAATTCAAGCTGTGAGGGGCGGCACCACTGTCCTTCCGCACAACAAGAACTAACTCGCCGGGAAAACAAAACCTGACTGTTTTCTTGAGGTAGTCCACAGACGCCTAGCACGTAGCTAACCATTCTGTGCCCAGGAGAACGTCAAATCCAACATCTCAAGAAGGATCAAAATGACGGACGAATCTCTATCTTCTATCTGATTGGCACACGACTGAAATACGTGTCGCGCAACAAAAGAATTGCTGACAGAAGTTAACACAACAAACGGCTGATCTAGCTAACCGACTCTCCTCGTCCCAAGCCTTTGCTACTCCCACGACGTGCACGAAACCTGTCACGGCGACTGAACCTCTGTCTCGGGGCTGGTACACCTGCACGAGCCCTCATCTGTCCTCGAACTCCCAAAGTCTCGAAAAGACGCACCTCGTCAAATAGGGCTGCGTCTACTGTGTTGTGTAAGTAAAACAATGCAATGTTGATCGCAAGGAACAACTGGGTAACAGGGATGGCACCCTCCTGTGGCCACGCTCTACTGTTCTCAACCAAAGACCTCATCGTCTGGCGCAAGTCCTGCATCTCTGCCTCAAGCCTAGCGATACGATCTATCGAAGGCGGATCCACCTGCTTTGGTGCAACGAGCGTGCCATCCTGATCAGTCCTTGTCCCACATGAGTCAACTCTGACCTCGGCTCTCGCTGCATCACTCTGAGTCCTTATGGTCATCGGCGGCAAAGGATATAAATGGAAATAGGCTTTGATATGAACACGGAAATCGAATCACAAGGATATGTATCATCAAGGAAGGAATTTCAAGCAATTAGTACTTAAGTCACATTAGGCAGAGTACCATTATCGTGAGTATGCCGTGGACATACACACACTACGTTACTCTGCTTAAACTGCCTACTCCATCATACCAAATTCATCCTACACTCCGAAAGGTAAAACCTAGCGCTCTGATACCAACTTTGTCACGACCCGAAATTAGCACGTGACGGCCCTTAAACTACGCAACGTCTACAGGCGTAACGCAATTTAAGTAAGCCGAAAACCCAGCAATCTAAACCATCAAAAGTAGTAAGTGATAATAGCATATTCAAAACTTTTGAAATCTCAAACCAAATTCTTTAAAGTCCAACTTTACTTTCTTAAAAATTTTGGCAGCACCTCCTTTGTAAAAACTAACCCCAAAAATGGGTACAACATAAATATAAAGTAAAGCATCCCCAACGGGAGAAAATCCATGCCCAATGGCGGAAAACAACCACCACAACAGATATACGACGCCGTAGCGAAGAAAAAAAAGATGATAAAAGTAAAAAAAATGCATAAAAGGCATCCAAGTCACTAAAATATACAATATCATCCTCACATCAAGTCTCTAAATCATACATATGAAACTGGTAGATGGAGAGTACAGGATACAACGAATATACAATAAGCAACATCGGATAACCGTAAAACCCACCTATAGCAAAACTGTACACAGTCAGCCGTAGCGGTATCCGCTGCAAAAGTTGATACGAAAGATGAAAAGCCTGCCGCACTGCCCTGAGGGACTACCTGCAAAACACTGTGGCACAACGGGAGTGAGTTGCCAACTCGTGAATAGTAAATAACATGTGCAGGTAATCATAAGTATGCACGTACAGCGCGAATCCAATACATGCAAGCAGATAGCAATAAATGGTCATATGTATGCAACAGTCATGAAAGGTACGCTAGCAGGTACAACTAATACATGAAGCAATAATATGACAATATGTATATGCAACAGTCATGAAAGATACTCTACCAGGTACTACTAATACATGAAGCAATGCATATAACATAAATGAGGAGTATGGAAATAAAACATGTCATTCTCATGGAATCCTGACCTCGTGATAGGACCAAAGTCCATCAAGACAATCTAAATCACAAATTTCCTCAATTCAGCCCCTAAATTTGCTCTCATATCCTGTAAGTCTCATATATCCTGAATGTACAATATCAAGTATATCTCATATATCCAGAACTCACAATATCAAGTAAACCTCATATATCTGAATGTACAGTGTCAAGTAAATCTCATATATCCTGAATGTACAATATCAAGTATAACTCATATATCCAATATCCAGTATCGAGTAAGTTTCATATAAAGTGAGTGTCCAATATCGACACCCAAAATCATCATGAAACAAGTGTCTAGTATCGACACATAAATAATAATCTATCAGGTGTTGTCACCACGACTGGCCCCCTGATAGGTACGTATCCATACGTACATGACCCCGGCCTGTATCCCCACGATACCCGTCGAGTCAAAGGTACTGTCACCGGTAGGTACTTGCCCACCTTCTAGGCTCATCGCCTAGCATCTGCGAACATCTTGCCGAGGGAAACCATACCGGGCTCCACCATGTACCCGCACACGGCCCACTCACTCCTCGCATCGGGTAAATATCACAAATCTCATAACCGAGAAATCTCATGGTGGACGCTGAAATATCATATCAAGAGAAACCGGGTTTTTCAAATAATGCATAATTTCATGAAACAACCATGGTCCTCAAATCCAGAAAACATCAAGTAATGAATAAGTATAAATGGATGAATCAATACATATATATTAGCGTCCCATTCCACTAATATATATATATATAGGCATATAACAGCATCCCATTCCACTGTTATATATGCTTAGGAGTAAAAATATCAGAGAATATAATATGAAATCTATGAATGTAATATATGCAATATGAAACAGTAATATGAGCATATAAAGAAAAAACTGCTATTTAACTACAACAAGTTAATATATATATCATACGGTTTCCTAATTTGCCTAAATCCATACAACATCAAATAAAGGTAAACATGTAGCTATAGCCAGGTATGCGTAACCATGTCGATATAGCAAGATATGTGTATCTACCTATCAATAATGATGTAATACCCTCCAGGTATATGTTTAAGTAGGTATGCAAGCTGTATATGTAGCTATGTCTCATATGTGTATATACGTGTCATTAATGGTACGATACCATATGAGTATATAAGTAACTAGCATGTAGGCATGGCAAGGTATACTACTATCATATGCGCCAATGCATAAGAATCAATGACCCCACGTCAATGACAAAACAGTACCACATAGGCATGTGTAGCCCTAACTAGGTAAGTGAGTATACATGTAAGTATGTATGCACGGTGTACATGTAAGTATGTGTGCATAGTAAGGCATATGTGTAAGCATGTAGGTATACAGGTATACTATATGTCACATGCACAAAGTAAATAGAGATCATGTCTCAATGTCCCTAAACAATACAATATCACATATGTATAGGTGTTGTGCGTGTCATGGCAATTATTGACGGTGTGTGTGTAGCATACAATTAGTGCTCGTGAAAAATGAACCGTCAATAATAGTGTTGTGTCTCATTAATACTAAGTCCATAAATAAGGAAATGAGATAAGTAATAAAGGTATACATGCACAACCAGTATTCGTATACTTCTAACTAATAGTCATGTCATTTGATCTAGCCCAGACGCATAACGCCATGCGAGCGATCCCCCTGTAGATGTTAAATCTACTCACCAACTTCCTGGCTAAGTAAAGCCAACTACTCGCTTTCCCCTGTTTGCAGCGCCCGAAGTCCCCGCCTGCGATCCTGAAAGCATATAACAATATAACAAGTATATATTAGCAATCGACCAATAACACGTACAACTACGTTTGACCGACGCACCAACTCCAAATATACTCTCAAGTGTTCGTCAAGTGGCTAACGCGCGTAGCGACACTACGAAAACAACTCAAGATTAAAAGCTAGACAAAGACACGAACGATATCGGCACGACCCTAACTAGGAACGCAAAGCGACACAACTACCAAGCCTAAACCCTGATCGTACCGACCGCGCATTCAAAACACAATAATAAACGTGGAATCTAATATAAATAACGTCGCAGCGTCAAAAGAAACCCACGCTAAAACTTACCGAAATCTAGTAAGCAACATATATCATTTTAGCACAAAACTACAACTTTTTACCAAAACTAGAATTTACAAACATCACAAAATAGCAAGGTTAAACCATTTAAACCTTTACTATAATTTTAAATCTCACTAATTAGGATTAGTAAAAGTTTAGTTTGCTAATTAGCTTAATTATCCAATTAGGAAAATATCATTTAACAATCTAGCAACTTGGTTAAGTTTTCATAAACTTCAATTAATAATTAACCATTTCATCAAGTTAAATCCTAACTTGAACTTCATTAAAAATTATCATGAATGAATTAAACATGAATTTAAAGCTATAATTAAACAATTAAGTAGATAACTTATGATTTAAACATAACAATTAAGGATTAGGGTTAAGGTTTTATACCTTACAAAAGATCAAAATCAAGCAACTGGAAATCCAAAGTTAGCTTCCAAAAAACCTAATTTGATGAGGATCCAAGCTTGATTGAAGGAGAAGAATGATGGATTTTGATTATATTTGAGTTTGGATGAATAAATTTGGATTTTTCATGAATTTTCCAAGCTTTAAAATGAAGAAATGAGGTAAAGAAGGAGATGGGGCAGCAAGGGGATCAAGTTGCCGGCCAAGGGAAGAATAAGGGGAATTTTGGTGAAGTGTGTGGAATTTTTCTAGCTAAAATCACTAATTAATGCTAATAAATGCAAATACCACCTTTCTTTTCTTTTCTTTTCTTTAAAAATTCAATTAATTTAACCAAATATCTAGATATTTTGGTGAGAAGGTTCTAAACTAATTCTAGTGATTAGATTAGTATAGATTCAAATTAATAGTAATTAACCCACATAAAAATTTAATTACCACTAATAAAGTGCATAAATAAAGCATTAAAATTGTAACATTTCAGAAAAATAAAATATTATTTTTGGGAATTTTTTTAATTAAATAATAAATATTAGGAATATTTTAATTATGCGGTATAATTAAATACCGATAAATTGGGAAAAATTTGGAAAATTATAGAAATTACTAAAAAGAGGGTGCTTTGTGTAATTTATGCAAATTATGAAGTTTTATGATTTAATATACACCATTTTAATGCTACTCGCGGTTAAATATCGTTAATCGCGCATTAAGCTTGTTTTGTGCAAAACATGCACCATATCATTTTTTACATTTGTGTTACATTTTCCTACATGGCCTTTTCTTCTTTTTCATTCATGGTTTAGTTTTTTGTGAGAAGAGAAAAGAAAAGGAAAAGAAAATAGAAAAGAAAACAAGAAAAAGAAAAGTCAAGAGGTATGGGCATGAGAGAGAAAGGTGAGGGGTTTTCTTTGACCAAGTGCCATTGCAATAATTCATCATCTTCATCATCTTTCTTCTTCCCTCATTCTCTCATGGCAGCACCTCCTCCCTCCCCCTCTTCAAGCCACAAAGCACCATCAAAAACAACCCAAAACCCCATCCCCATTTCATTAAAAATGTTCGCAAGCTCAAGGGAAGCACATTGGACCAAGAAAAATCAAATTTTAAGGACTTTGGGCAACTCAAGAATTTTCGTCAGTTGCCAATTGAGGTAATTTCTGCACCTTTAGGATAGTATTTAAATTCTTTAGGAATCCATATATGTTTAGTATCGATATTGAGTGGTTTTGAGAACCTAGAAATTTCTAGATGTGGGCTTTGAGAAATTTTGAATTGTGAAGTGTAATTGAGGTTAGTAGAGACCTTATGACCCCTGTAAGTATTGTATCTTGGACTGAAACCATAGAATAAACCCCGGAATATGATCTTGGAAACCCCGACTTCGGAAAACTGTGAAAATATGATGATAATTTGAAATCTGCTAACACTCGGGGACCTGAAAAATTATTTAGCAAATACTAAGATACATGCAGGCAACCTCGAACCCCCCACTGAAACCCTAGCCCCTGCTTCCCCAACTTGGCCACAAATATATTCGTTCTGGCCGCAATTTGCGGCCAGACCTGGTTCATTTGGGTTCATGTTGGTTCTGAGGCTTTATCTCCGGTAAACTAGACCCCTCCTGTATGCAAAATTGGCTAGTTTTGCCTAGGGTAAAATCTGGGACTAAATTCATGAGTTGTTGTTTTGATTCGGGTTTATATTTTTCATATTCTGGATTCTGGATTTTATTATTTGCGTTTTAACTCGATCACTTGACGTTTGTAAGACGATATCGAGGGTTGTTAGGTGGTTTGAAAGGTGTAGTCCGTAGGTTCTAACCTATAGGCTTTTAGCGTGTTGTTTTGGTTTTGATTTGGTTTTTAATGCGATACGATACGTTATGACGTGTAGGTACACCCCTGAGGACTTCGAGACGACAAGCAAGCGCGTGGCGACGTCGGCAACGGAAAGCGAAGAGCAAGGTGAGTACATTTATATCTACGGGAGAAGTCAGGTGGATGGCATATAGCACCACCGCAATGTCGTAAGAAATGATATGATGTGATATAGATATACTTAGATGTGTTATTGAGGGATATAAGCACTTAGCAAGAAAAGCTTTAGGAGATTAGGGGTTAGTATTAGCGAGAATTGAAGAAAGGACTTTAGTCGATTTCTTAGTCACGAAACCCTAGAGTAAAGATTTGCATACACGCACATACACATACTCGCATACATTTACTTCCTTGTGCGTATTGGGCACACATATATATATTGGTATTCATATGCTTGGATGATGAGGATGTTATATGATACTTGGGAATGAGTCGATATGATCGGGCATGATGCCGTGAGATATTTAATATGTGACCGAGATATGTCATGATGTTATAGCGGATCGTTGGACGATGATACCATGTGGATGATGATATATATATGATAGTTGACATATGATCAAGATATGAGATGAGATATGTTATGATATTTATAATGGATCGCTTGGGCGATTTATACTTTTATGCGATAATATGTGTTGATGACATCGGATTGTATGAGGCTTTAGATCAGTAGCCAGATCATGATATTGTTGATGATATTAGTAGTGTACTAGACTTAGATCAGTACCCCTGCTCACGATATGTGATGATGTGGATACCAGTTGAATAATGAGATAAATGTGATATTTGACCCGTACCCAGATTTGGGATGCCGTACGATAGAATTACCGTACGAGATATAGTTCTGAGGATAGATCCGCACTCTTGACTCGAGGATGTCATATTAGTTATTGTATCGTACGTGATACTATTGTGGCGAGATCACCGACTACTAGATATATATATAGATCGACTCAGACTTAGGTGGATTCCCTTACCCTTTTGACTGGGCTCGAGTCATACTCATTTTCAAAAGTGGAGAATCGTGAGTATTTTAAATACCAAACTGTATGACTCGTATATTGGGTAGGTATATTTTTCAGTATTGTTGTTACTACATAACTTTCTGTATATTCATGATGTTTCATCGCATTGCATGCTTGTACATATGTTATCTGTAATTATCATGAAACCCTACTGTCAGGACACCAGCACCATTACCGATGATCTGTATGTTCCACGTACACCTGCTTGCCGGCTCACACACATCATAATCGGTAATTGCCATGACACGTACACTTTAGAAAATACTATTCATTAACATAACTTGCTAGCGGATAGTTGCTTGTACATATGTTAACTTCATATGCTAGTTTAACTATTACATTCATTGCATGATAACAGTTGCATTCATATATACTCATTGGTCATGCAGCATTACAGAGATTTATGCCGATATTCACTGTTTACTTACTCTTGATTCATGGATTTCGAATTTCCATGAGATTTCTAGATTTGGGGGAAAACCGCAAGAATATATATAAACTTCTTTCTCTCCCTCTTTTTTTTAAAATGCAAGTTGCGGTTTTCTCATGATGTATGAGTCGTCCACCATGAGTTTTCATGATTGTTGTTGGATTTCGAGACCCGTTGCGAAGAGAGGATGAACTGTCTCGGGTATATGGTGGGCCCGGTAAGGAACCCCTGGGCAATAAGCTCGAGTTGTAGACGATGAGCCTGGCAGGGGAGCACTACCTACCGGTGATTTTACCTGGCGCGGCGGATATCCGGAGGATACCGTCCCTGGTAATGTGATTTGATGATATGGGCTGATCCGGACTGACGGAGCCCTAGATATCGAGATATTGAGATATTGGGATTTGAGACACTGAGATTTTGAGATTCGAAATATTAGGATACTGTGATATTGAGATACTGAGATTTATTTTTTGTGTCGATGCTTGACACTGATTTCTCTGTTGATTTCATGATGCATTCTGTTTCCATTCGTCATGCATTCATACATCATATATCTGATATGTTTCTATCTGAGGTACTGACACGAGCATGTAGTATTACACTTATACATAGATGGACCAGGATATTTATTTGAGGATATTACTTTATATGACCTAGGATAGCGTCATACATGTGATTTCTACTCACGAGTTGGCAACTCACCCCCGTTGTGCCACAGTTCCTTACAGGTTTGGCCGTACAGGTTTCGTTGCGGCTTTGCTGGCACGCTGTTCCATCCGGGTGATTGCTTTGGCAGGTGAGATCTTTTGCATCAGGACCACTATTGTATATTTGTTATTTCAGTTGTATCTAGTAAAACTCTATCAACCAGACTTGTATATTTGATAGACATAGAAGACCGGTGTTTATTATTTTTACCTTAGAGTCGCGCGTTGTATTATTATGGTTTTCTTGATGATTTTGAGTTTCCTTTTGAGCTTTGATCCTCGCCCTTGGCGTTGTATATTATATTGCATTGTGTGGTTTTGTCCGTCGATTGACGAAGAGCTAGTTCCCGCTTGGGGATGCCTTTATTCATTATATATGCTTTATCAGGTTTGTACCCGTTTGAGGTCAGTTTTTACAAAGGAAACTCTGCCGAAATTTTTACAAAAGACTAGAGATTTTTAAAAAAAACATACTTCGTCTTATGTTGTTAAACTTCTTGCTTTATATTGGTTTTCTTTCACTCTACTGTTTTACTTGGTTTTGATTTATGGGTTTGGCTTACTTAGATTACGTACGCTTCGAGACGTTTCGTAATTTAAGTGTCGGTCATGTTCCATACTTTTCGGGTCGTGACAAAATTGATATCAGAGCGTTAGGTTTTACCTCCTGAGTGTAGGATGACCCTTGGTTGATGGAGTAGGTGACTCAAGCAGAGTGGCGTACCATATGAATGTTCCGCGGCATACTTACGATACGATACTCCGCTTAAGGAGCCTTAGGATGTACATTTCCTTGCAGAATATTATATTCCTTCCTATGATCTAGCCTCATCGGTACAAGTTGTGGTTTTGCTGCCACGATTACATGGGTAGAGAGAGCTACGGCTAGAGTTGTGTCAGCACGAGCTCGTCATGGATGAGGACTGACCAGGGCGTGATTCCATGGACATACGATTTGCTTGGAGGCATCGTTTTATTGTGTTCGCGCCATGAGTGTTTGATGGGTCGCTTTTACAAGATTATTCGGACGTGCAGATCAACACCAGAGGATTGGGCCACTGATAGAGGCCAGCCAGAATGTGATGACCGTCGATGCACCGACTATTCATGATGATTGATGGCACTGTTCAGCGTGCGGGCGACAGATCCAGTTGCTGCTGTGAATGACGAGATATCTCCCCAGATGTTGGAGCTATTGCAGCATAAGTTTATACATAGAAATATGATAGAAGATCGCTAGTCACCAGAGATGAAAAACTAGGACGTGTGATTCATTGCCTACCTCGATGCGGGGTCATCAGATTGATTGATTCCAGCTAGAGACGACTTCAGGCCGATACGTTGAGAGTCGATATAGACGATCGAATGTCAGGAACCCATTTTCCAAGTTTAAAGTATTCGGAAAACAATGCAAGTAATTCTACGGACCCTCTAGAAGAATGAAACCCTAACTCGACATAATGACCATGGAACGCCGAGGAACCTTAGGGTTTGTGGCAGTTCAGCGGTGCCATTAGTGAGGCTTGGGTTTACCTTTGTACGGTTGGTCCATAGGTGCTGTGGCATATATTCGATACTATTAAACTATACCCAAGATGTTGAGTTCTTGGGGGATTATGGAACCTCGACGAATCGATCGAAAAGTTCGACGTCATTCGGATATCATGTGATGGGATACATTGCTTGGGGGACTCCAGATACGAGTATAGCCATTAGAGCGCAGTCCATGTAGCCACGAGGAGACGAGTCCGAATCATTCGACATTAGAGAAAAGTGGAGTAAGGGGTTCGTACGAGATCGTGACGAGATGACGTTCCACTCCGCTGACATCAGAGAGCTGATATGCATACAGAGGTGTTGAGATACGACCAGTTTCCGAGGAGGAGTTGTGCTGAGAACGCAAATGTCCAGAAAAAGAGAAAGGATTATGCTAGAGTACCAGCCACCGTACAGTTCGGCATAGGCGAGATCGGAAGAGACCCTGAGCAAGTTCTTCCCCGGACACTGCTGCAATGAGAGGATCAGATGTGTGACGTATATTCAGAGGACCAGAGACCGACACCAGAGACGTACCGCTTGATGAGTGGTGGTGCTAATTGGCCGTGAGAGGACCAGAGGAGTACTAGAGCGGATCGTTTCCGTTAGTACACCGTACCGGGCCGACGAGCCGAGAGATTGCGAGATCGGTAATCCACAGAGAAATGAGGACCCAGAGACAGAAGACGCCGGACCGTGAGCAGGAGGCAGCGGATGTTCTTGCTCTTCCAGTTTTGGACGTACCGACACTTTTCTATATTGTAGGAGGTGTACCTCATTGTCATTTGTTGCGATTTGCGTTTGTGATCCGAGTATCACGCTTATATCGTTTGGATTTGAGTTTTGATGATTGGGCTTCATGGTATTGTTTTCATGCACCATGGCTACACCTACTGGGTATTTACGTTTTTGTGCATAGTTATTGCACTTGAGATATGTCTTTATACACCGTCGTGTTGATTTATGATTTGTGCATATTTATTGCCCTTAATGTTGATTTTAAGCCTTGGCTGCACATGTTTATGATTTCATAGATTGCATACAGCTGATTTGGATTTTGATTGAAATATGTTGCATACCGTCGATTTCGATTGTGATACTCGATATTTTTTTTTGTGCACCTTATGCACCTGATTGGATTCTTGCACATATTTGACGCGCTTGGATTGGATTTTGCGCATGTTCGGCGCTTGATATTGGATTTCGTGATTTCGTGCATGTTGGATGCACATGATTTAGATTTTGTTCGTGCATGATGGATGCTCCTGATTTGGATTTTCGCGCATGTTGGGCACATGATATGAGATACGATTTTTTTGCACACCAGATGCACTAAATCGGGCTTCTTTGTGCATATCAGATGCATCTGATATTGTTGTCGTGCACACCTGTTGCACTGGACAGGTTCTTTCGTGAACACCCATTGTACTTAGATGTTGGTTCTGTGCACATGTATGGCACATACATGGATTTTGATTTCCGTGCGCACCAGACGCACGTAGCATTCATATGCATGTTTCAGGATTGATTCTTATAGAGCAGTACGTTTTTATGATATTGCTATTTGTTTTCGTACTGAGCAGGACTAGTCAGAGGACAGTACCTGGATATATTTTGCATGCATTGATAGTTATCGAAGGGATTTCCAAAAAGGGAGGTATAGTCTCAGTATTTACCTGCGTGTCTAATATGACACGAAACGTTTAAAAACAAGGAAACCCTTCTAAGTAATTTTCAAAAAAAAAACGGCGGGACATACATATTAAACAAAGGATAAGTACATACACAATTATTTTCTTATGATAGACGTCCGCCACTGTACCGCGATGCGCGCATTGCACAGCGATTCGAAAAGAGTTTGGCATGCATTTCCTTCTGATGTTTACATGTACGGTTTTGATGTATATCATGATTGGTTTCGTTTTGGGATTTGAAATTGATGTCTTCGCCATGACTCCGATGATTGCAGGATACTTGATGGAGTTTTGATTTGGAGTTATCTGCTCATTGTTCATGCGCATGCATTGCGCTATGATGCGTTTTATGTATTGATGATTTCGGAGCCCCGACGACTTGGACTTTTTACAGAAATGTTTTAGTATTTGAGGGGTTTAAATTTAAACTCGGGGACCGAATTTCTTTAAGGGGGGAAGATTGTAACATTTCAGAAAAATAAAATATTATTTTTGGGAATTTTTTTAATTAAATAATAAATATTAAGAATATTTTAATTATGCGGTATAATTAAATACCGATAAATTGGGAAAAATTTGGAAAATTATAGAAATTACTAAAAAGAGGGTGCTTTGTGTAATTTATGCAAATTATGAAGTTTTATGATTTATTATACACCATTTTAATGCTAATCGCGGTTAAATATCGCTAATCGCGCATTAAGCTTGTTTTGTGCAAAACATGCACCATATCGTTTTTTACATTTGTGTTACATTTTCCTACATGGCATTTTCTTCATTTTCATTCATGTTTTGGTTTGATGTGAGAAGAGAAGAAAAGGAAAAGAAAATAGAAAAGAAAACAAGAAAAAGAAAAGTCAAGAGGTATGGGCATGAGAGAGAAAGGTGAGGGGTTTTCTTTGACCAAGTGCCATTGCAATCATTCATCATCTTCATCATCTTTCTTCTTCCCCCGTTCTCTCATGGCAGCACCTCCTCCCTCCCCCACTTCAAGCCACAAAGCACCATAAAAAACAACCCAAAACCCCATCTCTATTTCATTAAAAATGTTCATAAGCTCAAGGGAAGCACATTGGACCAAGAAAAATCAAATTTTGAGGACTTTAGGCAACTCAAGAATTTTCTTGAGTTTCCAATTGAGGTAATTTCTGCACCTTTAGAATAGTATTTAAATTCTTTAGGCATCCATATATGTTTAGTATCGATATCGAGTGGTTTTGTGAACCTAGAAATTTCTAGATGAGGGTTTTGAGAAATTTTGAATTGTGAAGTGTAATTGAGGTTAGTAGAGACCTTATGACCCCTGTAGGGATTGTATCTTGTACTGAAACCATAGAATAAACCCCGGAATATGAACTTGGAAACCCCGACATCGGAAAACTGTGAAAATATGATGATAATTTGAAATCTGCTAACACTCCGGGACCTGAAAAATTATTTAGCAAACACTGAGATACATGCAGGCAACCTCGGACCCCCCACTGAAACCTTAGCCCCTGCTTCCCCAACTTGGCCGCAAATATATTCGTTCTGGCCGCAATTTGCGGCCAGACCTGGTTCATTTGGGTTCGTGTTGGTTCTGAGGTATCTTCAGTAAACTAGACCCCTCTTGTATGCAAAATTGGCTAGTTTTGCCTAGGGTAAAATCTGGGACTAAATTCATGAGTTGTTGTTTTGATTCGGGTTTATATTTTTCGTATTTTGGATTCTGGATTTTAGTATTTGCGTTTTACCTCGATCACTTGACGTTTGTACGACGATATCGAGGGTTGTTTGGTGGTTTGAAAGGTGTAGTCCGTAGGTTCTAACCTATAGGCTTTTATCATGTCGTTTTGGTTTTGATTTGGTTTTTAATGCGATACGATACGTTATGATATGTAGGTACCCCCATGAGGACTTCGAGACGACAAGCAAGCGCATGGCGACGTCGGCAACGGAAAGCGAAGAGCAAGGTGGGTAGATTTATATCTTCGGGGGAAGTCGGGTGGATGGCGTATAGCACCCCCGCAATATCGTAAGAAATAATATGATGTGATATAGATATACTTAGATGTGTTATTGAAGGATATAAGCACTTAGCAAGAAAAGCTTTAGGAGATTAGGGGTTAGTGTTAGCGAGAATTGAAGATAGGACTTTAGTCGATTTCTTAGTCACGAAACCCTAGAGTAAAGATTTGCATACACGCACATACACATACTCGCATACATTTACTTCCTTGTGCATATTGGGAACACATATATATATTGGTATTCATATGCTTGGATGATGAGGATGTTATATGATACTTAGGAATGAGTCGATATGATCGGGCATGAAGCTGTGAGATATTTAATATGTGACCGTGATATGTCATGATGTTATAGGGGATCGTTGGACGACGATACCGTGTGGGTGATGATATATATATGATAGTTGACATATGAACGAGATATGAGATGAAATATGTTATGATATTTATAATGGATCGCTTGGGTGATATATACTTCTATATGATAATATGTGTTGATGATATCGGACTGTATGAGGCTTTAGATCAGTACCCAGATCATGATATTGTTGATGATATTAGTAGTGTACTAGACTTAGATCAGTACCCCTGCTCACGATATGCGATGATGTGGATACCGGTTGAATAATGAGATAAATGTGATATTTGACCCGTACCCAGATTTGGGATGCCGTACGATAGAATTACCGTACGAGATATAGTTCTGAGGATAGATCCGCACTCTTGACTCGAGGATGTCATATTAGTTATTGTATCGTACGTGATACTATTGTGGCGAGATCACCGACTACTAGATATATATATAGATCGACTCAGACTTAGGTGGATTCCCTTACCCTTTTGACTGGGCTCGAGTCATACTCATTTTCAAAAGTGGAGAATCGTGAGTATTTTAAATACCAAACTGTATGACTCGTATATTGGGTAGGTATATTTTTCAGTATTGTTGTTACTACATAACTTTCTGTATATTCATGATGTTTCATCGCATTGCATGCTTGTACATATGTTATCTGTAATTATCATGAAACCCTACTGTCAGGACACCAGCACCATTACCGATGATGTGTATGTTCCACGTACACCTGCTTTCCGGCTCACACACATCATAATCGGTAATTGCCATGTCACGTACACTTTAGAAAATACTATTCATTGACATAACTTGCTAGCGGATAGTTGCTTGTACATATGTTAACTTCATATGCTAGTTTAACTATTACATTCATTGCATGATAGCAGTTGCATTCATATATACTCATTGGTCATGCAGCATTACGGAGATTTATGCCGATATTCACTGTTTACTTACTCTTGATTCATGGATTTCGAATTTCCATGAGATTTCTAGATTTGGGGGAAAACCGCAAGAATATATATAAACTTCTTTCTCTCCCTATTTTTTTTAAAATGCAAGTTGCGGTTTTCTCATGATGTATGAGTCGTCCACCATGAGTTTTCATGATTGTTGTTGGATTTCGAGACCCGTTGCGAGGAGAGGATGAACCGTCTCGGGTATATGGTGGGCTCGGTAAGGTACCCCTGGGCAATAAGCTCGAGTTGTAGACGATGAGCCTGGCAGGGGAGCACTACCTACCGGTGATTTTACCTGGCGCGGCGGATATCCGGAGGATACCGTCCCTGGTAATGTGATTTGATGATATGGGCTGATCCGGACTGACGGAGCCCTAGATATCGAGATATTGAGATATTGGGATTTGAGACACTGAGATTTTGAGATTCGAAATATTAGGATACTGTGATATTGAGATACTGAGATTTATTTTTTGTGTCGATGCTTGACACTGATTTCTCTGTTGATTTCATGATGCATTCTGTTTCCATTCGTCATGCATTCATACATCATATATCTGATATGTTGCTATCTGAGGTACTGACACGAGCATGTAGTATTACAGTTATACATAGATGGACCAGGATATTTATTTGAGGATATTACTTGATATGACCTAGGATAGCGTCATACATGCGATTTCTACTCGTAGATGTTTTCTACTCACGAGTTGGCAACTCACCTCCGTTGTGCCACAGTTCCTTACAGGTTTGGCCGTACAGGTTTCGTTGCGGCTTTGCTGGCATACTGTTTCATCTGGGTGATTGCGTTGGCAGGTGGGATCTTTTGCATCAGGACCACCATTGTATATTTGTTATTTCAGTTGTGTCTAGTAAAACTCCATCAACCAGACTTGTATATTTGATAGACATAGAAGACCAGTGTTTATTATTTCGACCTTAGAGTCGCGCGTTGTATTATTATGGTTTTCTTAATGATTTTGAGTTTCCTTTTGAGCTTTGATCCTCGCCTTTTGCGTTGTATATTGTATTGCATTGTGTTGTTTTCTCCGTTGATTGACGAAGAGCTAGCTCCCGCTTGGGGATGCCTTTGTTCATTATATATGCTTTATCAGGTTTATACCCGTTTGGGGTCATTTTTTACAAAGGAAACTCTGCCGAAATTTTTACAAAAGACTAGAGATTTTTTAAAAAAACATACTTCGGCTTATGTTGTTAAACTTCTTGCTTTATATTGGTTTTCCTTCACTCTACTACTTTACTTGGTTTTGATTTCCGGGTTTTGGCTTACTTAGATTACGTACGCCTCGAGACGTTTCGTAATTTAAGTGCCGGTCGTGTTCCGTACTTTTCGGGTCGTGACAAAAATAATATTTAATTAGGAAAAAAATTTATGTGAACCAAAACTTCCCATTGACCCCCAAAGACCACGCACTAGCTTCATTCTAGCTAAACTAGGTGCCGACAAGTGTATACCGAAGTTTGATCACAATCGAGTTAAAACGGAAAAAACCGACTATTTTACCCTAAAAACGGAAAATTCGCAAAACGATTTCTAAAACGTTACATATACCAGTGTCACTAGAGAACTGCCATCTGACGTTAGGTATAATACCATCTGGGATTTCTCGGCGAGTCCGTTCAGTGTACCCAGTCTCCACTGAGCACCCGTATACCGTCTCTGATGTCAAACACCAATGGATGTGGAATCATCCATCGCCCATCTACATGGGTCGAAAAGCTATATGCTAGTCTACTCTGCTATATCGATGCCCTGTCTCGATACACCCTTGACTAGGAACATTTGAAGGATGTACTTAGCGACTACTTTATCCCCACCGGTATGATATGCATCATAATCCTGGTAGTTAAGTACTCATCCTAAAGTCTTTATCAACATATTACATAGAGACAATCGGCGTACATGTTAAGATAAAGAGCAACCAGATAGCATACTATCATGTCGAGCAAGAAAGTCTTCCCTATATATGTCCAAGCATCCACTACAATATACATCGTATGTAAAGTAATGGCCTCTAGGGCATACATATAACTAACAATACCGGCCTCGAGCCTAGTAATACGGTCAAGCGAAGGTGTATCAATTTGCTCCTGAACAACGAGCGTACCGTCCTGGTCAGTCCTCGTCTTAGACGAGCCAACACTGACCTCGGCTCTCGCGGCCGCTCTCTGCGCCCTCTTAGTCTTCGGCGGCATAATGGCTGAAAAAGAAAACAGAATTCGATAAGAACATGGAAATCAAATCACAAGGATATATATAATCACGGAAGGAATTTCAACCAACAAGTCCTAAGGGCACTTAGGCGGAGTACCGTGTCGTAAGTATGCCGCGGAACATACACACGCTACGCCACTCTGCTTAAGCTACCTAATTCATCATACCAAGGACATCCTACACTCCGAAAGGTAAAACCTAGAGCTCTGATATCAACTTTGTCACGACCCAAATTTTGGCACGTGACCGGCACTTAAACCACGTAACGTCTACAGGCATAACGCAATTTAAGTAAGCCGAAATCCAGAAATATAAACCATCAAAAGTAGTAAGTGATGAAAATATTTGTTAAAAACATTTGGAAATCTTAAGTAAAAATCTTTAAAGTTTAATTATTTTCTTAAAAATTTCGGCAGCATCTCCTTTGTAAAAACTAGCCCCGAAACGGGTACAATATAAGATATAAGTAAAGCAACATATGATACAAATAAAGCATCCCCAAACGGGAGCAATCATGCCTAACGGCAGAAACAACTACCACAAGAATAATATACGATGGCGTAGCGAAGAAATGGACAATATGAGTGAAAAATAGCATAAAAGATAAAACCGCATAATGAAAGTCGGCTCACACGAGCTCGACACCCAGAGTCACAAAATAATATATAATATCGTCCTCACAACTCGTCTCTAAGTTGATACATAAAATGGTAGATGGAGCGTACTAGATACAATAAGATTTACAATAAAATATAAAATCGGATAACCGCAACCCATCTACAGCAAACGGCTCACAGCCAACCGTAGTGGTATCCGCTGCCAAAAAGATACAATGAGATAGCCCTGCCGCGACTATTCTGAGATTCAACCTGCAAAACACTGTGGCACAACGGGGGTGAGTTGCCAACTCGTGAATAGTAAGTAACATATACAGGTAATCGCAGGTATGCACGTACTGCGATACTCTATCACATGCAATCTGATAGTATCAATATACTAATATGGATATGCAATAATCATGAAAGGTACTCTATCGGGTACTATAAATACATGATGCGATGCATATCAATGAATGCTGAGAATGGGATAAAACATGTCATCATCAATGAATCCTCATCATGAAAAACCAGTGTCCATCAACGACACCCCAAATCCCAATAACTCAGGCGCCGACATCCTGATTGGCCCTCATACCCGTAAATCTCATGGAACCTGAGTGCCTAACATCGGCACTCGAAAACATCATGAAATACTCGTGTCCAATATCGACACGCAAATCCACATATATCGGGCTCCGTCAGTCCAGATCGGCCCACGGACTCCGCCTGCGGGATCGGCCCTCAGGCTCTGGCAGTACGGGTCGGCCCATATCCATCTCTCGACTCTAGTCGGTATCCTCCGGATAACCGCCAGGTCCAACCAATCACCGGTAGGTAGTAGTCCCTCTGTCAGGCTCATCGTCTACTACACAACATCCCTTTCTTGTCCTGGGATACCATACCGGGTCCACCATGAACCCGCCAACGGATCATCCGCCTCCTCGAATCGGGTTTCTAACAAATGTCTCAGAACCGAGAAAATGCATGGTGGATGCACTGAAATATCATAACAAGAGAACCGGGTTTTCAAAACAATGCATATTTTCTTGAAACAATACCACAGTTCTCAAATCCAATAAATCACATGAAATCCATATCTCAATGCGTAAATCCATGCAATATGATCTATGCAACATAAAACCGTAATATGAGTGTATCAAGAGAAAACCGCTTTTTTAAATGAATCCGGTTTAAAAATACATCGTGCGGTTCCCAATTTTTCCAACATCAAATCCAACATCATCTAAGGATGCACATGTAACTATAACAAGTATGTATGTGCGCAAGTATATATGTGCGCAAGTATGTATATACGCATAATGTAATTCATATGCGCAATCGAATAAGAATCATGTCTAATCGTCAATGATAAGGTAAGCGAAACAATGTATTATCCACGACAATTCTATAGTGTGAGTGTCATGGCAATTCCTAACGGTGTGTGTGTGGTATACGGTTTAGTGCTCGTGCGACATGAACCATTACTAACAGTGCCGTATCTCATTAATACTATGTCTATATGCAACAGGAAATGGGGTATGCAATAGTGGTACACATGCACAATCAATGTATATAAATATAATCATGCGGCTACAACATCCTATCAAGCCCTGACGCATAACGCCATACGGGCGATTTCCCCGTAGATGTTAAATCTACTCACCGGTGATCTCGAGCTAAGTATATCCGACCACCTGCTTCCCTTTCTTCGCAGCGTCCAAAGTCCCCGCCTGCGATCCTATTAACACATAAAACATAGCAAGGCAAAACTTAGAAATCGACCAATAATACGCACAAACTACGCTAAAATCGACGCACCGACTCCAACAACTCTTAAGCGTTCGCTTAGCGGCTAACGTGTGTGACGACACTACTACAACAGACCCTACGCACAGAAATCACGCGAAGCACAGAACTGAGTCGGACACCGTATCGCCCGTCGACGTAACACTAAAAACTAGCTAAATGATCCTAGATTTTACCCACTGTCACAACTAAAAAATAAAGCAGCACCAAACACCATTAAACCACTACAGACAGCTGCCTTGAAACTACAGCCCACTACTCCCCCGTACGGCCGAGGTCGCCGGATTTGGCCCCAAATTCGCCGGCCAAAACCGTCCAGATTGGGCTCGTGCTTCAGGTGAACATTCAGGGTAACTAGTGCAACACTTCTGCACTGCTAGTTTTCCTAGTAAAAACTCGGGGTCACAGCACCTTACAGATATCACAAAACGACACTAAAATACGACATCGAGCACAAAACTATAATTTTAGTGTTCTAAACTGAAACTACAAAGCAACACTACAAAAATAAACTCTTAATTAACAGTAGAGAGAACTACCTTCCCAAACTTGCTCAAAACTCTATCTTTCCAAGCTCCAAGTGATCTCCATAGGCTTTGGCTCAAGTTCAAAGAAGGGTGTAGTGAGTTTTGGTGAAGGGTAGTGAGGATTTGTGAGGGTTTTGGGTTAGGGTTTGTGTAGGCTTCGGTTGAGGGAGTGTGAGGGAGTGAGTGAGGTAAAGGAAAATAATGAGAAGGAATGATAAGTGAATGAGAGTGTGAAGGTGTATGTGAGAGTGAGAGTGAGGGAATGAGGGGTGAGTTTAGAGGGTCATGCCCCTCTCTTTACTTGCATGCTTGCCATGCTATGCCCTCTCTCTCTCTCCTCTCCCACAAGTCAACCAAATAAAAATCCATTTTTATTTAAATTTGAAAACTAATTAATTTAATAAATTACATATTATTCTTAATAGAATGGGTTAATATGCCATGGCTAGTTAAGCATGGTTTAACCCCAATTAACCCTAGATTAACATGCACATGTGTGCGCAAGCCCAAAATAAATATTAATAAAATATTCATTATTTTTTATAAAATATTTGAAAACTATTTCGGTAAACTTTTTTACTAAAATCCCGCATTATCGCTTAATTATCACCAATCGCATTCTAAGGTGTTACAATTACCCTGCCATATATAGACTCTTAAAAGTCGGAAGAAAAAAGTAAAATTTTTACTTAAAAAGTTTAAATTTTAACGGCAGAGGGTCGGAGATGGGTCGCGGGTGACAGGGAAAAGTTCGGAAGGTTTCTGTGCATAAAAAAATCTCCCGGAGGGTTTTGGAAACATATGCTATAGTTAGTGATGATTTTGGTGAAATTTCTCAACATCATCATAGCATACCATATGAACGAGGGGTGGAGAAGTGGAATTTTAAGATTTCCATTTTTGCCATTAGTTTTATATACGGCATCTTAACTTTTGGAATTTGTGGTAAATTTGAAGTTTTGATGGACGTTGTGAAGGTAAATTTGGTATACAGAAGCGGAATTTAAAAGATTTCCACTTTTGCCCTTGCTTTTGTATATTCTTGGCATTTTAAATTTCGGAACTTGTGGGTAAATTGGAAGTTTTGATGATGTTATGTAGGTAAATTTGAGATAACTAAAATAGCATAACTTCACTCTAATTACGGTTCTGCCATCAACATAAAAATCTACTACAATTTCACTAAAATACTGAACTTTCAATGAAGATAAATACCATAATTTTTAATTTGCTATGCATATTCAACATTTTAAAGATAAATAGCATGGACTATCTTACAAATAAATGTCATGACCTTTCACCATTTTTCGGATATATATCATTGATTTTGTTCTTTACAAATAAATTCATGGATTTCCAACCTGTTTCATATGAACACCATAGGGTTTGTTGTTTATGAATAAATGCCACGGATTTTCATCGTTTTATGGATAAATACCATGGTCTTAAATTGTTTTTAACCTTTTTCTAAATAAGTATCATGCAATTTTTTCACAGATAAAAAACATGGATTTTCACAGTTTTTCACTTTTGTGATACCAAAACTTGACAATAATTATGATTCTCCCATCAGCTCGAAACCCCACTAGATTTTCACTAAAATACCATGAACTTTCATAGTTTTCGGATAAATACCATTGACTTTGTTTTTTACACATAAATACCATGCATATCAACATTTCTTCTGATAAATACCATGGATTTAGTTTGCCACAAATAAATGCAATGCATATTCAAGGTTTTTTTGGATAAATACCATGGACTTCGTTTGTTAAAAATAAATGCCTTCTATATTCAACGTTTTTCGGAAAATACCATGGACTTTGTTTTTGACAAATAAATATCATATCATGTACTTACACCGCACTTCGGATAAATATTAGTTTCACAGATTATTCCAAAAACCGTGACATCCCGCGGGGCATATTGCAAGTAAAAACATATAATTTAGTGAAATGTGTGGCGAAAACTAGAGTGGAAATTATGCGGGTAAAAGGTGAAGCATAGAGAAGCTTCTGAGTGTGAAATAAAATTTGAATTGATTCCTATCTAATCTTTGCCTATAAATTTCTGCATCAACGAATATAAATTTTTATGGTGCACAAGAAATTTAATCAAGTAGTCAATCCTCTTCAAATAACTCAATCATTCCACATAAGCAAACAAATTATGACAAGAAGCCCCCTCTTTCTCATCACCGAGTTACAAATTCAAACAACAGATTTCCCTCCGTTTTCATATCAAATTCATGACTTATGCAATCTGTACTCTTCTCATGGGGCTATCTCTAGCGCTTTCCCTTGTGGTCGTTGTCGTCGTTGCCGCTGTCATTAACAATTTTCTATAAAATCCAGCAAATGCTCTCTCTATTATCTTGAACTCTTCCTCGGTTTCTTCATCGATCCCGTCGCTACCGCGGATCTTTTCTCTCAGTTTTCTCACTCTCTCGATGCCTGCGGCCGCATCCATTGCCGTCTCCGCTATCCTCCCATTCACTCTCTCCCTTTCCTCCATCGCACCCTTCAACCTCCTCTTCGCATATCTATACCCTTCTAATGACTTCAGCAACTGCTCCGATAACTCTTTATTTCTCTCGCTTAATGCCTCATCATCACCCGATGGCGATCCACTGCACCCGTTCTTCACTTTCTCGTACAACATCTCGTTCTGAGCACGCAAATCATTAGCCAACTCCTCCATACACGAAAGATCTTGGACTTTTCTTGATAGTTCACCCGCGATGAGTTCTTTTTCTTTGCTTAAACTATAGAACATCTTCTCTAGGCCTTTGCGTGCGGTCATGTTGGCCGAGAGTTGGCGCCGGAGCTGGTGGTGGTCTTCGGCGCCAGCGGGTCCTAAGGGTGGTTTCTTCTCCTTTTCTTTCTCTTTGTCCTGCACAGAAGTGTTAATTAGGTTGTTTTTATTGCTGTTTCGGTGTAGTTCAGTGTTGCAGCGACGGAGCTCCGAGGCCCTGCGGTTGGGGATGGAGGATTGGGCTTTGTGGACGCGAGAGCGTATGTCGTCCAGGATGGTGAGCATTGTGGCGAGGCGTTGGGGACGGCGGCCGTCGGTTTCTCTAGCACAGGCGTTGTGCTCGTTGATTAATTTGAGCAGGAGCTTTACTTCGGCAGCCACGCCTAATGGTATATAATCAAAAATAAATTATTCTTGTATGAATTCGATGTGCAATGGAATGGAATGCAAATAGGATTCGCATTTTCAATGTGCAATGGAATGCAAATAGGATTCGCATTTTCAATGCAGTTTGATATTTGGTTCGATGCACAAGCTGCAGGATTTAGATATGTTGATGTGATTGTATAGTTTACAATTTTGATATGTATTGCTAGCATGACATCGTTTCGGATGCGGCTCCATTTTCAAAATTGCTAACCTATAATATATAATTTAGAACATCGCAGGAAAATTAGAGTATGTAATTGATTTTGTTAGAATGTGAAGAATTAGTAATTGTTACCTTCCAAGATGTGGGGATGATCAGCATGAGGGCCTAGATTCTGATTGTGAAGAGGAATTAATTCAGGGTTTGAGGTTGAACGATAATTCTCCATTTTCCCTGTGCGAATATCAATATTCCTCCTCCTCCTCCTTCAATTAAATCTCTTTCTTCTGGCTTAGATCTTTAATTTATTTGGCTTTTCTTCTATCATTTTTGTTTAGTTGTTGGAACTAAGGCGACAATTTAGGATTCATTTTGTTTCCCTTCCTCATTTTACTTGAGGCCCTAATTATTTTCATTTCTTTTAGGATCAGATCTTCTCTCTCTCTCTCTCTCTCTCTCTCTTTCTGTTTTAAAAGGGGTGGACATAATTAATTGAAAGAAATGCTTATCAGTCCTCATATATATTTCCTAATTACAAAAAATATACTGTAATTTAAGTTCTAGAAAATGTAATCCTCCTGATGATGCTAGATATTGGCGATCACCAAGATCAGGACAGGTGGCAGATGACGCGTTCCAGAACTTGGAAAAAAGGGCCCACAGGGGCCGACCAGGCCACTCCTGTACCCGACCTGCAAGCACAAGCTGGCCCTCCACAGGGCCCCTGCAAATTGGCCTCCTCGGCCCCTCCGCTCGTCCTGAGCTGCTACAAGAACAAGACTTCTCGGCCCTCTTGCTCGCCTTCGAGCTCCCCAGCCGAGGCCGTCTTCCTCGGTCCTTCCGGCCGACCAACTCCACCACTCACAGGCTTAACCGCCGCTCCGCAAATCTCGCCACGCGCAGATTCACCGTCAGCAACGCCCTACGTTCCACGCCATCGCAATCCCCATTAATGGGCGATCTGCTCTTTATGTGGGCGTGACGTCGGGAGCGTAACTGCCGGCGAGATTCTCGCGCCTGCTGCTACGTGCTGCCGCCCCTATATAAACCCCATCACAGGGGGGGTCAAGTAAGCCATTTTTGATTCCACTTAGCCGTTATCCTGCTCGGATCTAGTGCTAACTTGATCGTCGAAGGGTTCTCGGTGGTACCAAACCACCCCGGGACTTCTTTGCAGGTACTCGGCGCTAAACTCCTCAAATCATCAATCTTTTCAAAACCCATTGAGACCCGCACGCAACAGGAGACTACCTTCCAAATTCACCGGGAGATTGACGGAAGATAACATCTGAGGGAGACCCGAAAATGACCTCCATCAGTTAGCGCCGTCTGTGGGAAAAGAAACTCCATAAAAAACAAAGTTGGCCTTCCGATCTCCGTCCATAAGGCATGCAACCTTCCTGAAGATCCAGGTATCAGCCGTCGCTTCCCCTTCACCGGGGGCACGGATGAACATCCTCCAGCGACCATCGTCAACGCCCTCGCCAGCCGAATAGACCGGCTACAGTCCCTCGTGGAGGCGCTCGTCTGCGTCCAAACGGTCGGGCCTGGGCCCCAGATCGCCACTCCTCCGCCTCCAGAAGGCTCTGCCCTCGTCGGCACGGCTAACCACCGGAAGGCTACGACTCCTGGCCACAGATCTCATGGGCCGATACTTCCTGAGGCCCGCAGGGCGCCCCACGGCTCCACACCGAGGTCCGCCGACAGAGAGCTTCGCCTCGAGCCTCCTCATGACCCTTACCCCTTGAGGAGATGTCGGTCACCTCGCCTGTCCACAGACATGATCGACACCCCCTCCCCATGAAGGGTCACGGCAGCGCCCCGACCGTTGAAACGCGGCCAAAATGCGGAACAAAAATTTCTGAAACCGGCGCTACCGCTACCCGATTTACGGATCGGCCTTAAACCCTATTCTAGCGAGCTAACTAAGAGTTAGAAAAGTTATACCGAGTTGATCCAAGTCCTTCGGTCTTCATTCCAAGCTCCTAGCGGTTCTTTGATGAAGTTTGGTTGCCGGTCTTCCTCCATCTCCGATGATCCACCCGAGGGAAACGACGCAAGCTCCTGCTCGACGAACGAGGCAACCGACGCTCCAAACTTGCCAACGATGGAGAGTCGGGGTGTAGTAATATGTCACTATGATTTTCTCTCAACCATGTGCTCCATGAGAGCATCTATAGAAGATGAGTGGAGGTGGTGAAGCATTTTTCATGAACAAAGAATGGCTAAGTGTTTTGTATGAATGAGAGAGTGAGAGAGTGGGCTAATGTTTCATGTAATCACTAAATCAAATGAACCCCCACCCTCCCTAGTATTGGCCGGCCCCCCTCTTTCTCCCATCAAGAAAAATCATTTTCTTTTAATCATTAAACAATGCACCATACTTTGCTACATGCACTTTGAACCATGCTTTGACACTATGCACTTTCCACCTCACACTTCCACCTCATTTGTGAGTCAAATGAATTTCCAAAAATAGAAATTCATACAAATGATGTGGCACCTTCTAGAAGCTATTCCGTAGAAAATACGGAATACTTCCCGGTACATGTACCGAAATACATATACGCGTATTCGTACCAAAATACGAATAGCCGAGAGAGAAAACGAATAGCGAATAATAATACTAGAATACGTATATACAAATACATATATAAATTATTAAATCAAAATCCGATTTAATAATCGGACTTAATCCTAAGCCGCTGGTATTATCAACCGTCCGATCAAAGTCTGCGCAGCAAGTGCACATATTTAATCGGACACATGTATGTATCAACATACGTCATGTACACCATATCGCTTGAACCGTGAAAACCCTTGTTACGACCCGAAAGTACGGAACATGACCGGCACTTAAACTACGAACGTCTCGAGGCGTACGTAATCTAAGTAAGCCGAAAACCCAGAAATCCAAACCAAGAAAAGTAGTAGAGTGAAGGAAAAACCATTTTAAATCAAATAGTTTGCAACATACGCCGAAATATGTATTTTAAAATCGCAAGTCTTTTCTAAAAATTTCGGCAGAGTTTCCTTTGTCAAAACTGACCCCAAACGGGTACAAAACCTGATAAAGCATATATAATGAATAAAGGCATCCCCAAGCGGGAGCTAGCTCTTCGTCAATCGACGGTCACAACCACGCAAGCAATATAATATACAACGCCAAAAGGCGAGGATCACAACAGAAAAGAAAACTCAAAACAGCATGAAATCCATAGGAATACAACGCGCGACTCTAAGGTCGAAAGAATAAACAACACTGGTCTCTATCTCTGAAATAAGTACATGTTTGGTTGATGGAACTTCTAGATACAACTGAATAATAATATACAAAATATACTGATGGTCACGATACAAGTGAACCCACCTACTAGCAAATCACCCGGAAATGGAAGTAGTGCCAGCAAAGCCGTAATGAAACCTGTACGGCAAACCTGCAAGAAACTGTGGCACAACGGGGGTGAGTTGCCAACTCGTGAATAGAATACATCTACGAACAGGAATCATATGTATGACGCAATCCTAAGTCATACGATCAATATATATATCCTCAAATATAACCAGCAGTCTATAACAATGGCTAGGGTATACCTCTAAACAACGGTAATACGAAGTGCTCGTGTCAGTGCCTCAGATAGCAATATATCATATGGATGATGTATGAATGCATGAAAAGTATGATGAAGTATTTAAATTGATATCAATACACATATATTAGCGTCCCATTCCACTAATATTGGTGTAAGGGCATATATAACAGCGTCCTCATCCCCTGTTATATATACATATGATGTATGATCAATGTAATCAAAGTCTGTATGTGATCAATGTCTGTATATATGTGGATCCCGTCCACGTGTCACCCAATGACAATAAGCATCATGCATGTAAATATGAGGATATAATCAAAATCATGGAAAAACATCATGAAACCTGTACCTCGCATCCGCACAAAACATAGTCTCAATATCTCAAAATCTCAGTATCAATCTCACTATCTAGAGCGCCGTCAGTCCAGACCGGCCACTACCATCAATCTCAAGACCACGACGGTATCCTCCGGATATCCGACGCGTCGGGTAAAATCACCGGTCGGTAGTGCTCCCCTGCCAGGCTCAATGCCATCATCTGCGATCTTCTTGCCCCGGGGTACCGCACCGGGCCCACCATGTACCCGAAACGGTTCCTCCACTCCTCGAACTCGGGTCTCACATGTCGCTCTCAGCACCGAGAAAACACATGGTGGACGCACTGAAATATCATATCAAGGGTAACCGGGTTTTTAAAACAGTTACATATTCACTTTTGAAATACCCACGGTTCCCAAATCCAGAAATCTCATGGATGTCCGAATCCAAATCATCAATAGCACGTAAAACCATGAATATAGGCATGAGAATCCATGAATGCGGCATAACAATGAATAACAGTATGCATGAAGTGACAAGTAATAACTACAATATCTAAGCTGACATATAAGGCAAGCACACTAATATCATGTCAAAACTACTAGCTAGCAAGCTAAATCAAGCAATAATATTCTCTAAGTGTACGTGACATGGTAATTACCGATGAAGATGTGTGTGAGCCGGCAAGTAAGTGTACGTGGTCCATACGCATCATCGGTAATGGTGCTGGTGTCCTAACAGCATGATATCAACAAGCAATATGAAATCACAATATAAGTATGCGATGCGGAGCGAACAACAATAATGAACGGGAGCTGAATACTAGACACAATGATAACTAATCTGCAGTTAATACCCTATGAGTCATACAGCTACACTAAACTATAAGCCGAGCTAACAGACTAACTTAGGGTAAGGAAACCGCCTAACATATGAGTCGATACATATATACATATTGTAACATTTCCAAAATAATAAAATATTATTTTTAGGAATTTTTATAATTTAATATTATTTTATTGATTATTTTAATATTAAATTAATAATTAAATGCAAATAAATGGAGAAAAATTATGGAAAATTATGGAAAATTCTAAAATGGGTTATTTATTGGAATTATGCCGTTTTTAAGTGTTTGTGATCAATTATATGCTAATTTAGCGCTAATCGCGATTAAAAATCGCTAATCGGTTTTTTTTGGCTTTTTGTGCAAAATTGTGCACATATCATTTTTGGACTTGTGTTACATTTTCTACCATGTTACTTTGGGTTTACTATTGGTGTGTGAAGGATTAGGGATTAAAAGAAAAGGAAAAGAAAAGAAAAAGAGAAAAGAATAAAGAATGGGGTTGGTGAGAGAGAGGTATGGGTTGCACTTTGACTAGAACCTTAGCCATTTCCCTCATTTTCCCTCCCTCTTCACTCTCCTTCTGCTGCTGCTCCTGCACCATATCCCCTCCCCTCTTCAAGCCTCAAATCATCTCACAAACTATCTCAAAACCCCACTTCCATTTCACAAAACATGCACACAAGCCCAAGATCTATGCTATGGACCAAGAAAGGTGGTGTTTTGGTGCTGTTGAGGATTCATGAGGGTCTTGTGAGATAATTCCTTCATAATTAGAGTGTTAATTCTTGTGCTTAAACTTTAATTCAAGTTTCATATCGATATCGTGTGAATTGGTGCACTTTGGACAAAATTAGAGAGGATTAGGGTAATTTTGAGTTATGACTTTGCAACTGAACTTAAAAGGTGACCTTAGACCCTATATTGACTAGAAACCCAGACCAACCCCACTGGAAACCCAAAAATACGGAATTACGGGACTTTCATGTCGGTTTGTGAGTGTTTAGAGTGTGTAGGGAAATCTGGAATGTACTGGGACTTTTTCAGGAAAATTAAACAACACCAGGGACCCAATTGAGACCATAGGAGGCCACCCTGACCAGACGGACCCCATTGGGCATAGGGGGGCCGGCCAGGCCGGTTTTGGGAAGGTTGTGGCCGGCCAAGTAGTGATGGAATGCTTCGGGGTTGGTCCAGTAGCTCAAATATATCATATACATCACCCTGGACTTGTTTAATTGGCTAAATTTGACCCGAGGTGAAATCTGGGATCGTTTTCTTGGGTTGCTGCCTTACTTTCAGTATTTGGTTTTACGCATTTTGATTTCGATAATTTGATGTTTGTACGTTATCTCGATCGTGTGACGTTTGTACGACTGCATCGAGTGATTTCGGGTTGTTTTGCGAAGGCTAACCGTAGGTTCTAACCTATAGGCCTTTTAGCGAATCGTATTGGTTTTAGCGTGTCGTTTCAAGTTTTGATTTGGTTTTGATGCGATGCGATACGTGTGATATGTGTAGGTACCCCGCGACGATCCGAGGCGATGCAGAAGATGACGGTGATATCGACACCGACACGCAGGATTCAGGTGAGTAGATTTATATCTACGGGGAGAAGTCGGGTGGATGGCGTATAGCACCCCCGCAGTCCGTGGTGTTGTATACGAATACGTATACACACGGATATTTATTATGTGTGGTTTAGATTAGTGATGGTAATAATGGTATTATTGATGATCGGAATGTATTGGTTTAGTATAGTGCGAACCCTAGAGTAGTGGTTGCACCCACACATACACTTACACACATACTTGCATACATTCCTTCATTTGTTTATGTGCATATGATGATGCGTATATCTACACATGGGTATAGGACTATGTGTTTATATACGGGATTTGAGGATGATACGTGGGTTTGAGATGATACTTGATGTGAGGCCGTGAGATCGGCAATGTGATATAGCTTGTCTTTGAGGTGCGAGATGATAGTTTTAGCGGGCCTTTGGACGTGTGCTTTACCCGCATTCATATTCTTATAGATGGTATCGTTTTGTACTAGACTTGGAGTAGTACCCCAGATTATGCGATCTGATGATAGTGATACCTGATATGTGATGAGATAGTGTGATATTGACCCCTACCCAGCTATTGGGATGCCGTACGACGATTTACCGTACGAGCCGATATTGATGATAGATCCGCACTCATGACTCGAGGATATCTTACGATATGTTATTGAGGCGGGATCACCGACTATTATATCTATATATATGGACTCAGATGTAGGTGGTTTCATATCCCTCCTGTCTAGATTACTTAGTAGACCTTAGACTGAGCCGAGATATACCTATTTCAAAACTAACGAATCGGGGATATTTTTAAGATAGGCAGAAGGGTTATACGGATATTTCCAAATGATGCATCTTTTCCTAAAACACCGTAGCCCTTGTTTTACTAAAAACCCGATTCGTCTTTCAAATGGCACCACTGCATGACATGTACATACTAGTGTAGATTCTGTACTTTTGCGTTAATTATTCGATTCCGCATATTCATGCTATCTGCATTGCATCGCTTGTACTGTGGTTATATTTCAGTCATGCTGCTAGGACACCAGCACCATTATCGATGATGCATATGTTCCACGTACACTTGTTGCCGGCTCACACACTCATCATCGATAATTGCCATGCCACTACACTGTAGTACTATTTCATTCAGTATATGATCCTTGCATGACATGATGATGTGCATACCTTCCTTTACATGTCGCATACTTCATGCTTTTGATTATATGCATTGAGATATGTTGTTTCTATGATATTTCTGGATTTGGGAACCGAGGGTGTTTCAAAAGAGGATATGTCATTTCTTTAAAAACCCGGTTACCCTTGATATGATATTTCAGTGCGTCCACCATGTGTTTTCTCGGTGCTGAGAGCGACATGTGAAACCCGAATCGAGGAGGCGGATGAGACCGATTGCGGGTACATGGTGGACCCGGTAAGGTACCCCGGGGCAAGAAGCTCATGGTGATGACGATGAGCCTGGCAGGGGGAGACTACCTACCGGTGATATTACCCGACACGTCGAATATCCGGAGGATACCGTCGTAGTCATGAGATGGATGGTAGGGGCCGATCTGGACTGACGGCGCCCTAGATTTTGTGATTGAGACATTGAGATTTCGAGATACAGAGGTATCGAGATACTGAGACTTGTTTTGTGCCGACGCTGGGCACAGTTTTCATGATGTTTTCGAGTGCCGATGCTGGGCACTCCGGTTCCATGATATTGATGTGTCGTGAGGGACACGGGTGGATTATATCCTCATATTTCCATGCACAGGTTTTATGATATATACTTGCATGATGGTTATTGTCAGTGGGTGACGAGTGGACGGGATCCACGTGTGTGCAGATTTGATGACATTGTTTATACCTCATATTCATGACATGCTATTACCTGAGGCACTAGCACGAGCACTTGGCACTACACTCATGTATAGAGACTACATTGCCAGTTTAGCATGCTTCAGCTTTATTCATATTGAGGTTTATTTATATCTGATCGTATTGACCTAGGATGGGTCATACATTCGATCTCTGCTTGTAGATATCTTTCTATTCACGAGTTGGCAACTCACCCCCGTTATGCACCAGTTCTTGCAGGTTTGCCGTACAGTTTCCATAGCGGCATTTCTGGCACACTGCTTCCTTATGGGTGACTTGCTTGGATAGGTGGGTTCTTTTGTATCAGAACCGCTTTTGTAATTGTATTATTCATTGTATCTAGAATTTCCATCAACCAAAACTTGTATATTCTTTCAGACTTAGACTTCAGTGTTGTATTATTTCGACCATAGAGTCGCGCTTGTAGTATCACGATTTTCTGGCTGTTTTTGAGTTTCTTTTCAGTTTAGATCCTCGCCCTTTGGCGTTGTATATTGTTGTTGCTTATGTGTCTGTGACCGTCGTTTGACGAAGAGCTAGCTCCCGCTTGGGGATGCCTTTTATCATGTTATATATATTATTCTTGTTGTACCCCGTTCGGGGCCAGTTTTTACAAAGGAAACTCTGCCGAAATTTTTAGGAAAAATTACACATTTTAAAAATTTATATTCGGTTTAGTTATTTAAAAACTCGATTTTCAAACATGTTTTCTTTACCTCTTAAAACCAGTTTCTTTACTTATTCTTAAAAATGGTTTTAGATTTCTGGGCTTTTGGCTTACTTGGATCAGATGGAGTCCTGTAGACTTCATAGGATTCAAGGGCCAGTCACGTGCTCTTTCGGGTCGTGACACATATATATTAGTCGGTGATTCCTCCTCGATAATATCACATCCGATACCATATCTATAATCAGATATTCCCAAGTCGAGAGTGCGGATCAAACATCAATATAGCTCTTACGTAAATCCGTCGTACGGCATCCCAAATCTGGGTACGGGTCAATATCATATTCATCATTTTATTCATCTGATATCCTCTTTATCAAAGATCACAATCCAGGGTACTGACCTACGTCTAGTACATTACTAATATCATCAATCTAATCATGATCTGACTGCTGATCTACAACCTCATACAAACCGATATCATCATCATATATCGTCATAAAGAGGTATACATCGCCCAATGCGACCTATTATGAATATCTTAACATATCTGATCTCATGTCAACAATTTTACATATATCACTATTCACATGGTATCGTCGTCCAAAGATCCGCTAAAACATCAGGACGTATCTCAAGTACGATTCCTACCACATCACCGATCTCACGGTCTCAAATCACATCTCATCGACTCAGCTCAAATCCCAAATACTATTCTCAAGTCCGTATATGAACACATAGTCTCATACCCATGTGAACACATAACTATATATTCCCACATATGCACATAAGAAAGAAGAATGTATTCAAGTAAGGGTGTGTGTGTGTGTCTGTGTGGTGCAACCACTACTCTAGGGTTTCGCAACACTAAACCAATCCAAACACACCAAATATCCATCCTTATCATCAATAACATCAAACAATATATAATCAATATGTGTGTATACGTATTCGTATACATCACCACGAACTGCGGGGGTGCTATACTGTAAGTCCATGTCACGCACCCCACGAACTTGCGGGGAGGCGGAATATATGAAAAACAATTATCAAAGCTTCGTAACACGGACTTGAGCGCATGAATCGTTTCTAAACCATTGCTAACTATCATAAGAGGTTTAACTACTCGGATACAAAGTTATACCTCACGTTACTTGTCCTTCGGGTCTTCATCGCGGTCCTCCACTCCTCGTAGGCTCCTTGGAACATCGGCACCTCAACGGCCTCCTCGAATCAAAGACGATCCACCCGAAAGTTCCTACACCAAGCTTAATCTCAATTGAGATAACTAAGTTGCTTAAAGTGCTAATCTAAGCTACCTAGGGGATATAGAGTAAGGTTATGGATGTATTAGTCTATCTAATCCTTGATCTCAACACATGAGAGGGGAGGATTAGGGTTTCAAGAGAGGATGAGCTTGAGGAGAGAGAAGGTGAGCATGAGAATGAGAAGAAAAATGAACTCACTAGAATATAACAACCATAACAATTAATCAAATAAATAATATATATGATTAATCATCATGGTTGATGCATTCATCTTATGTGATTCATCATATGACTCATTAACTCATTAATGAATCATTTAATACAAAGGACGAATCACACAAATGAGTCATTAAGCAATTAATGCTCATGCCACCTTAACCCCTTAGTCACCACTCTTTTAGAAGCTTCTCGACAAATTACGAGAACGCCCCTCCAATCCGTGAAAACACGGAAAAACTTTAGACTGTATAAATCCAATAACCTGATACTAGAATCTGGCTTAAACCAAAGCCGGCTAGTAAAAACTGTCCGAAAAGTCGTACGTGCGTAAACACACGTATGCGTCTGAACCCTTGTCGTAAAACTATACGACCTCTATATCGTTTCGCCTGGAGCAGGGAAACTCTCTGTGTGAGACTCTAAAGACTCGACACTACGCTGGCAGTGGGTTTAACCACAGACCGCAAGCGGCACTAGCTGTACGTAACGGTCCCCAGGTAGATGTCGATAAGAAGGCCGATGAAGAAAACCATCCGAACCCCTACTGAGCCTGATGTGACAATCTCCGTACAGTCCAGTCTGTTCGTCTAAGACTATCGCATATCAAGCCTAGGGGGCGGCAAGCGTCAGTCCCCTAATAGCTGTATAAGTCGTGTCGGAGCGAAGCACATTACACCCTGAGAAGCTACTGGAACCTACCAGTATATCTCGCTTGCTCTGGCCAGGGACTTTGCGTAATGGCTCTCTGACACAGCGCGATATCAACTCCCAATACCGGGAGAGACGAATCCTATCTAACCGCCACTGCCTCCAAGTGCTCGGGACTGCACCCAACTGCTACCTGTTTGCACGACTCCTTTGAGCCGTGGTAGGGTAGCAATCTAAGAACAGTGGGACACACTCAAGGCGAAGTAGCAGTGTCAAGTCTGCGGACTATGCTGTACTCATGTCACCTGGGAACTGTTAACTGACGATGGGTATAATACCAACCAATCAATTCCCTGCGAGTCCTGTCCGGTGTACCCGTAACCTAACGAGCACCTGTATACTATCTCCAGTACGTCGTACTGATGGCTGTGGGACAGACCATCTTCCCAACTGGGATGAGAAGCGTACACACTTAGTCTACTCCGGAATATCGATGCCCTATCTCGATAATCCAACGACCAGGGACCTGTATAGCATGTTGCTTACAGACTACCCAGCCCCCACTAGTGTGACTGCCATCACGACGCTGGTAATCAAGCAAAGATCCTATGGGCTCTACTAATATATATAATTGATACGTTACAAGAAACATATGCACATATTAAAGTAGACATAAACCAAGTAGCATACTACCATTTTTAGCAAGACTGTTATATACAACTGTGAATATCCCAAGCTTCCATTAAGTAATATACAACCTAGTATGATACAATAATGGCCCTTAGGGCATATAAACTAACAATCTCCCACTTGCACTAGGGCCATGAGCTGGCATATCGTAGACCTATCATCTCGAATAGCCTCTCGAACTGCGTCTGAGGAAGGGCCTTTATGAATGGATCAGCAATGTTATTCTCTGTCTCTACTCTCTTCACCTCGATCTCCCTGATCAGGTGATACCGCCTTAAGATGTGTCTGGACTTCTGATAGGACCTGGGTTCCTTCGCTAAAGCTATAGCGCCGTTGTTGTCACAATACAGAGGTATTGGACCAACACTGGTAGGAACCACCTGAAGTTCTGTGAGGAACTTCTTCATCCAGACTGCTTCTTTTGCGGCATCGCAAGAAGCTATGTACTCTGCTTCCATCGTTGAGTCAGCAACGGTCTCCTGTTTGGAACTCTTCCAACAGACCACCCCTCCATTGAGGGTAAAGACATAACCTGACATGGATTTGGAGTCATCTTTGTCACTCTGGAAGCCTGAGTCGGCAAAGGCCTCCATCTGGAGGTCTTTTCCGCCATATACCAAGAACATCTCCTTAGTCCTCCTCAGGTACTTGAGAATGTTCTTTACTGCTCTCCAGTGATTCTCCTCTGGGTTTGCCTGATACCTGCTTACAACGCTCAATGCGTATGCTACATCTGGTCTGGTACATAACATCGCATACATTATAGAGCCTACCGCAGAAGCGTAGGGTATAATCGACATGCGATCCCTTTCTAAATCAGTCTTGGGAGACATCTCTTTGGAGAGGGTGATTCCGTGACAAGCCGGTAGATTACCGCTCTTAGAATCATCCATACTGAATCTCTTCACTATGGTGTCTATGTACCTGGACTGCGAAAGTCCCAACATTCTCTTTGATCTATCACGATAGATCCGGATCCCCAGAATGTAGGTGGCATCACCCGGGTCTTTCATGGAGAATTTATGTGACAAGAATCTTTTGACTGATTGTAACATAAGAATATCATTTCCTATTAGGAGAATGTCATCTACGTACAAGACGAGGAATACTACAGCTCTCCCTTCAATCTTACTGTATATGCAAGGTTCATCTGGATTTTTGATAAAGTCAAATTCTTTAACAGCATCATCAAAACAGATGTTCCAACTCCGCGATGCCTGCTTTAGTCCATAAATGGACTTAAGCATCTTGCATACTTTACCGCTGCTCCCACTCTGAATGAATCCCTCTGGCTAATCCATATAGACGCTCTCTTCCAAATTACCATTTAGAAAGGCCGTCTTTACGTCCATCTGCCAGATTTCATAATCGTGGAAGGTAGCAATAGCAAGAAGGACCCGAATAGATTTAAGCATAGCCACTGGAGAAAAGGTTTCGTCATAGTCCAAACCAGGTCTTTGACGGAAACCCTTTGCAACAAGTCTAGCCTTATAGGTTTCAACCTGTCTATCTACACCAATCTTCTTTTTGAAGATCCATTTTCATCCTACGGGTTTTACCCCATCTGGAGCAACGTCCAAAGTCCATACTTTCTTAGTGTACATGGACTCCATTTCGGTCCGCATTGCATCCAGCCATTTTACTAAGTCACTGCTCTGAATGGCTTGCTGGAAGCCAGTAGGCTCATCATAGTCAATAGTGCAATCCTCTCTATCCCCGTCTATGAGAAAACCGTAGTATCTCTCGGGTGGATGAGATTGCCTACTACTCCTGCGGAGTGGCGTTAGGATGTCCTGTTCTCCCGAACCTTCTTGTTCTACCAAGGTTTCAGTAATAACTTGCGGCTCTGGAATTTCTTCCAGTTCTATTGCGCTCCCACTCTTCTGATTTTCCAAAAATTCAGATTCCAAGAAGCGGGCATGTTGAGAAACAAAAACCTTTTGTTCCTCTGCGTAATAGAAACAATATCCCATGGAGTTCTTTGGATATCCCACAAACTTACACTGTACTGAGCGTGCCTCGAGCTTGTCCGCATGCTGCTTCTTTACAAAAGCTGGACATCCCCATGTCTTAATATACTTAAGACAGGGTTTCTTCCCACTCCACATCTGATATGGTGTGGTAGGCACAGTCTTGGTTGGAACTCGGTTCAAAAGATATGCAGCTGATTCTAGTGCATATCCCTAGAATGATTGCGGTAACTCAGCGTTACTCATCATGGAACGAACCATATCTAATAGGGTTCGATTCCTCTTTTCCGATACACCGTTGTGTTGTGGTGTGTATGGAGGAGTAAGCTGAGAGAGAATTCCATTCTCTTTTAAGTAACCCAGGAACTCGGCACTTAAGTATTCACCACCTCGATCAGATCTCAGTGTCTTTATACTCTTGCCTGTTTGTTTTTCCACTTCATTCTTGTATTCTTGGAATTTCTCAAAGGCCTCGGATTTATACTTCATTAAGAAGACATATCCATACCTAGAGAAATCATCTGTAAAAGTAATGAAGTAGGAATAACCACTTCTCGCATGTGTAGACATTGGACCGCACACGTCACTGTGTACGAGTCCCAAGAGCTCGCTTGCTCTTACTCCGTGTCCAGTGAACGGAGTTTTTGTCATCTTTCCTTTGAGACAAGATTCACAAGTAGCATAAGATTGATATTCGAACGGATTCAAATACCCTTCTCTATGTAACTTAGTCAACCTTCTCTCATTGATGTGACCAAGTCTATAATGCCATAAGAGAGCCTGATTTATTTCCGAAGACTTTCTTTTAAGTGTGTTCTGGATATTGAAAATCTGAGCATAATTTAATACATATATCCCATTTTTTAATGTACCTGACCCAATCATAACTTGATTTAGGTGGATGTGAACTACATCACTTACGAATGTAAAATCATATCCTTCTTTAGAAAGTAAGGATACAGATATGATATTACAAGTTGTACCTGGTATATAAAAACAGTTACGCAGAATCAATATCTGCCCAGTTGTCAGTCCAAGATGATATTCCCCTACGGATTCAGCGTCCATGCTCATTCCGTTAGCAACTGTGAGGGTCATATCACCTATCCTGATAACCCTACGGTTTCTCAGAGCCTGTAAAGAATTACAGATGTGAGTTCCTGACCCGGTATCCAATACCCAGGAAGTAGGGTTAACTGACATACAGTTCTCTATTACAAACACACTTGAAGTTGAAGCCACAACATGCTTCGTATCCTGGTTACTGGCTTCAAAAGCCCTGCAATCTTTCTGCCTATGCCCAAACCCATAACAATAGGAACGTCCCTCTTTTACTATATCCAGTCCCGAAACATTTGCATTTCTTTTTCCTTCTACTTCCCTGGTTTCCTTCAGGGTAGAAGGTAGAGACTGTAGAATCAGGTCAGTATCTGAACCGTTCTGCGACGTGGTCTTTAGGTCCATGAGCTCATCAATATAGCTAATCATTGTAAGGACGTTGTCCCCTACAGATGACCCGTCAGCTAACCTCGCTTGAATTAATTCGTTCGAGGTTTCATATCTTGTGATATGAGATTGCTCTCCATATAAATCTTTGTTATGGAGAAAGATGGAAACTAAGTCCATCTTCTCGTGCTGCTTCTGGTATACACCATCAACTGAAGCTAACATGAGGCACTTAGCTTTCGCTTTATCTTTTTCCCTTGTATGACGGATATCCATATCCGCGACAGTGGAAACTGGACCTGGGACGGCGGGATCTTGAGTAGTAATAGGGTGGTCCAGCTTGTCATAGGAAATAGACATCTGGACAGACTTTTGCCACTCATATAAGTAAGATTCAGTCAAATTATTATCTAGATGTAACCTATGTGTGGTCATAAGGTCGCTGCAATTTAAGAGAGAGAAGAAGATACTATTAGCATAATGCTCTTGCAAGTTTAGAGTAGTTTAATTTATCTAAACAGGATGGTTCCCACTGTTTCTCGAATCCTTCCTCAAACCATAAAAGAAGAATTAGCCAGGACTATTCTCACCGTACAATTCTTGCTTAACCGTTCAGCCAGGTCAGTATCGATACTTCGAGGGAGGTTTTCCAACGCTTTCGCGAAGTTCCTTAATTAAATAACCTCTTTTCTCTGGGGGCGTAACCCCGCTGACACCTTTCTAGGCACCTACTTGGTTTATAGCATTGATCGTTAAGTGACGAATCTCCTGATAAGTAGTATATACTCACAGTAGGATCGGGATCCAAAATATCATCGTATGATAATGTTGAAGGAATCATACCAACATTCATCAAACTCCAAAATGGTATGCTCTCACTGCAAATTTCAGTTTCTTTAGAAATTCCCGATGTGGATTTTTGCCCCATGCTCTTATGACCTTGACTTTAGTCAACAAATCATAAGTCACATGTCAAGTTCTACCCGTCATTATCCAGGTTAATTTGAACCCACCCGTACATACCCTTGACTTTAGTCAACAAGGTAATACGACTGTCCCAAACCAACGCATCTATCTATGCTGCATATGAATATCCAACAGCTACCAAACACTGTGCCTTGACTTTAGTCAACAAACACAGCTTGAATACTATTGACTATCTATATGAAATGACGGAGGGCTACGAATGGTTTTGGCAAAACCGTGAACGTAGTGAACTTGATTTAATCGAAGGAACCTGATACTTTTTAAAAGGAGTGGTTAAAGCTCCGCAATTAAAAATTCTGATCTTTTTTAAAATAACCGAGTGGTTTCTTTTAAATTTGTTCCAACGACTTAACTTTGGTTTATTTTCTTTGCATTATAATAATGTGTCCCATCATTTATCCTATCATTGCAGAAAACAACGAAAATACCACGTCCTCTTATGCCATCCGTATTCGCCATGGGGTCCCGTCATCACCCGTTAGGTTACTTAACTAACGACAGAGCGAGGGCTGGGCTAGCGCGGGTGTAAAACATAAGTGACGTCTAATAGCTATCATATATAGATATTATACATTCGTCAGACGCAATAATAAGCATTCCAGATCACAGATGAACTTTATTGGATTTATAAGCAATCCGCATTTTCTTTGAGCCTGCAATAAAAGACGGATTACACAGTTGTGATGAATAGCCATTACCCCACCCTAGACCCCTACGGGTACGGCAAACTACCCGCCAAGTACCCGAAGTGAAACGGTCTCCCTCAACAAAGTGAGTAGGCCACTAAACACTTCAAAGTACCCGATAGTTTGTGTACCCCGCCTTGGGTCTATCCTAGGAGCAAAAACAGTAAAAAGAAATAATACAACGGTGGCTACAACCGCAACCTGGATGTGCCCCGCAAAAGAATATTACATCAAATTACATTTACATTGAATGAATGAATATTAAACCCATCTCAAACCCCGGCTAATCATCACAACAGTCCAACACAGTTCATATACACAAACAGAAAACATTTCAGAAATGTGCAACCCCCTGCCAACCGACATACTAGCAGTTAGGGGAGGTTTACGAACACATTAAACATTACAGATAAAAACCCAATTAGCAAATATCTTAGAACATCGATCGAATACCAAATTCCGTGTCTACCCCAAAAGCAAACCTGTACTGAAGTAACCTGGGTAGAAACAGAACATACAGGAAGACAAAAACCCAAAAATTATGAATTACTTTGAAACTCCGAGTCAACTCGGCGGCGGATCCGCGGCAGATGAACTCTATTGCCGCGGATCCGCGGCCGTTTTTCCGATTCATTGGCTCGTATTTTCCCAGTATTCATTAATTTCCCTGCTGTGAATTTTAAGGTATGTCAATAATTTTTTCAGACACTTTTAAAATTAACAGAAACTTAGGGTTTCGAATTTTTGTTTTCGTGTTTTTCTGTCGATCGAACTTCTAATCAATTGCTAACAAGCTAGTAATGGTTTAGTTGGCTCTGATACCACTGTAAGTCATGTCACGCACCCCACGAACTTGCGGGGAGGCGGAATATATGAAAAACAATTATCAAAGTTTCGTAACACGGACTTGAGCGCATGAATCGTTTCTAAACCATTGCTAACTATCACAAGAGGTTTAACTACTCGGATACGAAGCTATACCTCACGTTGCTTGTCCTTCGGGTCATCATCGCGGTCCTCCACTCCTCGTAGGCTCCTTGGAACATCGGCACCTCAACGGCCTCCTCGAATCAAAGACGATCCACCCGAAAGTTCCTACACCAAGCTTAATCTCAAACTTGAGATAACTAAGTTGCTTAAAGTGCTAATCTAAGCTACCTAGGGGATATAGAGTAAGGTTATGAATGTATTAGTCTATCTAATCCTTGATCTCAACACATGAGAGGGGAGGATTAGGGTTTCAAGAGAGGATGAGCTTGAGGAGAGAGAAGGTGAGTATGAGAATGAGAAGAAAAATGAACTCACTAGAATATAACAACCATAACAATTAATCAAATAAATAATATATATGATTAATCATCATGGTTGATGCATTCATCTTATGTGATTCATCATATGACTCATTAACTCATTAATGAATCATTTAATACAAAGGATGAATCACACAAATGAGTCATTAAGCAATTAATGTTCATGCCACCTTAACCCCTTAGTCACCACTCTTCTAGAAGCTTCTCGACAAATTACGAGAACGCCCCTCCAATCCGTGAAAACACGGAAAAACTTTAGATTGTATAAATCCAATAACCTGATACTAGAATCTGGCTTAAACCAAAGCCGGCTAGTAAAAACTGTCCAAAAAGTCGTACGTGCGTAAACACACGTATGCGCCCGAACCCTTATCGTAAAACTATACGACCTCTATATCGTTTCGCCTGGAGCAGGGAAACTCTCTGTGTGGGACTCTAAAGACTCGACACTACGCTGGCAGTGGGTTTAACCACCGATCGCAAGCGGCACTAGCAGTACGTAACGGTCCCCAGGTAGATGTCGATAAGAAGGCCGATGAAGAAAACCATCCGAACCCCTACTGAGCCTGATGTGACAATCTCCGTACAGTCCGGTCTGTTCGTCTAAGACTGTCGCATATCAAGCCTAAGCGGCGGCAAGCGTCAGTCCCCTAATAGCTGTATAAGTCATGTCAGAGCGAAGCCCATTACACCCTGAGAAGCTACTGAACCTACCAGTATATCTCGCTTGCCCTGGCCAGGGACTTTGCGTAATGACTCTCTGAGACAGCGCGATATCAACTCCCAATACTGGGAGAGACGAATCCTATCTAACCGCCACTGCCTCCAAGTGCTCGGGACTGCACCCAACTGCTACCTGTTTGCACGACTCCTTTGAGCCGTGGTAGGGTAGCAATCTAAGAACAGTGGGACACACTCGAGGCGAAGTAGCAGTGTCAAGTCTGCGTACTATGCTGTACTCATGTCACCTGAGAACTGTTAACTGATGATGGGTATAATACCAACCAATCAGTTCCCTGCGAGTCCTGTCCGGTGTACCCGTAACCTAACGAGCACCTGTATACTATCTCCAGTACGACGTACTGATGGCTGTGGGACAGACCATCTCCCCAACTGGGATGAGAAGCGTACGCACTTAGTCTACTCCAGAATATCGATGCCCTATCTCGATAATCCAACGACCAGTGACCTGTATAGGATGTTGCTTACAGACTACCCAGCCCCTACTAGTGTGACTGCCATCACGACGCTGGCAATGAAGCAAAGATCCTATAGGCTCTACTAATATGTATAAGTGATACGTTACAAGAAACATATGCACATATTAAAGTAGACATAAACCAAGTAGCATACTACCATTTTTAGCAAGACTGTTATATACAACTGTGAATATCCCAAGCTTCCATTAAGTAATATACAACCTAGTATGATACAATAATGGCCCCTAGGGCATATACACTAACATATACGCCATTGATTAGTCGAAAATACTGCATCTTTTAACCGGCAATTTCCCTATCATTTGCACTCATTTAGAAGTGTGCGGTATTCATATTTCACATATTAGCAAATCAGTCATTAAATATCAGATTGCATGTGTTAGACTCTAAAACCGGCATTATAAAGGAAATTGACTGCATTTCATGGCATCGTATCATCCCTATATTGCGCAACACTTGTTTCAAGATTTGTGCAGGAAATTGCAGGATCAAAAGAAGCTGATAAAATACACCAACTCCAAGTTTTGAGATCTGGTAGAAATCCAAAGGGAAAAATACAATTCAACATATCAGATAAAGCTCCAAATATCAGCCCAAGCATGTGCCAGAAAGACCAAATCCCAAGCTTCCAACATGGCCGCGGAACCGCGGCCGGAGCCGGCTTGCGCCGCGGTTCCGCGGCGGTCTTGCCACGTCAGCCCTCAATTTTTGGTGCACAATTCTTCTCTCAGCTCCTACACTTCAGAAAGACACTACAGTTTCCAGAAGACTCCAGAGGCTTCTGCCAGTTCAGCAAACTAGGGTTTTTAAGCATAAACAAATCCTAGCTTAAAGCCTAAGCTAACTCCTAACAAACTATTTCTAGAAGCTCCTCAACAAACTTTTGGAGGGAATTGTAATTTCAAAACCTAGACCTAGGGTTTGGGAAGTCTATAAATAGAAGCCTAGACCTAGGGTTAAGGGATCATCAAATATTTAGATACTTAGAAAAATCTCCATTCTTTACCTCTTTCTTCATCTTCTTCCATAAGTCTAGTGAGAAGACTTGTGCGAAACCCTAACCCTAATTCTAATCCAAAGCCAAGATCCCGAGTACCAAATCAAGCAAGAAGCTCTTCAACCTTTTAGGAGCGGAGCCGATCTTCAACAGAGCAAGTGGTCCAAGCCGATCCACGACTCACGGAGACAAGCAAAGCCAAATCAACAATCGAGTTCTTCCTCTTGTAGTTCTTGAGCGACTGTAATGAAATTGTTGATATAAATAAAAGGTGAAATTCTTTAATCTTGTTTTCTTTAAATTCTTGCATCATGATTCGATCTCAATTTGTAGTTGTAGTTCTTGTTGTGATGTTTGAGTAAAACTCCGCTCGTCGAGGAGTCGAGACGATCAATAGAATGATGATGTAACAAATCTTAAAACGATTCTTGAGTCCTACGAGTTTTGTAAACTGTAGCAAGTTCAAGAATCGATGACCTAGTTTCGTTGCGATGCTTTCTTGATTGTTATCGCTCGAAATTGGGGAGTTACGATCGTTTCTTGAATTTACTAGAAGCTAGAATGTGAATGATATCGACGAAAGAACAAAGGGATAAATGATGAAACCCTAGTTTCACGAGAAATCCCTAACTCTCGTCGAGCATCATCGATCTAGTATCAACTCTTCGAAGGACAAGAATACGACATCTTGAGATTACATCACATCTATAGATCCGATCGATTCCTACGAGCCTCATTTAGATTCTTGATATTTGGTTGGAAAAATTATCGAAACCCGATTCTCGATTGTTTATCATTTTTCTTGATTAGAATAGTGACACTTGAATCAATCGATAAAATCTTGAATCATGTTGTATTTTCTTTTCGATTAACTTTTCAATTCAAAACAAATCAAACATACAAACGAATCGCACAATCCCTGTGGACGATCCGCACTCGCTTACGATCTACAACTGACACCGTAGTTGATTGCGGTCAAATAATTCTTTGATTGTGAATTTTATTCATTTTCTAAATACCGACACACAAAGAAACTTATTCGAGTTACACGACACAGTCTTGAATTTTATAATCAATCAAATGGCGCCGTTGCCGGGGATCGCGCGCTAATTCGTTTAATATTGAAATTTGAATTGAAAGATTTATTCCACTGTTATTTTGAGATCAAAATTCGCGCAAAAATCTATACAATTTGTTGTGGTTTATTGCAAGGAGATCTGGAGCTTGCTGTGAAATTGGAAATTTTTTTGGAGAATTCCAGAGAGCTGGAGAAATCAACAGCAGCTTGCTGTTGAAATTTGGCGCAGTGAGCATTACCTACGACCGCAGAAGGGTGGCAGTAAGTAGCAATTGCGGCGGTTCCGCGGCCAGCTGAAGCCCTCTCTGTGCAAAATTTGGCAGGTAACCTCTTACTTTCTTATCTCTTTCTAAAATCTTCTCCAATTAACAGTTTGTGCAGGCTTCTTCGCAAATAATCGCAGCGCGCATAAAAAATAGCAAATTAAATTGTGCTTGTTTTGATTCTTGTGGTTGTTTGCATAATTAATACGGACATTAAGGGGCAAAGACCAAATCCAGATTAGGTGGGGAGTTCATTACCCTTCCTAAGCCCCGAAAATCGCAAAACTTGCATCCGCATTTACCCCAATTAACTAAAAAAGATCGAGAGATGACTCTAAGGACCGTCGCGCTCACTTAGGACAGAAGAAGGCCGTGGGTAATTCATTGCTTATCCACGTTTCTCTTCTGGTGTCTAGGCAAGTGTGTCGAAGGCTAGTGGTTACTTAATTAGGCCTACTACTTATGTAGTGGAGAACCTTCCACTTACCTGGCACTTACCTGGCCACAGGAGAGACAAAGAGGCAGTGGAGGATTTATCCTGCGTCTTGTCTTCTGGCAGTTAGGAGCGGTCTAGAGATCTGACCTAGGCGACCCCTAGAATTAGGGTTTTGTGTGTTGCATTTGTTGTGTTGCATCATTTTTTTTCAAAAATCCGTCCACTTTTTCAAAACAAACACCGCATTCATTCATTACCCCTAATTATAAGTCAACGCTGCTACTTGTACTAACCCTTTTTAGTACAAGATAGGCTGGACACGGGATTCTAGTGCCCGTTTAGTCCGCGTACCCTTTATCGACTCCGAAGTCGGTATTTCTCCATTTACTTCTTCTTTACCCACTACCACACCCACATCGATGGATCCACCTCCATCAAACTTCTTTAACCCTAATCTGCCGTCGTCTATTGGTGTGCAGAATCCACCCCGCATCTCTCTCCAAAAGAGGTGCTATCCACTGTGAGGTCCTCTTTCGACCTTCTTATCCATTCCACCAGCCAACGGGGATAATTTTGAAATTAAACCCCAATACATCAACCTTTTACCCAAATTCCATGGACTCGAGACTGAGGACGCTTACGTTTTCATTACCAAATTTGAAAACGTATGCGCAATGATGGGTACGTCACAACTTTCAGTGGATGCTATGCGTCTACGACTTCTTCCATTTACTTTGTGCGATATAGCCGAGAACTGGCTATATAACACTACCGCACACACTATCACGAATTGGGAAGAATCCGTCACGGCATTCCTTAAGAAATTTTACCCAATACAAACTAGTATTGGTTCACTTAAGATTGATTTTCTCACTTGATGTGCACAAGTTGTATATGTAATATATGTTTGTGCACTAGTTTGTATCATGATTGATGATACATGCAAGCTTGGGTGTGTGTATGACTTACACCATATTTAAGATAATGGTTTGGGTTTTTATTTATTTTGGTAAAACAAAATGGTGGCTTTCTTTGTCTTGGCTTGAAGCTTCATGAAGCTTTTAAGCATCTTTGACAAAGTCCACTCATTTTGTTTTGCATAAGATTTTTATTAACCAAACCATTAACTCAAACTATGGTTTAGTCTCTACAAAGGTTAACTCACCCATGGTTGCATTATGATAGACTTCACTTGATTATTCTTTTTATATAATTCATTATTCTTATTCTTTTCTTTCTTCTTCTTCTTCTTCTTCAAGAAGAAGAAAAGCTTGCTAGATTTTTATCAAGTGAAGAAACAAAGTGAGAAATCAAAATCCAAAGTGAACCCACTTCCTATTTCATCATCCTCTACTACTTGCCATTTAGTTTAGGGTGTTCTCTTCACAAAGTTCTTGACCTAGTGAAGATGGAGCTTGAGTTTGAGTCTCCTCGACGTAGATCATCTTCGGCTTCGAAGTCAACGACCTAGCCCGTTCATTTCTCCGAGGAAACCATCGCTAGAGTCCGGGATCACGATGATCGCAGCGAATGGACATCAACACGGAGCTTTAGAAGTGAAGGACCGGATCTACAAAGGTTGTAATCCTTTTCACTTAGTGTTAAAGTGTTTAACTTGCTAGTTTTCGCATAATCTCTAGTCGATCTTGGTTAGGGTTGTTCGGCACGTCTAATTTTTGAATCGGGCATGGTTGATGCCTTGTAGACCCTTGTGAGAGTGCCTAGTAACCCTACAGATGCCGCCATCTTTATCTTCAACGCCTCGTCGCTACGTGGGGTACCTACAACGATATCACAAACGCTAAAGCACATGAAAATCACATCGGAAACCAAAACGGCACGCGCTACTCGCATAGGTAAAAACCTATAGCCCCGCATGCAAACATGACCAATAACCCTTTGCCGTTGACGTTCAAATGCCACCCGACAGAAACGAATCACCAAATACCAAAATCCATGCTAAAACAAGTCGTAAAACATGCGCCAACACAAGAAAACTACCCCAGTTTCTACCCTAGATGGATTCAGTCAAAATTGCACATACCAAAGGTCAAGTTTATAGGGTATAAGGCTACAGAACAAAAACGGGTTCCAACCAGGTCTGGCCGTAAATTGCGGCCAGGAAGGATTTATCTGCGGCCAGAAAAAGGAATTAGGGGCTAGGGCTTTGGGTGGTGGTTCCAGGGTGCCTGCACATCTCACTGTCCAACCAAAATTAGTTTAGGAGTCTCGGGGTGAAAGCAGATTTCCAAATACACCCCCAGATTTACAATTTTTCCCGATATCGATTCACTAAATCCGTATTCTGGGTTCTAACCTCTAGTTTGGTCCAATATAACATCACTAACAGGATTCTAAGGTCACTACAAGGCTCGATTTCACTTTACAACTCAATTCAACTCCTAACCCTAACTTGAAATTTCAAAAGTCCATCAAACGACACCATATCAACATGAAACGAGTATGGATGCAATAAGAATTGAAATACTATACTAGGGGTGCAGAAATTACCTCCTTTGGCAACTCAAGAATTTTCTTGAGTTGCTCAAAGTCCTTAAAATCCATTCTTGCTAGGTCCAATGTGTAGATAGCGAGCTCGGGAACAAGTTTTGTGAAGTCGAAATGGGGTTTCGGGTTGTTTTCATAGTGGATCTAGGGTTGAAGAGGGAGGAGGAAGAAGAGGGAGGGGCTGCAGCAGGAAGGAAAGGAGAGGAGAGAGAATGAGAAGGGGAAAATGATGGAGGATGGTTCAAAAAAGAAAGGTTGACCCTATACCTACCCTCTCTCTCTCATCATACCTTCACTTTTTCGTTTCTTTTTTTTTGAAATGTTACAACGCTCTGTGTGGGACTCTAAAGACTCGTCAATACGCTGGCAGTGGGTTTAACCACAAGCATGTCCGCGGCACTAGCTGTACGTAACGGCTGCCCAGGTATTGAGCGAAAGGGAGGCCGACGAGCAAACTCATCTTGAACCCCTACTGAGCCTGACAGTGACAATATCCGTACAGTCCGGTCTGTTCGTCTAAGAGTATCGCATATCGAGTCTAGGGGGTGGATAAAGTCAGACCCCTAACAACGCGATATTTAGTGTCGGCATGATACCCATCACCTCCTGAGAAACTATCGATCCTGGATCGATAATCCTCGTCCACCATGGCCATGGATTTGTGGTGATGGCCACCCGTACACAATGCGATATCAACCCCCAATACTGGGAGAGATGAATCCCCGACGATCCGATCACTGCCTCCATGTGGCTCGGGACTGTACCCAACTAAAACCTGTTTGGACGACTCCTTTGAGCCGTGGTAGGGTAGTAATCAAAGCACAGTGGGAACTCATACGAGACAAATGACGATCTTAGGTCGGCAGACGAACCTGCACACATGTCACCTGGGAACTGCTATCTAACAATAGGTATAATACCAACTAGAAGGTTCCCGGCGAGTCCGTCCAGTGTACTCATAACCCAATGAGCACCTGTATACTAACTTAGGTGAACAAACTAACACCAATGGCTTGTGAGACCTGGCCACCGCCCCTCGTCGGGGTCCTGATCAGTATACACTAGTCTACAATGGAGTATCGATGCCCGGTCTCGATACTCCTACGACTAGGGACATTTAAGGATGTGCTTATAGACCCCAGCACCCACATATATGATCACCATCATAATGCTGGCAGTCAAGCAAGAATCCTATGGACTCTATCAACATGTACATGATGATAAAGACAAACCAGATAACATACTATCATCTTGAGTAAAACTGTTTTATCGGTATAGTTCCTGCCTCAATCATCATAATCATCTGTCCGTGACTATGATAATTGCCTTGAGGGCACTATAGCCAACAATCTCCCACTTGCACTTAAGGCCAATTATTGCGATGTCGCATACTCACAGCCCGTGTGATACCGAACACCCAACTTCTCTACTAATCAGTTTCGCAAAGCTCGTTTGCGAAAAATGATTGCGTTCGAGAAATAGCCTCATTTAGTGGATCCGCTCCAATGTTTCATTCTGTATCTCTCTATATCTCAACTTCGCGGAGAAAGCGATCTCCCGAAATGAGCAATACATGTCTTAGAATTTGTCTGGATATCTGATGGGACCCAGTTCACAAATGAACTCCAAATCCAGCAAACTACTTTGACTGTATCGTCCACTGAATTTAATCAGTAATATGCGCCATGCCTTCCACAGTATCTGCTTGGACCACCCGTCCAACATACTGTCCCTCAAAAGAGGGAAAACTATAATTCTGACAATCACTCTGTCATCCATGTCACCTTGGAAGCCTGATATGATAACCGTCTCCTGAAGGAGGCTGTCGTTACCATATCCATAGAATATCCATTCATGTTCATAAACTGCTTCCTAATGTTTCATCAGGATTGGATTAATATATCTTCTTATTGCATCTAGTGCAAAAGCAATATCTGGTGTGGTACTTGATATTTCATGATTAACTCAATTGCCTAAGCAAGTGATATGCTAATCATGCAGATCTCTCTCCACTTTAGTCTGTAAGACACCTTTAGAGAGGGTGACTCCATCACCTGCAGAAACACCACCATGCCAGGAGTCGTCCATTTAATGTCAAAGTACCCAGATAGGATACTTCCCAAATATAGATCTAAAACCATAGATCTAGTGACCAGAAAACCTGATATTATATCCATATCCTATGTGGAGAAACAACTTTGTGACAACCAAAGTACAACCGATCGTAGTATAGGAATATCTCTTCCTATTAAGTGCATGTCATCCCGAATCCTCGAACATCACACCCTACTACCTTCTTACTAGATCCATCTCCTATTCTGATGAAGTCAAAACCTATTGTTAGTGTATATGCCCTAGAGGCCATTACTGTATCATACCAGTTTGTATATTACTTAATGAAAGCTTGGGATATTCACCTTGTATAAAAAATCTTGCTCAATATAGTAGTATGCTACTTGGTTTGTTTCTACTTCAATGTGTACATGTGTTTATTTTAGTATATCACCTATACACATTAGTGGAGCCCTTAGGATCTTTGCTTGATTACCAGCGTTGTGATGGCAGTCACACTAGTGGGGGCTTGGTAATCTATAAGCACATCCTTATGCCGGTCCCTAGTCGTAGGACTATCGAGACAGGGCATCGATACTCCGGAGTAGACTAGCGTATGCGCTTCTCATCCCAGTGTGGGAGATGGTCTGTCCCACAGCCATCAGTACGTCATACTGGAGATAGTATGCGGGTGCTCGTTGGGTTACGAGTACACTGGACAGGACTCGTCGGGAACTGTTGGTTGGTACTATACCTATCGTCAGTTATCAGTTCCCAGGTGACATGAGTACATCTTAGTCCGCTGACTTGACACAGTCACTTCGCTTCGAGTGTGTTCCCACTGTACTTTGATTACTACCCTACCACGGCTCAAAGGAGTCGTGCAAATAGGTAGTTTTTGGGTGCAGTCCCGAAGCACTTGGAGGCGGTGACGGTTAGACAGGATTCATCTCTCCCGGTATTGGGGGTTGACATCGCGCTGTGTCTAGGAGAGCCATTACACGAGTAGTCCCTGGCCAGGGCAAGCGAGATATACTGGTAGGTTTCCATTGTTATCTCAGGGTGTTCTGGGCTTCACTCCGACACGACTTGTACCGCTATTAGGAGACTGACGTTTACCGCCCCTAGGCCCGCCATGCGATGTATCAGACGAACAGACCGGACTGTATGGAGACTGTCACAGTCAGACTCAGTAGGAGTTCAGATGGGTTTCACCTCGTCAGTCTTCTTGTCGGCATCTACCTGGGGACCGTTACGCACAGCTAGTGCCGCTTGCGGTCTGTGGTTAAACCCACTGCCAGCGTAGCGTCGAGTCTTTAGAGTCCCACACAGAAAGCTATTCGCCTTTAGGCAAAAGAGTAGAGGTCGCATGGTTTTGCGACAGGTCGCATGGTTTTGCGACAGGGTTCGGTCACATCCGTGCACTTGTGCACGTACAGTGTCCGGACAGTTAACACTAGCGGGCTTTGGTTTAAGCCAGATCCTAGTGTACGTTTTGGGATTGGTTTTTTCTAGTATGTATTCGTGTTCCTCGGAACGCGGATGCGGGTGTGTATGCACAGTTGACGGAGAGACAGAGGCAGAGGATTCTCATTAGGGTTGTTGACTGTTGACTGTTGACTATTGACTTTTTGCTCAACCCTACTGAGAATATGATATATGATTAACAATAATATTAATTAAGTATTATAGTGACATGGTTGTTGAGGGGTTGACTTTGTTGACTTGTTGACTTTGTTGACCGGTTGACTAGGTTGGACTAGTTGACCATCATCATGACAATGGCTATCATTTCATGGCAAAGACTTTTGCTTGCTTGTTTCTCTTGTGCAAAATGAGTGCATGAAATGATATGGCTATTGTAGTTTAAACCATCACATAATACTTGATTGCTATTATTGGTTATGATGGCTTTGGATTATGAGAGCCAAGAGAGAAAAGTCTTGCTCATTCTCTCATTTCCTTTCTCTCTCTTGTGTTTGAGCTCTCACCCTCTTCCTCTTGCTCTCCCTCTCTTTAGTCTATGGTTCATTTGTCTCATGAGTTGAGAAGCAAGAACCATAGAGAAAAATCCCAACACACTCTCCTCTACTCACTCTAGTTCACAAGGTTTAGCAAACCGAGTGAACTAGTTTCTTCAAAGCTCGAAGAAGAAGCCAAAGGTAGAAGCTTTCGGGTGGATCGATCTTCGGCGCAAGGAGACGACGGAGTGAAGCCGATCCGTACACCATCGAGAGTCAAAGACGAAGGAGTTCAAGAAAGAAAGGTATAATCCCCTAACCGAGTAGTTAACAACTCCTAGTTAGGTTGTTAGGTAGATAATTTAACAAAGATCCGTTTTGAGTCCATGTTACCGCCTCTAGAAAATTGTTTTTCATCAAATTCCGCATGCCCGAAAGTACCGGGAGAGGTAGCATGGACTTACACCTATGACTGTCACATCAAAAATAGATGATCTATTTCCGCTATACCTGCTTTAGTCTGTAAATAGACATAAGCTACTTGCCTACTATGCTTCCGCTGCTCCCACTGACTACAAAAACCCTCTGGTAGAGTCATATACACGTGCACTTCTAAAGCTAGTTTAGAATGACGCTATACTCATCCTCCTGCCAGGTCTTATAGTCTAGAACAACAACAATGGCAAGTCTGGGTAAACAAGAACCTCCCTCTCACCATCTCTGAGAAGACCGAAGTATCTCTCGGGTACCTGAGGTTACCCACCAAATCTGCGGAGTGGCTAATGGAACATCAAACCCAATTGAATCCTTAGGTTCTATTAAATTTCCAGTAATAGTTTGTGGTTCTGGAATAACTTCCAGTTCTACCATACTCCCACTTCTGTTTTCTGAAAAAATCCATTTTATTAAAACTGTGGCGAGTCAAGAACAATATAAATATTGATCTTCCTGATGGTAGAAAGTTATCCCTCGTCAAAGCCCGGGATAACCCACGAACAACCATTACTGAAACGTGCCTTGAATTTATCCGGATTCTGGTTTTAAGCATCAGCCGGACAACTCTCTATATCTTAACATCGTTAAGACATAAATTGATTCCATATATATCTGATATAGAAACAAAAGCACTAATTTAATTGGAACCGGATTCAAAAACATGCAGCTGTCTTCAGTGCATATCAATCAAATGGAAAAAGGCCATTCAGCATTACTCATCTAGGAGTGCATCTATATATGAGTAACACGAAAGAGAAGCAAGTTCTCAAAACCATTACTATCAATGGAAAACTAAACACAAATATCTACATCTTCGACTTCCTCGAAGAATCCTGATACTTCCAACAAATGGTTTTCTACTTTATTCTTATACCTATAACTTCTCAAAATCTGAACCTTGCACTTCAACGAAATACATGTCTAGAATCAGAGAAGTTATGAGTAAACAGAATGCAGTGTGAGTACCAACCCCATTGTCTTAATAGACACTGGACAACATACAATACTTTGTATAAGTCCCCTGAGTTCAATAACTCAAACCATGTGCGTCGTAGGTTGAAAAACTGTAGTATGGTCAAGAAGGATTACATCGCTGTTGAATGCACCTTACCTAATCACCAACTGATATAGGTAAATGTCATAGACATAATATCAAAAAGTTATATCTCACTTTATAAAATAAATATACAGATATATCAGTTTGAAATTGGTGCATAACAACTGATATTCAAAACCAAATATTTATCGTCCGGCAAAAACCAGATGATTTCCTCAAATATCACCAATTACAACGAATTCCGATATAATGAGGATCTAATCACCCAATTCCCAATATCTTACTCCTACTCACATCCGTAATAACATGCAGATGTGAGGAACTAATCTGGTAAATACATACCCTGGAGTTAGATTCCAGTTGAGAAAACAGTTTTCAATTAACATTGCACAGTGAAACTGAAACATGAAAATGTTTCGAAGGGGTAACCGGGTATTCCTAGTAACGCCTCTTCCACTATCCTGATTCACGACAGTAACCATATACTTTACCTGCCCTCACTCCAATCCCTTTATTATGTCTTTACTTATTACCTTCTGTACACCTCCTTTACGCTAATTGGTTTTCTTCATTCCCTACCTTTCGGCACCAGCCTAAGGTTTGGAAGAAGACTATCCAATAAGTGTAATAGGTGTACTCTCCTAATCCTAGGAGCCCTCGCAACCTGAGCGAAGGTAAAGAGAAAAAACATCTGAATAATCCTATTCTTTTTCTCCTGAACCAGAATCCATCCTCGAAAAAGTTCCTTCGAGTTCGTATGTAACTATACGATGGATTTATCCAATAGAAGTGGATATCCGTAGTGATACGGAGTGTCCTAGAGAAATGCAAAGTGGATGTAGGAGTGGCAGGGGTATACCTGGTTTCGTCGTGAATGATGGTGATCGCATTTCCTTTGTCATTATTCTAATCCCTTCATATGTCTTTACTTATTACCTTATGTACACCACACTTAAGCTTAATTGGTTTTCTTCCTTCCCTACCATTCGGCACCTACCTATGGTGTGGAGGAAGACTATCCAATAAGCTCAATAGGTGTACCCTCTCCTAATCCTAGGAGCCCTCAGAACCTGAGAGAAGGGAAAGAGAAAAGACAACCGAATAATCCTATTCTATCTCTCCAGAACCAGAATCCATCCTCGAAAAAGTTCCTTCGAGTTTGTATGTAACTATACGATGGATTTATCTAATGGAAGTGGATGTTCGTAGTGATACGAGGTGTTCTGGAGAAAAGCAAAGGTGATATAGAAGTGGCAATGATGTATGCGACACCCTGACATTCCAAAAGCTAAAGTGTTTTAAGAAGGTTCGGTCAACTTGGTTTCATGAGTTTTAGTCAAAGGTGTTAGTTATGTATATGCCCTAGAGGCCATTGTTGTACATATGATGTATATTATGATGGATGCTTGGATATATACAGAGAGGACTTTCTTGCTCGTCATGATAGTATGCTATTTGGTTTCACTTTATCTTAACATGTTGACTTGTATTGGTTTACTGTCTTTCTCTCACATGTTGATAAAGCCCTTAGGATCTGTACTCGACTACTGGGATTATAATGAGATCATACTAGTGGGGCCACGGTAGTCGATGAGTACATCCTATAAATGTTCCTAGTCAAGGGTATATCGAGACAGGGCATCGATACACCAGAGTAGACTAGCGTATACGCATCTTGACCCATATGATGGGCGATGGATGATCCCATATCCATTGGTGTTTGACATCAAGGATGGTGTACGGGTGCTCAGTGGAGATTGGATACACTGGACGGACTCGCCGAGAACTCCCAGATGGTGATATACCACACGTCATATGGCAGTTCTCCGGTGACACTGGTACAGGGTAGTCTGTAGACCCGAGATTGTCATAGAGTCTTGTGTGATTCCCACTGTGCTTTGATTTCCACCTTACCACGTCCAAGAGGGCGTGCAAAACGGTGGCTTTTGGGTACAGTCCCGAATCACATGGAGGCAATGAGCGATAGGAGGGGATTCGTCTCTCCCGTTATAGGGAGTTGATGTCGTGCTGTGTTCGATTGGCTATAACTGGAAGTCCCTGGCCAGGGCTGATATAGAGATATACTGGCAAGTGTTACTAGTAGTTTCTCGACCTGTTATGAGCCTCACATCGACACGACTTATCGGTTACTGGGGTCTGACGTATACCACCCCTAGACTTGATATGCGACATATCAGACGAACAGGCCAGACTGTATGGGAGTGTTACTGATTGGATTCACAGGAGAATGGACAGGCTAGCTTGTTGATCTTCTGATCGCTCAATACCTGGGTGGCTGTTACGTTTAGCTGACCACTTGCAGCTTGTGGGTGTTTGATATGATCATCACCTGCTACCGGCGTATTGACGATTCTTTAGAGTCCTACACAGAGGTTTCTTGGCTCAGGCAAAACGGAGTAGAGGCACATATGTGATATGTGCAGGACCAAGGATAATGCGATATGAGATACCGAATTATATTCTCGCGATATTTAGATATGAATCGGGACATCGGATCAAGTGTTGATTCAATGAATCGGTACATGATTTATTAGTCGGTTATATTCGATATAGTCAGATCGTTGGATCAAGTGTTGATTCGATGATTTAATGTATAATGATATATATGATATATATGATATATTGTATTACATTATCTAATATTGGCTCGCTTTATTATTTCATTTTCTCACCGGATTAATACATTGATATATATGCGATATATGTTAAATGTATTATTTTCTTTTGTTGCAAATATATAATATATATGTGATATATATTATTGTGACATAATATGATTTATTATAAAACATGTTTAAGGATGATAAAAAAGGATTAAGGTTTGATTAGGGTTAGCTTCTTCTTGTTCATCCTAGAAGGATTCTATTTTGTCTTGGTTAAGATATTATGGTTGATACTTATCCTTAACCTAACTAAACCCTAACTCTAGTTTATTCTCTACAACTTTTATCCTATCATCCTTGACCATGGTTATATAATCAATCATATACACTTGAATACTATTCATCACAAAAGGATTATTCTTTCATTCTTCATCTTCTTCTCTCTTGAGTTCAAAAAGAAAAAGCTTACTAGTTAATTCTTTTGTGATGATTTCTTGTGAGAAAGTGAATTAAAAAGAAAGCATAAATACTATTCCATCATCCTCATCTAATCTAGCCCATTAGATTAGGGTGTTCATCTCTTTAGAGTGAGAAATCTTGGGTTATAGAAACTTCGACGTAGATCATCGGAGAATCGGAACACTTCAAGCTAGCATGGATCGTTCGAGTCGTGGAGCCTCTCTTGAGTCCGGGAGATCGTGGATCGCGGCAAAGGGACTTCTACTCGGAGCTTGTGAAGCGAAGGAGCTGACTACAAAGGTTGTAATCCCTCACACATAGCTATAAAGATATCATCTTGCATGCTAAACCCTAATAATCTAGCAAAGATCCTTTCTTTGGGTTGTTCGGTACATATAAAATTTTATTCGGGCATGTTTGATGCTTTATGAACCTTCACAAGTGTGCCTAGGAACCCTACAAAAGGTCGGGTCATAGTCGCAGCCAGAGAGAGAGAGAGAGAGAGAGAGAGAGAAGAAACACTCAGCGTGCACTCTTACCTAGATCAGAATGGTTAATCATTTTATCTAATCTGGATGGCTCCCACTGTTTCCTCGAATTTTCCTCCAAACACAAAAGGAGAATTAGTCAGAATCAACCGAGGAGTAATCCTACTCATCAGTAGGAATCGGGATCCAACTATCATCGCATGATAACCTGATGGAAGCCACTCAAGTCACCACACTCCAGAAGGTACGCGCAAGCCTGGCAAGTTTCCTGTATGTTTGAAACTCCCGATATGATTTTTACCCCTAACGACTTCATGGCCTTGATAGAGACCAACGTGCCATAAGTCGCTAGTCAAGTTCAATCCATCATTATCCAAGATTGATCTAAACCCACCCGCACAAGCCCTTGATAGAGACCAACGTGACTATGCGGCTGTCCTAGATAATCGCATATCCATCCTACAGACACGTATCACGCAGCTACCGTACACTATGCCTTGATAGAGACCAACGTACATAGCACGCATACTACGAGATACCTATCTGAAATGGCGGAGGGCTACGGCTGGTTTTTGGCGGAAAAACCTTTAACGTAATGAACTTGATATCGTTGAAGGAATTCAAGTGGTTTTATAAATATATAGCGGCGATAACTTTTGCTAAAGAGGTCACTCCCGGTGAAGGGATCTCGGCTCTTTCCCCGTCGAATGGGGTGCAAGATATCCCAAACTGAATACCATGATGCAAAGCAAAAGTAATCGACTATAGTGAAGTTATTACGTTGACGCAAACTTTTACTCAAGGGGTCACTCCCGATGAAGGGATCTCGGCCCTTGCCTCGTCGAATGAGGTGCATGATATTCCAAATGAATACCGCGATGCAAAGCAAAAGTGTACGTTTGTAATGTCAGTTTTTAAAAACTTGGTTCCAACAATATCATATATATAGGTTTGTTTTATCCTTGCATTGATAAGAATCTATGCAGTCCCATCAATTAATCACACCAGAAAAGAACGAAAATAAAATGTACGTATATGCCATCCGCATTCGCCACTGGGTCCCGTCATCACCCGTTAGGTTACTTAACTAACGACAGAGCGGGGACTGGACTAGCGCGGGTGCAAAACATATACACCATCTACTAGTATATATAAATATATATATAACATTCATCCCAGGCATGATAAAAAGCAATATCACAGAAACATCAAAGAAACAACACAGAATGGTGGATAATCTGGAGCCTCGGGTTTCACTTGAGCCGCAAGTGAGACCCGGCGTTCCCTGTCATGTGGATAGTCTGTGCAATGAAACCTAGACCCCTACGAGCGCGGCAAGTTACCTGCCAAAACTAGAAGCGAGGCAGCCCCTTTCAGCAACGTGAATGGACTACCCAGCACTTCACGGAATTCGGTAACTTGAGCACCCCTCCTGGGTCAACCTATACCCCTTACGAGTGCGGCAAATAGCCCGCCAATTCTAGAGTAAAGTCCCCTCCGTCTGAATGCCTTGAGATGCGGACCAGTTGCCCTCTAGAACCTGGCTATTCGTGCACTCCACCTCGGGGCAATCCTAGTACAGAAAATAAAATAATATACAAGGGTGACATTGACCTCAGCCCGGTCGTGCCCCAAAAGAATAATATACAAACTGGCAGTGATGGCAGTCCACACGTCGGACGCTCGCCCCGCAATATCAAATGTACAAATGAAATTAAACTGTACTAACATTGCACCATAGCTATCCACCACGACGATCCAACCAACATCACAGCACAACACAGAACATCAACGTGAATGTCACGTTCGCAAACCCGTCTAAAAGAACATATAGCAGTTAGACGGGTTTATTGATCAAATAAAATTCACGGTCGCAGATATAAATGTATGTACTGTTAATCGCCCACTTAAAATATCGATCGACAAAATTCCAAATTGTCTCCAATAGCAATAACAGTACTGCACAAAAACTGGGCCAAAAAGAATATCACAAAAATCACAATTCCACGTCACGGGGTTATAGGAGAAATTTCAGAGCCCGTCGCCATTAATTGGCCGCGGAACCGCCGCCAATAGAGGGTAAGTGCTGTGGTTCCGCGGCGCCTTGAAGGCTTCAGGAGCCCAAATTTTCCCTGTATCCTTAAAATCGCCTGCACGGAGTTTTAAGTTGCCTTAAATAATTTTTTGACCACTTTTGAAAATCGACAGCAAACCCAAAATGGAAATCGTGATTTCTGTAAATTCCGTTGATTGATCTTTTAAGCACATTTGAACAAGCTAGTAATGGGTTTAAAGGGTGGCTCTGATACCATGAAGGGTCACTGCAGCGGCCTGGCCGTTGAAACGCGGCCAAAATGCGGAACAAAAATTTCTGAAACCAGCGCTACCGCTACCCGATTTACGGATCGACCTTAAACCCTATTCTAGCAAGCTAACTAAGAGTTAGAAAGGTTATACCGAGTTGATCAAAGTCCTTCGGTCTTCATTCCAAACTCCTAACGGTTCTTTGACGAAGTTTGGTTGCCGGTCTTCCTCCATCTCCGATGATCCACCTGAGGGAAATGGCGCAAGCTCCAGCTCGACGAACGAGGCAACAGACACTCCAAAGTTGCCAATGATGGAGAGTCAGGGTGTAGTAATGTGTCACTATGATTTCCTCTCAACCATGTGCTCCATGAAAGCATCCATAGAAGATGAGTGGAGGTGGTGAAGCATTTTTCATGAACAAAGAATGGCTAAGTGTTTTGTATGAATGAGAGAGTGAGAGAGTGGGCTAATGTTTCATGTAATCACTAAATCAAATGAACCCCCACCCTCCCTAGTATTGGCCGCCCCCCTCTCTCTCCCATCAAGAAAAATCATTTTCTTTTAATCATTAAACAATGCACCATACTTTGCTACATGCACTTTGAACCATGCTTTGACACTATGCACTTTCCACCTCACCCTTCCACCTCATTTGTGAGTCGAATGAATTTCCAAAAATGGAAATTCATACAAATGATGTGGCAACTTCTAGAATCTATTCCGTAGAAAATACAGAATACTTCCCGGTACATGTACCGAAATACATATACGCGTATTCGTACCAAAATACGAATAGCCGAGAGAGAAAGCGAATAGCGAACAATAATACTAGAATACGTATATACAAATACATATATAAATTATTAAATCAACATCTGATTTAATAATCCCGCTTAATCCTAAGCCGCTAGTATTATCAACCGTCCGATCAACGTCTGCGCAGCAAGTGCACATATTTAATCGGACACCTGTATGTATCAACATACGTCATGTACACCATATCGCCTGAACCGTGAAAACCCTCTGTGTGGGAATCTAAAGACTCGTCAATACGCTGGAAGTGGGTTTAACCACAAGCACGTCAGCGGTATTAGCTGTACGTAACGGCTGCCCAGGTATTGAGCGAAAGGGAGGCCAACGAGCAAACTCATCCTGAACCCCTACTGAGCCTGACAGTGACAATATCCGTACAGTCCGGTCTGTTCGTCTGAGAGTATTGCATATCGAGTCTAGGGGGGTGGATAAAGTCAGACCCCTAAAAACGCGATATTTAGTGTCGGCATGATACCCATCATCTCCTGAGAAACTATCGATCCTGGATCGATAATCTTCGTCTACCATGGCCATGGATTTGTGGTGATGGCCACTCGTACACAATGCGATATCAACCCCCAATACCGGGAGAGACGAATCCCCGACTATCCAATCACTGCCTCTATGTAGCTCGGGACTGTACCCAACTAAAACCTGTTTGCACAACTCCTTTGAGCCGTGGTAGGGTAGTAATCAAAGCACAGTGGGAACTCATACGAGACAAATGATGATCTCAGGTCGGCAGACTTGTTGGATATATGTATGCCCTAGAGGACATTATATGATAGTGGATGTATTTATACACGTATATATATATATATATATATATATATATATATATATATATATATATATTCAGTGTACATTCTTGCTCGACATGATAGTATGCTATCTGGTTCTTCTTTATCTGACATGTTGATTTGATCATTCTTTTATTTATTCACACATGTTGATAAAGCCCTGAGGATATAGACTTGATTACTATGATTATGATAAAGATCAAACTAGTGGGACATCTGTAGTTTATAAGCATATCCTGGAATGTCCCTAGTCGTAGGTGTATCGAGACGGGACATCGATATACCAGAGTAGACTAGCGTATATGATACTAGACCCATATGATGGGCGATAGATGTTCCCATATTCATCGATGTTTGACATCAAGATCGTATACGAGTGCTCAGTGATGACTGGGTACACTGGACGGACTCACCGAGAACTCCTATATGGAATTATATCTATCGTCGGATAGCAGTTCTCAGGTGACACTGGTGCAGGTTAGTCTGTAGACCCAAGATCGTCATAGAGTCTTGTGTGTTCTCCTACTGTACTTTGATTACCACCCTACCACGGCTCTACTGAGTCGTGCAAATAGTTGGCTATTGGGTACAGTCCCGAGACACATGAAGGCGATGAGCGATAGGAGGGGTTTCGTCTCTCCCGATATTGGGGGTTGATGCTGTGCTCGATTGGCTATATCAGTAAGTCCCTGGCCAGGGCTGTTGAGATTTACTGATAAGTGTTATCAGTAGTTTCTCGATCTGTTATAGACTATTCATCGGCACGACTTATTGAGTTATTGGGGTCGACGTTACCATCCCTAGACTCGATATGCAGCATATCTGACGAAGAGACTGGACTGTACGGTAGTGTTGCCGGTTGGCTTGACGGGAGTTGTAACAGGTTCGCTTGTTTTCTTCTGATCGCTCAATACCCGGGTGGCCGTTACATTTAGTTGACCGCTTACGGCTTGGGGGTGCTTGATATGATCATCACCCACTGCCGGCGTATTGACGAGTCTTAGAGTCCCACAATGGAGTCACCTAGTCCAGGCGAAACGATGTGGTGCGCATATGCGATATGCGCGTAGACCCGGTTAAAATGCGCGTATGAGATACCGTATATTAATCGGACGGCTTGATTTTGGTCTGGTCGTATGTGATACGACCGGGTTGCTAAATCAAGTGTTGATTTATCATTAACCATTAGTTTCTCACTTGAAATCCTTTCTTGTCTTTATGTTGTATGCATGCATGTATGCATTCATTCTCATTCATGCACATAGGATGTGCATGCACATATATATCCATACATAACGGTTATCATGGTTGTTGATATAGTAGATGGTGACAATATAAGACTCACACCATATGTAAAATATATGGATATTATTTATTTGGAAAAAGGAAAATGAAATGGAAATTGTTTCATGGTTTAATTTTTTATTCTTACCCTAACCCCTTGTATTAACCATGATTCATTTTCTATGGTCATTTTTGTTCCAAACAAAAATATCTACGATATTTTACAACCATGGTTTAGAATGAGAGAGTGAAAATATATATATTTTCATTTTCTCATTTTCCACAAAAAAAGCTTATCATTTATCTTGAGTTTAAAAGCCATCATCTTCTTCCTCCTTTCTCTCTTGCTCTCTAGTTCTCTCAAATGAGCAAAAGAGTTACCAAGTTAGGATTTTGAAGTGAGAAAACGAACCACAACACCATTCTACACTAGTCTTGCCCATTAGTGAAGAGTGTTAGCTTCCATTTCTTCTCTTGATCTTGTGAAGTTTCAAGCTTGGACAAAGAGGACTCCGGGTGGATCATCGTGGACCTAGAGGATGTCAAGCGGACTTTTTTCCAACCCTCAAGTAGCCAAGGTGTCTAGCGTAGGGAGCTACAAAGGTTGTACTCGCAAAACCCTAGCTTTTACTACTTGTGATGATGTCAATGATATGAAACCCTAAATTTCTAGTGATGATTCTTTGTATGTTCACTTAGCATCTTAAAAATTTGATTTTGACACATGTGATGCTTCCAAACCCTTCATGAGGTGCTAGGTAAACCTAACATTGGTATCAGAGCCAAGCTAGAGCTTTAGGCGATGCTTTAGCGAAGTTAAAACTCCGATCGAACCAAAAATACGGATTTTTTAACCCTCTCTGGACACTTTTTGAAACTGTGTTATTTTCAGAATTAAAAATACGTAAAAAATTCAGCAGGGAAATCTAAGCAACACTGTAAAAAACGACGCAATAATTCGTACATACCGCCGCGGAACCGCGGCCAGACCTTTCTTGGGCCGCGGATCTGCGGCCGTATAGGAGAAGTATGGCCTCGTTTTTATACAGTAATGTTAGTATCTGCTTGTACATATTTTTGGGTATTTTTAATCTGATTCAAGTGTTGAATGTTCTGGGGATTGTTTTGGATTCGGTGATTCGATCGGAATTTTAATTTCGTGCCATTTTCGGATAATTTAGAAAGTATTAAAAAGTTCGAACGGATATCATTAACTTACTTTCTCCCAGCACGAAAAATTTTCAAGTGTTGATTTTTTCTCGGGTTCAAATCTTTCGGAAATACGTGCAAGTTAAGTGGTGAACCCTCTAGAAGAATACAAACCTTAACTCGATTATGTGACCGTCTGAACTGCCTCTAAACCTTAGGGTTTGGGGCAGTACGGCATGCCACATGTGAGGCGTTGGCTTGACCCTTCTATGGCTGGACCGCTGCTACTGTGACACATTCCGGGTTTTTTGAACTCCGCTCAAGTGTTGAGCTTTAGGAAATTTTGGGTATTTGATTATTCGATCGAAAAATTTAATACTGTCTATTTATCTGGAATGTGATACAATATGTGGAATTCATACAGTTAGGCATGAAATGCGAAGTATGTGATATTTCGGATTTACGATGTCTAAAGAGAATGTGGATTCCAAATATTGTAGTTTTACACTTTTTTTTCTGTGACCGTAAGTGTAGTATGTCGTTTATCGCCGGTTTCGTTGCTATACATCAATGACAATCGGGGTGCGCATACTTACTTACGTTGATGATATATGATATTATGTGTTGCTGATATATGATGTGCAGGATTGTCGCGATTGAATAGTCGGGGGGTTTTATGTAAGATGAGAGTTTTATTTTCATTCATGTAAAATTCAAATGTAATGTAATATTCTTTTATTTGGGGAACTTCCAGGTTGAGGTTGATGTCACCAGTGTTGTATATTATTTACTTTTCTGCATTAGAATAGACCCAAGGAGGAGAGCACAAGTGACCGGGTTCTGGGGTTCAGTAGGAGTCCATCTCGAGGAGTCGAGACCGGGTCTCCTAAACTCCAGAATTGGTAGGGTCGCTTGCCGCTCTCGTAGGGGTCTAGGGGTGTGGGCTTGGCTATTCATCGCGACTGTGGAATCCGTATTTTCTGTTGTTGGCTAAATACTAAATACGGACGTCCTAGTATATCCCACATTATATCTGTATTTCTGCTGCCTGTATTCTGTGATGTGATATCTGAGATGAATGATATATTATATATATGATATATAGTAGGCGTTGCTTATATTTTACACCCGCGCTAGTCCCATCCCGGTATACCGTTAGTTAAGTAACCTAACGGTGCATAACGGAACATTGAGGCGAATGCGGATGGCATAAGTGTACGTTGTATTTTCGTTTCTTTTCTGTGATTGGCTTAAGGACTTATATGATGGGACAACATTAATATGATTAATGTAAAGAAAATAAACCTAAAAAGATATTGTAGAATCGGATTTGAAAACCACTCGGCTCTTTATGAAAAAGCTACATTTCAAAACTGCGGAGCTTAAGCCACTCCTTTTGAAAACCATTTGATTCTACGACGATATCAAGTTCAAAGCGTTAAAGATTTTCTTAAAAATCATCTGCAACCCTCCGTCATTTTAGGAAGTAGAGTACTTAGTATTCGTGCTACGTTTGCTGACCTTAGCCAAGGCGTAGTGTACGGTAGCTAAGTGTTGTCTTCCTACAATGCATATGATGCAGATTAATTAGGACGGGCATATGACTTTGTTGACCTTAGCCAAGGGTCATGTGAACGGGTCTGATTAATCAAGAAATGACCGGTTGAACTTGACTAGTGCTTGTGATTTGTTGACCATAGCCAAGGTCATGAGTGATAGGGGTAAAAACCACATCGGGAATTTCAATAGTTGAAATTTGCAATGAGATTGCATACCTTTCATATGATGGTTGGATCCCGATCCCACTGTGGGCAATAGTTGCTCCCAGGAGAATTTTGCAGTTTACAATTAGCTAACTCATTAGGTGTCTAGAAAGGTGTTAACGGGGCTACGCATCTGGGAAAACGAGGTTTACTTTAATTAGGTCCGTGCGAAAGCACGGGGAACCTCCCTCAAGTACCGACACTGGCCTGACTGAATGGTTACGAAGTTATAGACTGTAATTAATCCTGGCTAGTTTTCTTTTTAAGGTTTGAAAGAAAAACTTGATTAAAGCAGTGGGAGACATCGATTAGACAAGATAATAACCAATCCGATCTTTGCAAGAGCTTTCGCTGAGTGTATTCTTTTCTCTCTCTTAATGGCAGATACCAATGACTGGACTCAAGCTTCTACTAGATAAAAATAAACTGAATGGGACCAATTATAAAGTCTGACTGAGGAATCTGAAAATTTCCTTGACATATGATAAAGTATCATATGTCCTCACGGCTTCAGCCCCGCCCGTCCCAGGTCCAAAATCCTCAGTTGCGGATATTGAAGTCCGCAAGACATGGGACGCTGACTGTGCCACGGCCAAATGCCTCGCGCTTGCATCGATGGTCAACACACATCAAAAGCAGCACGAGAATATGGACATTCAAGCCATATTCCTCCATACAAAGAAGTTGAATGGAGAGCAATCCCGCGTATTACGATACGAAGCATCAAAGAAATTGTTTCAGATGCGAATGGCCCCTGGCACACCAGTAGAAGACCATGTTCTGAAGATGATAGCTCTCATAGAAGAGCTTGAGGACCTTGGATGGACGATGGACAATGAACAATATATGGATATTATTCTGCAGTCCCCCCCTCCACCTTTGCTCAATTCATAGTTAACTTCAACATGCACAACATGGAGAAGGAACTACCTGAACTCTTTAATATGTTAAGGAGTGCAGAGAGCACAATGAAATCAGTGAAAACTCCCGTTTTGAGTGTTGGGCAATCTTCTTCTTCTCGCCCAAAGGTTAAGGCCAAGGGAAAGCTCAAGAAGAAGCCCACCAAGCCTAGGGGTGGAGTTAAAAAGGTTAAGGGGAAGGACAAGTCCAAAGCTGGAGAATCGGGGAAAGGGGTATGTTTTCATTGCCACAAAACAGGACATTGGAAGCACAACTGTACAGAGTACTTAAATCTCAAGAATAAGTATGGGGATGCTTCCGCTTTAGGTGTGTTTGTGACAGAAAACTTTTTTTCAATAAACTCTGCTTCCTGGGTATTAGATACCGGTTCAGGTTCTCACATTTGCAATTCTATGCAGGGGCTGAGAAATAGCAAGGTTTTGAAGACAGGTGACCATACTCTCCGCGTTGGAAATGGTTCCAATGTACATACAGTCGCAGTGGGAGAGTATCACTTGGGATTGGCATCTGGGTGTATATTGGTTTTGAACCCATGTTATTTTGTACCAAGTATGCTTTGTAATATAATATCTGTTTCTTTGTTAGACAATGAAGGATATAATTTTGTATTGCAGAACAATGTTATGAACATTCACCTGAATTAAATGTTGGTTGGGTATGGTACGCTTAATAACGGGATATACGTCCTAAATCAACACACAGTTTTCAGCATACAACACACTAATAAAAGAAAACTTTCAGAAATAAATGAAGCTTTTCTTTGGCACTGTAGGCTTGGTCATATTAACGAAACAAGACTAAACAAGTTACACAAAGATGGATATTTAAACCCTTTTGAATATAAATCTTATACGACTTGCCAGTCTTGTATCAAGGATAAAATGACCAAAACTCCGTTTACCGGACACGGAGAAAGAGCTTCTCAGCTCCTAGGCCTCATACATAGTGATGTATGTGGGCCAATGTCTACACAGGCTAGAGGCGGTTTTTCTTACTTCATTACTTTCACTGACGATTTCTCAAGATTCGGTCATGTATTTTTATTAAAGCACAAATCCGAAGCTTTCAAGAAATTCACTGAATATAAACAAGAAGTAGAAAAACAAACCGGCTTGAGTATCAAAATGCTTCGATCAGATCGAGGTGGGGAGTACCTCAGTACAGAATTTGCAAACTTCCTAAAAGAGAATGGGATTCTCTCTCAGTTCACTCCTCCTTACACACCACAGCACAACGGTGTGTCTGAATGACGGAATCGGACCCTATTAGATATGGTCCGTTCCATGATGAGTGATGCTGAGTTACATGTCTCATTTTGGGGGCATGCATTGGAGACTGCAGCGTTTCTACTGAACAGGGTTCCAACCAAAATCGTGTCTACCACGCCATATGAGATATGGCATGGGAAGAGACCATCTCTTAAGAGAATTAAGATTTGGGGTTGCCCGGCCTATGTTAAAAAGCAGAATCCGGACAAACTCGAGACACGGTCAGTCATGTGTAATTTTGTGGGATATCCAAAGAACTCTTATGGATATCTTTTCTACCACAAGGAGGAACAAAAAGTGTTTGTTTCTCAGCATGCCACATTCTTTGAAAAAGAGTTTTTCACAAATGACACTGATGGCAATATGGTAGATCTAGAAGAGGTTCTAGAGACATAAACTACAAATGACGACTTGGTTGAACCGGCTGTTGCAAAAGAAACTGAGGAACCTCGGCCACTCCGTAGGTCTGGTAGGACTTCTCGCCCACCGGAGAGGTACTACGGTTTCCTCATTGATGGTGACAGAGAAGACTGCATCATGGAGGATGATGATCCTACCAGTTTTCAGCAAGCTATCATGAGTAGAGACTCTGTGAAGTGGCTGGATTCCATGAGATCCGAAACGGAGTCTATGTACACCAACAAAGTTGGATATATGTATGCCTTAGAGGCCATTATATGATAGTGGATGTATATATATATATATATATATATATATATATATATATATATATTCAGTGTACATTCTTGCTCGACATGATAGTATGCTATCTGGTTCTTCTTTATCTGACATGTTGATTTGATCATGCTTTTATTCATTCAGACATGTTGATAAAGCCCTGAGGATATAGACTTGACTACTATGATTATGATAGAGATCATACTAGTGGGATATCTGTAGTTTATAAGCATATCCTGGAATGTCCCTAGTCGTAGGTATATCGAGACGGGACATCGATATACCAGAGTAGACTAGCGTATATGATACTAGACCCATATGATGGGCGATAGATGTTCCCACATTCATCGATGTTTGACATCAAGATCGTATACGAGTGCTCAGTGATGACTGGGTACACTGGACGGACTCACCGAGAACTCCTATATGGAATTATATCTATCGTCGGATAGCAGTTCTCAGGTGACACTGGTGCAGGTTAGTCTGTAGACCCGAGATCGTCATAGAGTCTTGTGTGTTCTGCTACTGTACTTTGATTACCACCCTATCACGGCTCTACTGAGTCGTGCAAACAGGTGGCTATTGGGTACAGTCTCGAGACACATGAAGGTGATGAGCGATAGGAGGGGTTTCGTCTCTCCTGGTATTGGGGGTTGATGCCGTGCTGTGCTCGATTGGCTATATCAGTAAGTCCCTGGCCAGGGCTATTGAGATTTACTGATAAGTGTTATCAGTAGTTTCTCGATCTGTTATAGACTATTCATCGGCACGACTTATTGAGTTATTTGGGTCGACGTTACCATCCCTAGACTCGATATGCAGCATATCTGACGAAGAGACCAGACTGTACGGTAGTGTTGCCGGTTGGCTCGACGAGAGTTGTAACAGGTTCGCTTGTTTTCTTCTGATCGCTCAATACCCGGGTGGCCGTTACGTTTAGCTGACCGCTTGTGGCTTGGGGGTGCTTGATATGATCATCACCCACTACCGGTGTATTGACAAGTCTTAGAGTCCCACAATGGAGTCACCTAGTCTAGGCGAAATGATGTGGTGCGCATATGCGATATGCGCGTGGACCCGGTTAAAATGCGCGTATGAGATACCGTATATTAATCGGGCGGCTTGCTTTTGGTCGGGTCGTATGTGATACGACCGGGTTGCTAAATCAAGTGTTGATTTATCATTAACCATTAGTTTCTCACTTGAAATCCTTTCTTGTCTTTATGTTGTATGCATGCATGTATGCATTCATTCTCATTCATGCACATAGGATGTGCATGCACACATATATGCATACATAATGGTTATCATGGTTGTTGATATAGTAGATGGTGACAATATAAGACTTACACCATATGTAAAATATATGGATATTATTTATTTGGAAAAAGGAAAATGAAATGGAAATTGTTTCATGGTTTAATTTTTTATTCTTACCCTAACCCCTTGTATTAACCATGATTCATTTTCTATGGTCATTTTTGTTCCAAACAAAAATATCTACGATATTTTACAACCATGGTTTAGAATGATAGAGTGAAAATATATATATTTTCATTTTCTCATTTTCCACAAAAAAAGCTTATCATTTATCTTGAGTTTAAAAGCCATCATCTTCTTCCTCCTTTCTCTCTTGCTCTCTAGTTCTCTCAAATGAGCAAAAGAGTTACCAAGTTAGGATTTTGAAGTGAGAAAACCAACCACAACACCATTCTACACTAGTCTTGCCCATTAGTGAAGAGTGTTAGCTTCCATTTCTTCTCTTGATCTTGTGAAGTTTCAAGCTTGGACAAAGAGGACTCCGGGTGGATCATCGTGGACCTAGAGGATGTCAAGCGGACTGTTTTCCAACCCTCAAGTAGCCAAGGAGTCTAGCGCAGGGAGCTACAAAGGTTATACTCTCAAAACCCTAGCTTTTACTACTTGTGATGATGTCAATGATATGAAACCCTAAATTTCTAGTGATGATTCTTTGTATGTTCACTTAGCACCTTAAAAATTTGATTTTGACACATGTGATGCTTCCAAACCCTTCATGAGGTGCTAGGTAAACCTAACAAGACTAACCTGCACACATGTCACCTGGGAACTGCTATCTGACAATAGGAATAATCCCAACTAGCAGGTTCCCGGCGAGTCCGTCCAGTGTACTCATAACCCAATAAGCACCTGTATACTATCTTAGGTGAACAAACTAACACCAATGGCTTGTGAGACCTGGCCACTGTCCCTCGTCTGGGTCTCGATCAGTATACACTAGTCTACACTGGAGTATCGATGCCCGGTCTCGATACTCCTACGACTAGGGACATTTAAGGATGTGCTTATAGACCCCAGCACCCACATATATGATCGCCATCATAATACTGGAAGTCAAGCAAGAATCCTATGGGCTCTATCAACATGTACATGATGATAAAGACAAACCATATAGCATACTATCATCTTGAGTAAGACTGTTTTATCGGTATAGGTCCTGCCTCAATCATCATAATCATCTGTCCGTGACTATGATAATTGCCTTGAGGGCACTATAGCTAACACCCCCGACGGGGCCGCACAGAAGGGGCTCGCCACGACTGCTCGAGAGCCACCTCGCTCGGAGATATGAGGAACCTCATCGAGAGGAATCGGGGCCGTGCCCAGACGCAGATCTCCCACAACAGAGGCCAGGGATCACAAGGCGCCGAATCCTCGGGGTACCACGGCCGACTTGATGCTCTCGAGAAAAAGATCGAGGGCATGCGTTATTTATCTCAAAAACTATCTATTAACCGCAATCAAGAACGACGTCGCTTGGTAGCTAGCCGGTGAGTACGGGTCGGTCCACAGGGATGTTGTGAATTTCCTAATCGCTCAAACGAGTTAATTCCGATGGGTGTTCGGATTAATTATTAAATCTAAAAACTGAATCTATCTAGAAACTAAATTAATCTAGATCTAAATCTTGCTAGGGTTAGGTTTAGGAATTGTTTGGAAATGTAAATAAATCTCAATGCTTTCTATACCCAAATGAAGATCTATGAGGAGTTATGGTAATTATCAATAAAAGGTATTACATCCATTCGGGAAGGTGTTCCTTCCTCTAGGTTCTTGTCCTTCCTTTATCGATCCTTACCCTAACCTCTATGGAAAACACGCGCAACCGGGCCTTTATACTACGGTATCACCGCTACCTCGAGGGATAGGGTGCCGTAGGGCGCGGTGTGTGCGTGTATGCATGGAGTCCTATTGATAATATATGATGGGCAAGAAAGGGATGAGATATCTCATCTCTCAAAAGCCTTCCCCAAAGCTAACCCTAACAAGCGAGGAGACTACTCGCTCATCAGGGAATTTAAAAACATTTATCTAGGACAAAGAATGAAAAATTACCTAGGGCAAGAATTGAAATTACCTACTTACTTTACAGATGGCTCTCTCCAAACATCAACACAGGGTTGTCAGATCTGAATTCATGATATGAAAAGAGGCATCGATACTCTCCAAAAGAATTCTAAATTTTATTCATAGAAAGAGGCATAAGGAGGCATAAACAAATACAAGGAATTGGGCTTCTATTTATAGGACATAGAAACCCTAGGTTACAATTGATTCTTACATCTGCTTTTACAAAAATGCCCTCTCAGAAAAGACCTAGTCAAAGATCCGCGCCGCCTCTGAAACTAGGTAAAAAATTAAACTTCTACGGGCTCTGGATGGCCGCGGAACTGCGGCCTCGGCATGGGTTGGGCCGCGGTTCCGCGGCCCAATGATGGCACCGGAGGCTTATTTTTCCTGGGCTTTTTCTTGGACTCTTGGGCTTCTTATTTCTTTGGTTCTTTTATTAAAATAGCTTCTAGGTTTCTACCAGATCTCCAGTGAACAATTGCAGTGGACTTTTAACCGTTCGCTTTGTAATCCAGGACCTTGCGTTGCCTTGTACTGATCTTTGTGTAGGCTTTATCAAAATCCTTCTGTTTGCTGGTTGTAGTTCCACTTTTGCATCGTCTTTTCTCTTTTTCACTGTTTTAGATCCAAGAACCTGTAACCTATAATATGTAGCAGACATGCGTCAAAAGCACCTGTTTATTTATAAAACGAATAAGAATGGGGAATATAATAATACAATATTATGGTGTGAACAAATACCCCCAAACTTATCTTTTGCTCGTCCTCGAGCAAACTTATTTTTATTCTCGACAAAAAACCTAACCTCACTTTCGCAGGGAAACACGATTGCACTGAGCACGTGCAACAAGCCGTTAAACCTCTAGGTGTCCCTAGTAGGAGGAGTGTTGTCTCCTGAGGGTTTTCAGCGGATACTACCCACAAAATCCTATCAATTCGGCTTTTCGACTTTTGTTCTCCAATTAGGTTTTCTAACAAGGAATTCTATTATCGTCGACTCATAAATCATCCACCCATATTCTTCACACTTCCTCATCATTTAACTTAAGATTATATATATTCTGTAGACTTACTTAGCTTTCGGCATCTCTTAAGTTTTCCTTCTAGGGTTCCATCTCCACTTAGGAATTTTTATCAACTCTATTAAAGATACAAGTTCTATTCTTCACTCCATTCTTTCATCTAAACTCCAATCACATACCCCTACGTGTGTGTATAAATCACCCCTACACTTGGAAATTCAAATCAAGCAATCATACTTTTGTCCTTTTGTCCAAAACACTTATTAATTGGTGAATTTTTAAATGAATTTTGCTTACACATCCTTCATGCGACCGTTAATACTTCATGAGGTACCAACGACCGATTACAAGGTGTGTTTGCACATTAAAGCGTAATTCCTAGTCTTGCAACACCCAAGGCTTTAGCAGTGACTCCCAAACCAGTTGGTTTAAGGCACTAGGTGATGAAGCACCCTCGCTAAATATTTTTCTATTTTTGCAGCCTTAAGTAATCACAAAAACCAGTGTTCATTTTTTTTTCTTTATTCACTTTTTTTTTCTTTTATTTTCTTCGTACTAAAGACTTTAGACAAGTGCATTTCAAGGTCTCCTCTACTATTCCAAGTTTCAAGGTGCGTGTTAGTGCAATTTATAGGGTATACATTTTCAGAATCTAGACTTAAGCTAGGAATTATTTTTCAAACTTATACTCTAATAAAAATATCAATATTTTTCCCTTGTTTTGACTTAGCCCAAGAATTGAACTCAAAATTTGCCTATTTCTAAATAAACTACAAAGACATACACTTTCTACCGTTAAACTTTATGGAAGGTTATTTTTAGGGTTTTTAATTTACTAAGCCTAAGATTTAGTTGTTCTTAGCTAAGTAACCTATTTTTCAAACTTAAGTCAAATAAGGCAAAAATTGAATACATTAATTTTTATAATTTTTGAGATTTTTCAATTTTTATGAGTTTTCAAATAAATATGCAAATGCAAAAATATGTACATATGAATGCGAAGGAAGAAGACGTACCGAGCATACCCCCAAACTTAAACTTGACAGTGTCCTCACTGTCATGCTACACCAAGAAGGTCAAAATTGTCGACACTCCCCTGTTTATTTATTTATAATTTTTTTTATTTTTATAGAAAGAGAAAACAAAAAGTATATATACATATATACAACAAGGTTCCCCCCAAACTTAAGCTTGGCCTTACACAAGCCAAAGGTTAGCACCAACCATTCAAAAATCTTATCGTGGTAATGGTCGAGTTGGTGAAAGAATGGAGTGGAAAGAAAAGAGATGAGAAGCACACGAGACCATGTGGAGGTAGAAACGGGATACGGTCTCGGTGGGGGAGATGAATGGCGGAAAAGAGAAAGAAGTGGAGTACGATCTTGAGGGTGTAAATCGAGTGAATAAATTAGCGCAATTTGTGATGACCGATGTGTTAAAAGCGATTGTGCTAACCTATCAATCCGTCGAGAAATGGGGTCAAATCTCTCAAGATTCGCAAGAAGGCATGGGTACGCCGAACTTGGTATTGGAGATGAAAGCGTAACGGTTTCTTGCACGGTCGGAATGATAGGACGAACGAAAGGGAGTGAATTAGGGATAGTCTCATTCTCACCGTAGTAAACTGTCTCGAACATGAAAGATTCCATCAATGGTTCGAAACGACTGTAAGCAACCGAGTCTGATGGTTCAACTAACTCATCTGAAAATTCAAAGGACTCAAACTCGGACGGTGAGTCTTCAACATTGTCCGAAAAAGTGAAACACTCGTAAGTGTTATCGGCTGTGAGAACTGTGTCAGATTCAAAGGGAAATTTTTCAAGCTCACAGTCTTCAAGCGTGATCTTTTGCGTGGTCGGAACGATGAAAAGGAGGGAGGGTGATATAACAGTTAAAGGTTCAGGAGGATGAATTGGAAAATCCGACACATCAAAGAAAAATGGTTCAACCTCAATATTATCCTCAATACTCTCCTCAATACTATCATCATAATTCTCCTCAATAGTTAACTCATCCATGCCATTATCATCAAAATCAAGACGCATATGAAGTTCGTGAGAAACATTTAATGACTCGGGATGATGAATTGGACATAAAATTTCAATCAAATCGACCGGTTCATCATCCAAAATATTCCCGGCGTCTATATCCTCAATCAAGTGAAAATCAATTTTTTCTGACACCTCCTCAAAAGCATGGATATTTATCAATTTAGGTTCTAGATTGGAGGTGTAAAGATCAAACGGATTAGGTGCGGTTTCACTCGAAATGGGTTCCTCATAATCTGGCAAATCAAGCACTACAAAGTCGCACAACTCATCATTTTGGACACATGTTTGAAAATTGGAGTTGTTGGAATCAGTTGGGTATGGGTAGGTTTGATTTGGAAACCTCTCAAATTCGCACTCTGTCCAACCGCCTCCTCATACATTGGAAAATTTGAAGCTAGTTGGAAACTAGCTGCCGGTTCACTAGGATGCATAAGGGCGACAATGGACGCATCCACATTCCTAATCATTTTGTTTGTTGCTGCAATGTACGCCTCCAACGATTGTTCCAAACTAGACATGGGTTGTGGATGGGTTTCGGTAAAAGATTCAAAACTATTTGGATACGTGAAACTCCCAAATGGCTGTGTAGAGGCAATATCTAGTGAAGGTGGGAAGGTCGGGTAGGACTGGTAGGAATTGGATGGTTGGACAGGAGTAGGGTCAACAGTTGGATAAAAAGGTGAATGGACTTGTTGACCCCTAGAACTAGATGTGTGGAGAGGAGTGAAAGATCGGCTACGAGATTGAGCAATATGCTCAGCAATGGAAATCGGCTTAGGAGTTACAACAGGACTCGAAAAAGTGGTATCAACGTACGAAGGTGGTGAAGGTTGACATGGTTGACACAAAGTGGGTTGCAAAGTCGAGCTGTTTCTCCTAACCGCTTCTATTTGATCTTTCAAAGAAATTTTTGGTATGGAGGGATTTTCTTTAAATCGACCGAAACAATTGATGTACGAGGCAAAGTTAGGGTCGGGATACCAAAGTTCGGCAAGAGATTTATGATGTGGGGTACCCACGATAGAAGAAAGAGAAGAGAAAGAAGGTATGTGGTGCAAGGATTTCTTAGCGGCAAAATTTTGCAAGTTTTTATAAAAGATTTTTCCTTTTTCCTTTTTTTTTGTTTGGAACTTTTTGCAAAAAATATTTTCGATAAAGGGCTAAGACACACTTTCGATCAACCAAAAATGCACAATCAGGCCTAGATCTAGGGTCACCTAGGTCAGCTAGACAGCTCCTAACTGTTCCAAAGGGCTAGAAATAGGACCTCAAACCGCCTCTTCACCGCCAATTGCGGCCAGGTAAGTGCCAGGTTAGTGGGAGGCTCCCCGCTACAAGTAGCGGTCCTAATTAAGTAACCACTCGCCTTGGACACACTTGCCTAGACACCGCAAAGTCAGGTTAGGATTAACGGCTGATGCCTATAACTAGTCCTCTGTCCTATTGAGCTCGAAGTCCTTAGGGCCGAGTCTAGTATTTTTTTAATTAATATATGGTCAATGCAAATGTCTTATGTGATTTCTGGGGTCCTGGGAAGGGTGAAGAAATCCCTACCCAATTTGAATTGGTCAAAAGCCCCTTAAAGTCTGTTTTAAAGATATGCAAAACAGAAAAATCACTTGCAATCAAATCTTTTTATTTTATGCGCGGCGCAAAGAATCCTACACAAGATTGTTATTTGGAAAGGGAAAGATTTTTTTAAGTGCAAAGAATCCTACAGGAGATTTTTCAGAAGATATATCGGAGATTTGCAGAAGAGGAGAGAGAAAACTCACAGAGATTTGCAGTGGCGGAACTTTTTCTTTTTTTTTGCTGGTGATGTCACCAGAGCGCGGCGGTTCCGCGGCCGGAATGGGGGTCGCGCGGCGGTTCCGCCGCTTGTTGGTCGCTTCGGCAGTTTTTTTTGGACCAGATCACCGCGATTCTTCTTCTTGACTCGGTCCTCCAAATTTCTTCTGTTGTCTATTGTGATATTCATCTGTTTGTTCGGATTTGATATTTGCTGTTTTGATCTCTGTAGATTTCCAGATCCGAATTTGTTCGTAGATCCTGCAAAATTCACACAAAAATACCCTTCCCAAAAATAACAGATGATATATTTTTATATTTTTTTGATTTTTCAGATTTTTATGATTTTTTTAATTTTGATTAACCCGAAATTGCAAAAAGGAAATAACACGCCATCCCGGCAATGACGCCATTTGATTTATCTTAAAAACTATCTATTAACCGCAATCAAGAACGCCGTCGCTTGGTAGCTAGCCGGTGAGTACGGGTCGGTCCACAGGGATGTTGTGAATTTCCTAATCGCTCAAACGAGTTAATTCTGATGGGTGTTCGGATTGATTATTAAATCTAAAAACTGAATCTATCTAGAAACTAAATTAATCTAGATCTAAATCTTGCTAGGGTTAGGTTTAGGAATGGTTTGGAAATGTAAATAAATCTCAACGCTTTCTATACCCAAATGAAGATCTATGAGGAGTTATGGTAATTATCAATAAAAGAGATTAGATCCATTCGGAAAGGTGTTCCTTCCTCTAGGTTCTTGTCCTTCCTTTATCGATCCTTACCCTAACCTCCATGCAAAACACGCGCAACCGGGCCTTTAAACTACGGTATCATCGCTGCCTCGAGGGATAAGGTGCCGTAGGGCGCGGTGTGTGCGCGTATGCATGGAGTCCTATTGATAATATATTGTGGGCAAGAAAGGGATGAGAGATCTCATCTCTCAAAAGCCTTCCCCAAAGCTAACCCTAACAAACGAGGAGACTACTCGCTCATTAGGGAATTTAAAAAACATTTATCTAGAGCAATGAATGAAAAATTACCTAGGGCAAGAATTGAAATTACCTACTTACTTTACAGATGGCTCTCTCCAAACATCAACACAGGGTTGTCAGATCTGAATTCATGATATGAAAAGAGGCATCGATGCTCTCCAAAAGAATTCTAAATTTTATTCATAGAAAGAGCCATAAGGATGCATAAACAAATACAAGAAATTGGGCTTCTATTTATAGGACATAGAAACCCTAGGTTACAATTGATTCGTACATCCACTTTACAAAAATGCCCTCTAAGAAAAGACCTAGTCAAAGATCCGCGCCGCCTCTGAAACTAGGCAAAAAATTAAACTTCTACGGGCTCTGGATGGACGCGGAACCGCGGCCTCGGCATGGGTTGGGCCGCGGTTCCGCGGCCCAATGATGGCACTGGAGGCTTATTTTTCCTGGGCTTTTTCTTGGACTCTTGGGCTTCTTATTTCTTTGGTTCTTTTATTAAAATAGCTTCTAGGTTTCTACCAGATCTCCAGTGAACAATTGCAGTGGACTTTTAACCGTTCGCTTTGTAATCCTGGACCTTGCGTTGCCTTGTACTGATCTTTGTGTAGGCTTTATCAAAATCCTTCTGTTTGCTGGTTGTAGTTCCACTTTTGCATCGTCTTTTCTTTTTTTCACTGTTTTAGATCCAAGAACCTGTAACCTATAATATGTAGCAGACATGCGTCAAAAGCACCTGTTTATTTATAAAACGAATAAGAATGGGGAATATAATAATACAATATTATGGTGTGAACAAATACCCCCAAACTTATCTTTTGCTCGTCCTCGAGCAAACTTATTTTTATTCTCGACAAAAAACCTAACCTCACTTTCGCAGGGAAACACGATTGCGCTGAGCACGTGCAACAAGCCGTTAAACCTCTAGGTGTCCCCAGTAGGAGGAGTGTTGTCTCCTGAGGGTTTTCAGCGGATACTACCCACAAAACCCTATCAATTCGGCTTTTCGACTTTTGTTCTCCAATTAGGTTTTCTAACAAGGAATTCTATTATCGTCGACTCATAAATCATCCACCCATATTCTTCATACTTCCTCATCATTTAACTTAAGATTATATATATTCTGTAGACTTACTTAGCTTTCGGCATCTCTTAAGTTTTCCTTCTAGGGTACCATCTCCACTTAGGAATTTTTATCAACTCGATTAAAAATACAAGTTCTATTCTTCACTCCTTTCTTTCATCTAAACTCCAATCACATACCCCTACGTGTGTGTATAAATCACCCCTACACTTAGAAATTCAAATCAAGCAATCATACTTTTGTCCTTTTGTCCAAATGTAGGGTTCCTAGGCACTCTTGTGAAGGTTCATAAGGCATCAAACATGCCCGGATTAAAATTTAGACGTGCCGAACAACCCAAAGCCGAGATCTTTGCTAGATTATTAGGGTTTAACATGCAAGAAGATAACTTTTATCTAAGTGTGAGGGATTACAACCTTTGTAGTCCGCTCCTTCACTTCACAAGCTCCGAGTAGAAGTCCCTTTGCCGCGATCCACGATCTCCCGGACTCATGAGAGGCTCCACGACTCGAACGATCCATGCTAGCTCGAAGTATTCCAAATCACCGATGATCTACGTCGAGATTTCAAAGAACTCAAGCTATCTCACTCTTGAGAAGTGAACATACTAATCTCATGGGCTAGATGAGATGAGGATGAGAGAGTAGTATTTATGCTTTCTTTTTATATCATTTTCTCATATTTATTCATCACTTCAGGATTTTCAAGAGAGCTTATCAAGAAGGAAGAAGATGATAATGGAAAATATATTCCTAAGATTAAAACCTTTTGTGATGAATAGAAAGAACTATATGATTGATTTTTAAACCATGGTCAAGGATGATAGGATAAGAATGAGTAGAGAAACAACTAGGGTTAGGGTTTGGTTAGGTTAAAAGAATGTGTCATCCAAAAGATCTTTGCAATGACAAAAGAAAAATGCTTCTAGAAGGAACTTGAAGCATCTAACCCTAATCAAACCCTAACCTCAATTAATCATCCTTAAACATGTTTAACAATTAATCATATCATGTCACAATAATATATATCACATATATATTACATATTTGCAACAAAAGAAAATAATACAATTAACATATATCGCATATATATCAATGTATCATCCAGTGAGAAAATGAAATAATAAAGCAAGCCAATATTAGTTAATATAATAATATATCATATATATTATTATATATATTAAATCATCGAATCAACACTTGATCCGACGATCCGGCTATATCGAATATAACCGACTAATATATCATGTACCGATTTATCGAATCAACACTTGATCCGATGTCTCGGTTCATATCTAAATATCGCGAGAATATAATACGGTATCTCATATCGCAATATCCTCGGTCCTGCACATATCACATATATGCCTCTACTCCGTTTCGCCTGAGCCAAGAAACCTCTGTGTAGGACTCTAAAGAATCGTCAATACGCCGGTAGCAGGTGATGATCATATCAAACACCCACAAGCTGCAAGCGGTCAGCTAAACGTAACAGCCACCCAGGTATTGAGCGATCAGAAGATCAACAAGCTAGCCTGTGCGTTCTCCTATGAATCCGATCAGTAACACTCCCGTACAGTCCGGTCTGTTCGTCTGATATATCGCATATCAAGTCTAGGGGTGGTATACGTCAGACCCCAGTAACCGATAAGTCGTGTCGATGTGTGGCTCATAACGGGTCGAGAAACTACCAGTAACACTTACCAGTTAATCTCTATATCAGCCATGGCCAGGGACTTCCAGTTATAGCCAATCGAACACAGCACAACATCAACTCCCTATACCGGGAGAGACGAATCCCCTCCTATCGCTCACTGCCTCCATGTGATTCGGGACTGTACCCAAAAGCCACCGTTTTGCACGCCCTCTTGGACGTGGTAAGGTGGAAATCAAAGCACAGTGGGAATCACACAAGACTCCATGACGATCTCGGGTCTACAGACTACCCTGTACCAGTGTCACCAGAGAACTGCCATCTGACGTGTGGTATATCACCATCTGGGAGTTCTCGGCGAGTCCGTCCAGTGTACCCAGTCTCCACTGAGCACCCGTACACCATCTCTGATGTCAAACACCGATGGATATGGGATCATCCATCGCCCATCATATGGGTCAAGATGCGTATACGCTAGTCTACTCTGGTGTATCGATGCCCTGTCTCGATATACCCTCGACTAGGAACAATTATAGGATGTACTCATCGACTACCGTGGCCCCACTAGTATGATCTCATCATAGTCCCAGTAGTCGAGTACAGATCCTAAAGGCTTTATCAACATGTGAGAGTAAAACAGTAAACCAATATAAGTCAACATGTTAAGATAAAGTGAAACCAAATAGCATACTATCATGACGAGCAAGAAAGTCATCTCTATATATAACCAAGCATCCATTATAATATACATCATATGTACAACAATGGCCTCTAGGGCATATACATAACTAACACCAAAGCACTTATTAATTGGTGAATTTTTAAATGAATTTTGCTTACACATCCTTCATGCGACCGTTAATACTTCTTGAGGTGCCAACGACCGATTACAAGATGTGTTTGCACATTAAAGGGTAATTCCTAGTCTTGCAACACCCAAGGCTTTAGCAGTGACTCCCAAACCAGTTGGTCTAAGGCACTAGGTGAAGAAGCACCCTCGCTAAATATTTTTCTATTTTTGCAGCCTTAAGTAATCACAAAAACCAGTGTTCATTTTTTTTTCTTTATTCACTTTTTTTCTTCTTTTATTTTCTTCGTACTAAAGACTTTAGACAAGAGCACTTCAAGACCTCCTCTACTATTCCATGTTTCAAGGTGCGTGTTAGTGCAATTTGTAGGGTATACATTTTCAGAATCTAGACTTAAGCTAGGAATTATTTTTCAAACTTATACTCAAATAAAAATATCAATATTTTTCCCTTGTTTTCTTTTCTCATTTTTCATTCTTACTTCTTCTTCTTCTTCATCTAAAAGAGAAAGCTTACTAGATTTTCCTAAGTGAAGAAATAAAGTGAGAAACCAAAATCTTAAGTGAACCCATTTCCTATTTCATCATCCTCTACTACTTGCCATTTAATTTAGGGTGTTCTCTTCACAAAGTTCATGACCTAGTGAAGAGATAGCATGAGCTAGTGTTTCCTCGACGTAGATCATCTTCGTTCTCGACGATTTCGATGCAAGCTTGTTCCGTACATCTTGTGGAGCCTCTCAAGAATCCGGGAGTTTGTGATCGCAGCGAAGGAACTACTACACGGAGCTATTGAAGTGAAGGACTGGTCTACAAAGGTTGTATTCCTTCTTATCTTTAGTTTGTAAAGTGTTTACAATCTAGAATTACCCTAATTCTCTAGTTCGATTACTTGGTTGGTTGGTTAAGCACCCCAAAAATTTCGATATAGCATGTTTGATGCTTGCCAAAACCTTGATAAGGTGCTAAGCTAACCCTACAATATGTATGTGCGTCAATATGGAGGTACAAGCGGGTATATACGCAAGTATGAGTGTACAACATGTATGTGCGCCAATATGGATGTACAAGCGGGTATATACGCAAGTATGAGTGTATAATATGTATGTGCGCCAATATGGATGTACAAGCGGGTATATACGCAAGTATGAGTGTACAATATATATATGCGCCAATATGGATGTAGAAGTGGGTGTATACGCAAGTATTAGTGTAAAATATGTATGTGCGCCAATATGGATGTACAAGTGGGTAATACGTAAGTATGAGTGTACAATATGTATGTGTGCCAATATGGATGTACAAGTGGGTATATACGCAAGTATGTCATGCAATGAGTCATATCCTGATGCAGTGATTCTACTGTGTTGTGACATGACAATTATCGATGATGAAGTGTGTGAGCCGACAAATCTGTGTAAGTGCAACATACGCATCATCGATAATGGTGCAGGTGTAATAGCACATGTATAAGTAATGCAATGCGAATAACATGAATGCAGTAGGAGGTAAATCGTCAACTAAAAGCTATAAGGTATACGTGTCTACAAGACCGAGTCAGTGAATCTATCAATCGGCATCCAGTCTCACAACATCACGTACGGTATAATCCATCGTACGACATCCTCTAGTCAAGGGTATGGATCAATCATCAAGTCAAACTCATCACGTACGGAAAAACCATCGTACGGTGGCATTAAAACATTAGAGATCTTATCAACCTATATGACAATGAGGGGTACAGACCTAATGTCTCGTACGACATATCACACATGATTCATGACATTCTATATATATCTATATACCTATGTCCCAAGTCACATCCATAACAATCTCGTATCAGGGGATTGGTAAGGTATCAATCATCTCAATCGACTATCATCCGTCTACCAACATATCACCAAGTTCATCATATTGCATCATATATTCTTTTCATCGCATTTAAATCCCACATCAAGTCAATTTTACATATACATTCTACCTTTACTATAAGCAGAAATATCTAATCTAACATACACACCCGAACCATACAAACAGCTTTTGAACGATGCGAATCGTAGTTTTGAAAGTAGGGGCTACGGTGTTTTTAAGGAAAAGATATCATTTGAAAATCCTTAACGTCCCTCAAGGTATCTGTTAAAAATATGCATACGATTCTTCAATTTGGAAATAGGTACGGTACGATGACACATCTACATCGACTATCTAGTCTTATAGTACCCTAAATGGCAATATCATCAAATCTCATCTACAAATCCCGTCATCACATATTAGTCGTATCATATCACTTCTAACTATCCTTTAGTTTCAAATATGGTTCTCTAACTACCCTTTAACTCTGTCTATAGTTTTCTATTAAAGGTTTCTTTAACCATATTCTATATATAAATCGGTTTCCATCAAAATTTGCGGGGGTGCTATACGCCATCCACTCGACTTCCCCGTAGATATAGATCTACTCACATTGCTTCTTTCTTGCCGAAGTAGATGACGCCATGCTCCGTCGTCTTGGAATCCATGCGAAGGTACCTACAATAACACACAATCGCAACCGCTTATTAAAATCGAATCCGGAAACCAAAACGACATACGGATCGCTTATAGGTTAGAACCTATAGTCTACGCGTGCAAAACAATCAAACAGTCCTTGATGTTGATGTACAAACATCCAACAACCAAATACAAATCCAAATAGCAAAACTTAGCATTCAAAATACGGAGAACATAACCGAAAACCACACCAAAGTGCTTCCAGATTTTGACTCAGGTGAAATTAGGATGTACAAACAATACTGGGATGATGTATATAGGGTATATGACCTACAGAAGCAACCTAGGCAGCAGAATACACTAAGGGGCCGGCCAGAACCCTACAATTTCCAGTGAGCTCGGTTCCCCCTGCTCATATGGGGTCCGTCTCGTCACGGTGGTCTCCTATTGGTCCAATATAGTCTCTGGACTTGTTTGCTAAACTCAGAATTTCCCCGGGTTGCTCCAGATTCACTGTAGGCTCACAATTCAACACAAAACTGACACGCAAACTAATCTAAGTTTATAATCTCTGTTCAAGGTCCAAAATTGATTTCTAGGGTCTTGCACACCCTCACTACAGCTCACAAGCCCACAAGTCATCAAACCCTCTCTTGAATTTTCCAATTTCACAACCCACACCTTAAACACATTCTAAACTAACTAGAATGCTAGTAAAACGTAAACTAAACTAAATGGAAAGGATTATACCTCATAGATGAAACTCTAGAGAATCCTAGCTTCCCAATGTTGTCAAAATCCCACTTTGCTTGGTCCATTGTGTAGAGGATGAAGAGGGGATCATTTTTTGTGAAAAGGGTATAGGGTTTTGGCAAGGTTTTTGGGATGGATTTTGGGGTTGAAGGTGGAGGGAGATGAGGGTGAGGAAGACGTAGAAGGAGAGGAAAAAAATGATGGGATGAAGTATGGCAGCAGCCCCCTCCTCTCTCACTCATTCTCTCTCTCTCTCTCTCTCTCCAATCATTCACCCTTTTTAACTCTTTTTCATTTCTTTTTCTTTTCCTTTCACAACACCAAACACATTATGAAACCAACAGCACAAATGAACCGCATGCAACCAAACACAACATGACATGGTGCAGTAGCCATGGCAAACTGTAGAAACACGGATTTGGCCTAATTGCGATTAACAGTGCACTAATCGGGTTTTTATCCAAACTGCATATAATAAATTTTAAAAATGCCAAATCCTTTAAATATATTTCTAAATGAATAAATCATTTTAATTTCCATTTATTTCACAATTATTGGTATATATTTATACTCTTTTTCGAAAACCCCAATTTCGCAAATCGGGTAGTTTTCGGGAAATATATTATTTTAATATTAAATTCCAAAAATAATATTTTATATTTTCTGAAATGTTACAGTGATGCAAAGCAAAAAGTAATCGACTATAGTGAAGTTATTATCCTGACGCAAACCTCTGTCCAAGGGGTCACTCCCGATGAAGGGATCTCGGCCCTTGCCTCGTCGAATGAGGTGCTGGATATTCATAACCGAATACCACTGTGCAAAACAAAAGAGAACGTCCTTGCAATAACATCTTTTTGAAAAATGTTCCAACAACATCGAATAGGTTTGTTTTCCTTGCATTGATCCGAATCAACGCAGTCCCATCAATTAATCACACCAGAAAAGAACGAAAATAAAATGTACGTATATGCCATCCGCATTCGCCACTGGGTCCCGTTATCACCCGTTAGGTTACTTAACTAACGACAGAGCGAGGACTGACTAGTGCGGGTGTAAAACATATACAACATCTACTAGTATATATATCAATATATAATAGTCGCTCCAGGCTTGATAAATGAAACATCACAGAAAAGTAATAAGCAACACAGAACAATACAGATAATCGGGGAGCCCCGGGTTTCCTTTGAGCCGCAACTGAAACCCGACGTTCCCCTGTCATATGGATAGCCTGTGCAATGAAAACCTAGACCTCTACGGGCGCGGCAAGTTACCCGCCAAAACCAGAAGCGAGGCAGCCCCCCTTCAGCAAAGTGAATGGACTACCCAGCACTTCACGGAATCCGGTAACTTGAGCACCCCACTTTGGGTCAACCTGTACCCCCTATGAGTGCGGCGAATAGCCCGCCAATTCTAGAGTGAAGCCCCCTCCGTCTCAAAGCCATGAGATGCGGTCCCGTTGCCATCTAGAATTCGGCTATCCGTGCACTCCACCGCGGGGTAATCCTAGTACAGAAAAGAAAAAAATATACAACGGGTACATCGACCTCAACCCGGTCGTGCCCCAAAAGAATAATATACAAACAGGCATTGACGGCAGTCCATATGTCGGACGCTCACCCCGCGATATCAAATGTACAAATAAATCCAAACTGCACTACCATTGCACACAAGCTATCCACCTCGAAAAACCCGCAACATCACAGCACAACACAGAACATCAACGTGAATGTCACGTTCGTAAACCCATCTAAAAGAGCTATAGAAATTAGACAAGATTTACAGCTCGAGTGACATTCACGGTCGCAGATAGTAATGTAAGTACTGTGAACTAACTTATTAAAAATTTCGATCGAAAAAATTTCCCAAAGTGGGTCCCAAGTACAAATCCAGCACTCAAAATAATCTGGGCAAAAACTAAATATTCTAGAAACCACAATTCCAAGTGAAAGACCACCTAAAGAAAAATGGTGCAATGAAGCCTCAGAACTGCGGTGGAACCACGGCCGAAACGTGGGTAATGCCGCAGTTCCGCGGCGTTCTTGTGGGATCACTCTATCAAATTTCTACAGTGGTCTTAAAAAAGCCTGCATGATTTTCTGACACACTGAAAATAATTTTTCGACCACAAAAAAAATTCGACAGAAACTTTGTGAATGGAATTGCGGTTTTGGAAATTTCGTTCGATCGATATTTTAAACATGTTAGAACAAGCTAGTAAGTGTTAATGGTGTGGCTCTGATACCATGTAAGTTTACGGCAGCGCCCCGGCCATCAATCCGAGGCCAAACGCGGAATAAAAACTTTTTACGAAACCGGCGCTATCGTAGTCTTTCACCCGGATCGAACCATTAACTCTAAACTAGAAAGCTATAAGAAGTTAGAAAGGCTATACCGATCGATCCGTGTCTTTCGGTCTTTAGCCACCATCCCTAGCTCCTCACGGCATCTCCGATCTCGCTCGATCTCTGGTCTCCTTGTCGAAAAGGGCACCATATCAAGAAGTCTTTTTACGGGCTTCCGCTTCAAACCGAAGCAACTCGGACATGAAGTTTGCTAGCCGACATGTCCAAGGTGAAGTAGAGAATCTGTGTGATAACTTTGTCTCAAGCATCCATTGATTCTCAACTCATGAGATTGTATGGATGGTGGTTGAAGATGAAGCCATGGAGGAATATGTTAGCACAAGAAGAAGGAAGAAGAAGAAGAGCTTTTGCTTATTATATTGTGTGTTATATTTTGTGTGTGTGTGAGAGAGAGAAATATATATCAATAACCAAAGCCCCAACCATCACATGGCAGCCCCTCTCTCTCCAAAATACCCCCACTAATCATAATTAGCCCCATAAATCAATCCATGTCATATTAATGGTCACATAAACCATGACCATGAGTCACCAAGTGAATGTGACATGAAATGATGCATATGGACAAAACTTGCACTCACATTTTCCACTAATACACATTAATCCAAATGTTTATAATAATAAATAGAATGGAATCTTCTAAAGTAAATTCGTGACGGATCACAAGGACACCCCTCACGTGTATATACATACATGCATCCGCATTCCGATTGAATGCGAATACAATGAGACGAAAGTAATCCAACAAATCTAATACTAGGATCCGGGTTAAACCAAAGCCCACTAGTATGATCCGTCCGATCATGATCCATGCACAAGTGCATGTATATGATCGAACCCTGCCATAAAACCATACGGCCTCTACAACGTTTCTCTCGAACTTGGGAAACTATCTGTGGGGGACTCTAAAGACTCGTCAACACTCTGGCAGTGAGTTTAACCACAAGCACGTCAGTGGTACCAGCTGTACGTAACGGCTACCCATGTATTGACCAAAAGGGAGGCTGATGAGCGAACTCATCCAGAAACCCTACTAAGCCTGTCAGTGACAATATCCATGCAGTTCGGTTCGTTCATCTATGAGTATCGCAAATCGGGCCTAGGGGGCTGGTAAACGTCAGACCCCCAATAGCGGTATAAGCCGTGTCGGAGTGTAGCCCAGAACACCCTGAGATACTACTGGAATACCTACCAGTAAATCTCACTTTTCTTAGACAAAGACTTCGTGTAATGGCTCTCATAAATACAGCGCGATCTCACCCCCAATACCGGGAGAAAAGAATCCCCTACCGATCCGCTCACTGCCTCCATGTGGCTCGAGACTGTACCCAACTAAAACCTATTTGCACGAATCCTTTAAGCCGTGGTAGGGTAGTAATCAAAGCACAGTGGGAACTCACACGAGACAAATGACGATCTCAGGTCGATAGACTAACCTGTACACATGTCACCAGGGAACTTCTATCTGAAGACAGGTATAATACCAACTAGCATGTTCCCGGCGAGTCCTGTCCGGTGTACTCATAACCCAATGAGCACCTGTATACGTCTTAGGTGAACCAACTGACACCAATGGCTTGTGAGACTGGCCATCGCCCCTCGTCGGGGTCTCGATCTGTATACACTAGTCTACTCATGGAGTATCGATGCCCAGTCTTGAAACTCCCACGACTAGGGACACTTTAAGGATGTGCTTATAGACTACCCAACTTTCACGTATATGATCGCCATCATACTGCTGGTAGTCAAGCAAGAATCCTAAGGGCTCTATCAACGTGTAAAAGTGATCTGTAATGTCACCTAAAGCATGTACACGATGATAAAGACGAACCAGATAGCATACTATCATCTCGAGTAAGACTGTCCTACCGGTATAGGTCCTCCCTCAATCATTGCAATCACGTGCCTGCGATCCAATAATTGACTTTGAGGGAAATATATCCAACAATCTCCCACTTGCACTTAAGGCTAATTATTGCGATGTCGCATACTCACAGCCCGTGTGATACCGAACACCCAACTCCTCTACTAATTAGTTTCACAAAGCTCGTTTGCGAAACTATTGCGTTCGAGAAATAGTCTCAGTGAGTGGATCCGCCCTGATGTTTCTTTCTATATCTCTCTTTATCTCAAGTTCGCGGAGAGAGCCATCTCCCGAATTGAGCAATACCTATCTTAGAATATGTCTGGATATCTGATGGGACCTAGTTCATAAATGAACTCCAAATCTAAACTTCTTAGACTGTATCGTCAACTGAACTTAATCAGTATCCTGCGCCATGCCTCCCTCAGTATCCACTTGGACCACCTGTCCAAACTACTGCCCCTCGTCAGAATGAAAACCATAACTCTGACAGTCACTCTGTCATCTAGGTCACCTTGGAAGCCTGGAATGATAACTGTCTCCTGAAGGATGATGTCGTTATCATATCCCTAGAACATTTTCTTATGTTCATAAACTGCTTTCGAATGTTTCCCCAAGATTGGACTAATATAACAACTTATTGCAGCTAATGCAAAAACTGTTGGGATACGGCGGCGCCCCGGCCGTCCAAACGAGGCCAAATGCGGAACAAAAACTTTTTACAAAACCGGCGCTACCGCGGCCCAAATACCCGGATCGTTCCATTAACCGTAAACTAGCAAAATGTAAAAAGTTTGAAAAGATTATACCGATTGATCCGTGTCCTTCAGTCTTCAATCTCTGCGCCAAACTCCCCGTTGTTGCGCCGACGAAGTTCGCTCCCCGATCACGCTCGTCAAGATGGCTCCACATTGATGAATCTGTATACGGGGTCCCGCATCAAAACGGAGGCAACTCGGACATGAAGTTTTCTAGCCGATATATCCAAGAATGAAGTAGAGATAGTGTGGAATATATTGTTTCAACATACCCAAGCGTTTGGGTGGAGGTTGATTGGAGTTGCCATTTTGGATGATCAAGTGTGCAAAGAATTTTGTGCAAAGAAAAAGAATGAGCTTGCAAGATAGAAGGAGCTCGGCCACTTGAAGAAAAATGCATAGCAAAAATTAAGAGGGATGATGCTCTCTCTATTTTTTCAAGTAGTGAGGAAGTGGCTCTGTAAATTAATCAAGCAACAAAAACAATGAATGTTTTATTGCAGAAACCCCCCATCATCAAAAAATTCATCCTATTTCCACTCTCTCCCATCACCACATAAAACCCCCTGGCTTATCAAGCCTGGTGAGTTTACATAGAACCCCCCGGCACAAATTCAGCCACCGAATATCCCTGCACACACACCGGCCTATGCTCTATAAATGTTGCCCCTGTTCAAGTGCTGATTTAAGTGCAATAGCATGGCAAGGAATTGACAAGGTCAAGGTCAATGCTCGCATGAAATAAACAAAGAAAGTGATGTTTAAGACGGAAAAAGGAAACTGGCAGTTCTCAAGATAATCCCGTAACGAATTACGAGATTACATCTCAACTGTAAATACATACCCGCATTTGTATTCGGAGACAAAAATATACCTACACAAATAATACTAGGATCCGGCTTAAACCAAAACCCGCTAGTATTATCCGTTCGATCATGATCTGTGCCCAAGTGCCCGAATATGATCGAACCCCGCCATATATCCATACGGCCTCTACAACGTTTCGCCCGAACTTGGGAAACTGTCTGTGGGCGACTTTGATGACTCATCAATACACTGGCACTGGGTATAACCACTAGCACTTCAGAGGTACTAGCTGTACGTAACGGTTGCCCATGTATTGATCGGAAGGGAAGCTGACGAGTGAACTCATCCAGAAACCCTACTGAGCCTGACAGTGACAATATCCGTACAGTCCGGTCCGTTCATCTATGAGTATCGCATATAGGGCCTAGGGGGCTGGTAAACATCAGACCCCCAATAGCCGTATAAGTCGTGTTGGAGAGTAGCCTAGAACACCCTGAGATACTACTGAAATACCTACCAGTAAATCTCGATTACCTGGCCAGGGATTTCGTGTAATGGCTCTTCTAAACACAGCGCGATCTCACCCCCAATACCGGGAGAGACGAATCCATGACGATCCGCTCACTGCCTCCATGTGGCTCGGGAATTGTTAGTTATATGTATGCCCTAGAGGCCATTACTGTACATTGGATGTATATTGTAGTGGATGCTAGGACATATATAGGTAGGACTTTCTTGCTCGACATGATAGTACGTTATCTGGTTGCTCTTTATCTTAACATGTATACTTTCTGTCTCTCTGTTACATGTTGATAAAGCCCTTAGGATGTGTACTCGACTTCCAGGACTATTATGCAGATCATACTAGTAGGGCCTAGGTAGTCCATGAGTACATCTTTCAATGTTCCTAGTCGTGGGAATATCGAGACGGGGCATCGATATTCCAGAGTAGACTAGCGTATATCCTCTCGACCCATGTGATGGGCGATGGATGATCCCATATCCATTGGTGTTTGACATCAGAGATGGTATGCGGGTGCTCAGTGGTGACTGGGTTGACTGAACGGACTCGCCGAGAACTCCCAAATGGTATTATACCTTACGTCAGATGGCAGTTCTCTGGTGACACTGGTACAGCTTAGTCTGTTGACCCAAGATCGTCATAGAGTCTTGTGTGTCTCCCACTGTGGTTTGATTTCCACCCTACCACGGCTCTACTGAGTCGTGCAAACAGGTGGTTTTTGGGTACAGTCCCGATTCACATGGAGGCAATGAGCGATAGGAGGGGATTCGTCTCTCCCGGTATGAGGGGTTGATGTTGCGCTATGCTCGACTGGCCATAACTGGAAATCCCTGGCCAGGGTTGCTGTGATTTACTGGTAAGAGTTATCAGTAGTTTCACGCGTGTTATGGACCTTATATCGGCATGACTTATCAAGCTACTGCGGTCTGACGTTTACCACCCCTAGGCGAGATATACGACATATCAGACGAACAGACCGGACTGTACGGTAAGTGTTACTGGTTGGATTCACAGGAGTGTGAGCGGGCTTGCTCGTTGATCTTCTGATCGCTCAATACCCGGGTGGCCGTTACGTTTAGCAGACTGCTTGCGGCTTGTGGGTGCTTGATATGATCATCACCTGCTGCCGGCGTATTGACGAGTCTTTAGAGTCCTACACAGAGGTTTCCTGGCTCAAGCGAAATGAAATAGGAGCGCATATGAGATATGTACGGGACCGAGAATAATGCGTGTATATGATACCGTATTCTATTCTCACGATGAATGTATCGATTGGTTGTATGCGATATAACCTAGTTATCGAATCGATGATTGATTCGATAAGTCGATAAATTGGATATTAGTCGGTCATATGCGATATGACCGGATCGTTAAATCAAATGCTGATTTAATGATTTAATGTATAATTATATATTTGATATATTACTTTGCATTAACTAGTATTGGTTCACTTAAGATGGATTTTCTCACTTGATGTGCACATTGTATATATGATATAGTTTTGTGCACTAGTTTGTATCATGTTTGATGATACATGCAAACTTGGGTGTGTATGATTAAACCATGATTAGGTTAATGGTTAGGGTTTGATTTACTTATTTACTTATTCATTTAATTTATTTTTTTGGCAAAAACAAAATGGTTTCTTTCTTTGCTTCATGAAACTTCTTAGCATCTTTGAAAGTATTGACCATTTTGTTTTTTCCTTAACCCAACCATTACATCCTAACCATAGTTTATTCTCTACACTTGTTACTCTCACCATGGTTGCATTATGATAAGATCACTTGATTTATTATTATTAATCAATTGATTTTATCATTCATAATATATTCTTTTTCTTCTTCTTCTTCTTCTTCAAGAAGAAGAAACCTTGCAACCTCTAATGGTGTCATGATCAAAAGAGTGAGAAATCCAAATCTAAAGTCAACCCACTTCCTATTTCTTCATCCTCTACCACTTTCCATATAGTAGAGTGTGTTATCTTCATAAGTTTCATGACTTAGTAAAGGTGGAGCTTGAGTTTGAGTTGCCTCGACGTAGATCATCTTCGGCATCGAAGTCGACGACCTAGCCCGCCCATTTCTCCGATGAAGCCGACGCTAGAGTCCGGGATCCGATGATCGCAGCGAGGGGACATCGTCACGGAGCAAAGGAAGTGGAGGACCGGATCTACAAAGGTTGTAGTCACTTCCCTTTTAGTTAAAGTTGTTAACTTGCAATCTTTATCGCCTATCCTCTAGTTAACGATCTTGCTTAGGGTTACTTGGCACATAGAAATTTTTTGATTTTGGCATGTTTGATCTGTTGTGGAACATCATGGGTGTGCCTAGGATCCCTACAGTTGTATCAGAGCCTAGCTAGAGCCTTATGCGATGAGTAGACGAAGTTAGAAACCCGATCGAACCCGAAACCCTAACTCAAAACAATTCTCTGGACATTTTCTGGAATTTTGGATTTTTGTGAATTAAAAATATGCAGAAAAATCAGCAGGCCTTTCTAAGAAATACTGTGCAAAACGAGTGGCTAACTCGATCAAACCGCCGCGGAACCGCGGCACGAGCATGGCTCGTGCGGCGGTTCCACGGCCGTACGGCAGCATCCTTCAGATATGTTTGCACAGTAGTTCCTAACTATTATTCCTGTATTTTCTGGGAATTTTTAATTTGCACTCAAGAGTTGAGTTTTCTGGGTTGTTTTGGGGAATCGATGATTCGATCAGATTGTTTAGCTTTTTCTATGTGTTTTTCCGGATAATTTTTTGAATATGTTAAAAAGTTCGACCGGATATAAATACCCACTTTTTCCCCCTGCCGGGAAATTTTCAAGTGTTGGATTTTTCCGTGGTTTAAAGACGTTTTAAGTAGTGCAAGTAACGCGATGGACCCTCTAGAAGACAACAAACCTTAACTCGATTATGTGACCGTCTTGAACTGCCCTTTGAACCTTAGGGTTTGGGGCAGTACGGCGTGCCACATGTGAGGCGTTGTCTTGACCCTTCTACGGCTGGACCGTTGGTACTGAGGCATGAAGTGAATGTTTTTAAACTTATTTCATGTATTGAGCTATTTTGGGAAAACTTGGGTGTTCGATTGTTCGATCGGAAAGTTTAACATTTTCTATTTATCCGGAATGTGATACAATATTTGGAATTCACAAGTAGTTATGAGATAACTAATATGAATGTTATAAACATAGCACTTTAGTCTCACTTGATCGGTTGACACGGAATTTTGATGCGATCAAAAGTCCGTCGCAATCACGTTGATTACACGGATACTCGCCAGTAAACTTAATAGACAGCTACACCCCATAGCCCCTACCAAGTGACTGTAGGAGAACCCCGTCGCCAAAAAGCATCCGTTCGGGTGCTCGCGGCATCGGTGTTCCGCCTTAGTGCACTTCGTCGACGGTATCGGGGGTGCGGCCGTCCACTAAAGTTTGCGACGAGCATTCGTTTTGGATGCCGGGAATCTTGTTGAATTGCCCGACTTTATATTGAAAAGTGTTTTCGATAGTGAGACTAAAATGCGGGGTTTATAATTGTTAGGCATGCGATGTCTAAGGAATTCATTTGGTTAGGCATGCGATGTCTAAAGAATTTGCGGATTCCAACTGTTATAGTTTTACACATTCTTTTCTGTGACCGTAAGTGTAATATGTGATATCGCCGGTTTCGTTGCTATATGTTAACGACAATTAGGATACGCATGTTTACTTACGTTGATGAAATGTGATGTTATGTGTTGTTGGATATGTTATATTGGATCGTCGTGTTTGAATAGCCGTGGGTTTTTGTGTGAGATGAGTGTTTTTCATTTTCATTCATGTAAAAACTTGTATGTAATATTCTTTTATTGGGGCACTTCCAGGTTGCGGAAGATGTCACCGTTGATGTATATTATTTACTTTTCCGCATTAGGATAGACCCAAGGAGGGGAGCACAAGTAACCGGGTTCTAGGGTCCAGTAGGAGACCATCTCGAGGAGTCGAGTTCGGGTCTCCTAACCCTAGAATTGGTAGGGTTGCTTGCCGCTCTCGTAGGGGGTCTAGGGGTGTGGGATGGCTATTCATCACGACCGTGGAATCCGTGTTTATACTGGCTCGTATTAAAAACACGGAAGTCCTAGTATATCCAATATTTCATATGATATTTTCTGCTGCGTTATCTGTGATGTGATCATGTGATATGTTCAGATAGATATAGTATATAGTATATATGATATATTATATAGACGTTGCTTATGTTTTACACCCGCGCTAGCCCTGCCTCGCTCCGGCGTTAGTTACCTAACCTAACGGTGCAGACGGGACATCGAGGCGAATGCGGATGGCATAAGCGTACGTTATATTTATCTGTGGTGTTTAGGCGGACTTAAATGATGGGATATTCATTAATGAGATTAATGAAAGAAAATAAACCTAAAAGATGTTGTGGAATCGAATTTTAAAATAAAACAGGTTGCTACAGTTCTTGCTTTGCATCGCGGTGTTCCTTGTAGAACATCCTGCACCTTATTCGATAAGGAAAGGACCGAGATCCCTTCACCGGGAGTGACTCCTTTAGCAATAACTGGCAGATGCCACAATTCTCGGTTTGTATTTTGATTGCTTCTATAGTTTCTGCTTTGCACAGTGGTATATATGATATATCCTGCACCTTATTCGATGAGGAAAGGGCCGACGATCCCTTCACCGGGAGTGACCCCTTTAGAAAAACTAGAAAAGCCTAAAAAACACTCCATTTAAAAACCATTTGATTCCGCAACGAGATCAAGTTCAGAGCGTTAAAGGTTTTCATAAAAACCATTCGCAACCCTTTATCATTTTAGGAAGTAGAGTACTTAGTATTCGTGCTGTGTTTGTTGACCATAGTCAAGGCACAGTGTACGGTAGCTAAGTGATGTCTTCCTACACTGCATATGATGTGATTAGTTAGGACAGTCGCGTGACTTTGTTGACCTTAGTTAAGGGTTATGTGGGTGGGTCTAATTAATCACGAAATGACGGGTAGAACTTGACTAGTGCTTATGATTTGTTGACCATAGTTAAGGTCATAGGTGCTAGGGGTAAAAACCTTTATCGGGAGTTTCAAGTGTTGAAATTTGCAATGAGATTGCATACCTTCTATATGATAGTTGGATCCTGATACCCACTGCGAGTAATTGTTACTCCTGGGAGAGTTTTGCACTTTACAATTAGTCGATCAAGTAGGTGTCTAGAAAGGTGTCAACGGAGTTACGCCTCTGGGAAAACGAGGTTTACTGTAATTAGGTCCGTGCGAAAGCACGGGGAACCTCCCTCAAAGTACCGACACTGGCCTGGCTGAAAGATTGGCGAACTTATAGAGTGTAATTAATCCCGGCTAGGCTTTCCTTTTAGGGTTTGAAGGAAGATTTGATAAAAATAGTGGGAGCCATCCTGATTAGATAAAATAAATAACCAATCTAATCTTGCAAGAGTGCACGCAGAGTGTTTTCTTCTCTCTCTCTCCAGGTAGAGACCATATCACGCCTTAATCAAGATAATAATATGGATGAATTGACCGAACCCGCTTGTTATACTGAGCTGAGGAACGTTGGTCCCGCTCCAACTTATAATTGTTATAAGACAGAGCAGGAAATTGGGGATTACCAGAATTCCCGTGCCGCCCAAACGAAGAAAGTGCATTATGATGCATCTTCTTCGGGTGTGTTCATTACAAAGAACTGTTTCTCTGTATCCTCTACATCCTGGGTATTAGATACCGGATCAGGATCCCGCAAATGTAATCCGTTACATAAGGCTAAAGAAAGGTAGAGAACTGAGTACGGGTGATAAGTTTCATGAGACAGAAAACGGGGCAAGTGTTGCAGCCAAGTCTGTTGGTCACCGTCACCCTGTATTACCAATACATTGATTCTGAACAAATTCTATTAGATACCGAACCTGATATACAAAATCATATCAGTCTCTTTATTAGTAAAGAAAGGATATAATTTTGTATTGTTGGATAATGTTTTGAACATTTCCTACATTTCAAAAGTTGATCGGTTCAGGCACGTTATCTAAAAGCATTGACGTTCTAAACCAAACTACAGTTCCTAGTATACAGAACACACACAAGAGGAAGAGTTCAGAAATGAACGGATCCTTCTTGAGGTATTATAGACTAGGTCATATAAATGTGACCCGACTGGCTGAAGTTACATTTAGATGCATATTTAAATCAGTTTGAATTTACATCTTGTGGAACTTTCCAGTCATGTCACAAGAATTAGATGACCATATCTCTGTTTATTGGAAACAGAGAAAGAGTTAGTGAACTCTTGGGACTGATACAAGATGATGTATGTAAGGTCCCCTGTCTACACATGCCAGGACCGGTTCTTTGTACTTCATTACATTCTCTGATAATCTCTCAAGATTCAGCCATATGTTCCTGTTGAAATATAAGTCCGAAACTTTTGAGATATTCACAGAATATAAGTTAGAAGTAGAGAACCAAAAACCGGGTATAAGTATTATGTCCCATGATAAGACAAGGAGGAGAATACTTGTGCATGGAATTCTTGGACTATTCTAAAGGAAAATGAGATTCTCTCTCAGTATTACACCTCTGAATACACCACAGCACAACTGTGTATCAGGGCGGAGCAATCGCACCGTATTAGATATGGTGTGCTCTATGATGAGTATTACTGAGTTACCTATTTCCTTTTGGGGTTGTGCACTTGAGAAGCTGCATACCTATCGAATTGGGTTCGATTCAAATCAGTGCCTACCACTCCATATAAGATATGGTATGGGAAGAGCCTATCTCTTAAGTAAGTTAAGATTTGGGATTGTCCGGCCTATGTCAAAAGCAAAATCCGGACAAGATCGAGGCAAGGTCAGTTCTATAGAACTGGAAAGGTTCCAGCTATACAAAACTGCAGCTGATGATTTGACAGAACCAAAGGATTCAATAGTCCCCGACAAACCTCAGCCTCTCCGCCGATCAGGTAGGGTTCCTCACCTGCCTGAGAGATACTTCGGTTTCTCGATGACAGTGGGAGCGAGGATTGCATCATGACATGATGACCCAACTAGTTTCGAGCAGGCCATCGAGAGTAGGGACTCTGTAAGAACGGCTGGATGCTTAGCGATTTGAGATGGAATCCATGTACACCAACAAAGTATGGACTTTGGATGCTATATCTGAAGGGTTAAATCCCCATCAGGAGCAAGTATATCTTGAGAAGATTACTTGGTGTAGATGGAAAAGTTGAGACTTTCAAAGCTAGACTTGTTGAAGGTTTTCGTCATCGACCAGGCGTGGATAATGATGAAACCTTTTCTAGTGCCTATGCTTAAGTCCATCCGGATCCTACTTGCCATTGCTACATACCATGACTACGATATCTGGTGGTTGGGTGCCATGACTGCTTTTCTAAATAATGATTTAGAAGAGAACGTCTATAAGTACACAGCCAGAGGGCTTTGTAAACAGTGGGAGCAGTGGAAACGTGTGTGAGTTGCTTTACAGGATAAAGCAGGCATCGCGGAGTTGGAACGTCTGTTTTGATGTAGTAGTCGAAGAGTTTGACTACATCAAAATGGTAGATGAACCTTGTATGTACAAAAGGTAGTATGGAGTATGGTGATGATCCTCGTTGAGTACGTGGATGACATACTCTTGATAGGAAAAGAGTTTCCTATGCTGCGCTCGGTCAATCTACGCTTATCATAAGGATTCTCCAATAGGATAAAGGTGATACCTCCAAAATCCTGGGATTTGGATCTATAAGATAGATCTAAATGGATGTTAGGATTCTCACTAGTTGTAGTGAGATGGTATCAATCGATCCTGGGGAGAATCACTGGAAAGGTTCTAGGGTGATAAGGACGACTGAATGTCAGTCGCAGGCATTATCTTTATGTTAGTTATATGTATGCCCTAGAGGCCATTACTGTACATACGATGTATATTGTAATGGATGCTTGGACATATATAGGGAGGACTTTCTTGCTCGACATGATAGTATGCTATCTGGTTGTACTTTATCTTAACATGTACTTTGATTGTCTCTATATTACATGTTGATAAAGTCCTTAGGATATGTACTCGACTACTGGGACTATGATGAGATCATACTAGTGAGGCCACGGTAGTCGACGAGTATATCCTATAACTGTTCCTAGTCGAGGGTGTATCGAGACAGGGCATCGATGCACCAGAGTAGACTAGCGTATACGCATCTTGACCCATATGATGGGCGATGGATGATCCCATATCCATCGGTGTTTGACATCAAGGATGGTGTACGGGTGCTCAGTGGAGACTGGGTACACTGGACGGACTCGCCGAGAACTCCCAGATGGTATTATACTTCACGTCAGATGGCAGTTCTCCGGTGACACCGGTACAGAGTAGTCTGTTGACCCGAGATCGTCATAGAGTCTTGTATGATTCCCACTGTGCTTTGATTTCCATCACACCACGTCCAAGAGGCCGTGCAAAAAGGTGGCTTTTGGGTACAGTCCCGAATCACATGGAGGCAATGAGCGATAGGAGGGGATTCGTCTCTCCCGGTATAGGGAGTTGATGTTGTGCTGTGTTCGATTGGCTATAACCGGAAATCCCTGGCCAGGGTTGCTGAGATTTACTGGTAAGTGTTATCAGTAGTTTCTCGAACTGTTATAGACCTCATATCGACACGACTTATCGAGCTACTGGGTCTGACGTTTACCACCCCTAGGCGAGATATGCAACATATCAGACGACAAGACAGGACTGTACGGGAGTGTTACTGTTTGGATTCACAGGAGAATGTACAGGCTTGCTTGTTGATCTTCTGAGCGCTCAATACCTGGGTAGCTGTTACGTTTAGCTGACCGCTTGCAGCTTATGGGTGTTTGATATGATCATCACCTACTGCCGGGGTATTGACGATTCTTTAGAGTCCTACACAGAGGTTTCTTGGCTCAGGCAAAACGGAGTAGGAGCGCATATGTGATATGTGCGGGACCGAGGATAATGCGGTATGTGATACCGTATTGTATTCTCGCGATATTTGATATCAGCCGGGTCATCGGATCAAATGTTGATTTGATGAATCGGTACGGATAAATATTAGTCGGTTATATGAGATATAGCCGGATTGTCGGATCAAGTGTTGATTCGATAATTTAATGTATAATAATATATATGATATATTAAATTGCATTAACTAATATTAGCTCACTAAAAGATTCTTTTTCTCACTCGGGTAATACATTGATATATATGCGATATATGTTAATTATATTATTTTATTTGGTTACGATAAATATTCTATATGTGATATATAATATTGTAACATGATATGATAACTAATGCAACGTGTTTAGTGGAGTTTAAACATGATTAGGGTTTGGGTTAGGGTTAAGCTTTCGAGATGATTCTAGAAGGTTTTGGTTTTGTTTTGTGAAAGATATTTTCAAATGACTCATTCTTAACCTAACCCAAACCCTAGCCTTGGTTAATTCTCTACAAAGGTTTAGTCAACCATGGCTGCATTATTCATCATTATCTCCTTTGCATTATTCATCACAAAAGGATTCTATCATAATTCTATTATTCATCATCTTCTTCCTTCTTCTTTCTTCATGGAAAAAGCTTACTAGCTTTTTCCAAGTGATGAATAAATATGAGAAAAAGATAAATAAAGAGAGCAAAAAAATCCTACTTCATCATCCTCATCTTCCCTTGCCATTTAGATGAGGGTGTTCACATCATTTCATGAGTGTTAGCTTGTGTTAACGAAACTTCAAGGTAGATTATCTTTGTATCGAAGATCGGAAGCAAAGGTTGCATCTTTCTCTTCGTGGAACCTCTCGAGAGTCCGGAACCCGATGATCGCAGCGAAGGGACCACAACATGGAGCATATGAAGTGAAGGACTGGATCTACAAAGGTTGTAATCCCTCTCACTTAGTGTTAAAGTTGTTAACATGTTAGTTTTCGCCTAATCTCTAGTTTAAAGATCCGTATTCGGGTTGTTCGGCACGGCTAATTTTTTAATCGGGCATGGTCGATACCTCGTAGACCCTTGTGCGCGTGCATAGCAACCCTACAGTGGTATCAGAGCCAGGATAGAGCTTTAGGCGAAGTCTAGGCGAAGTTTAAAGTCCGATCGAACGTCAAAACCCCTATACGGAACCCTCTCTGGACAATTTTCAAAAATGTGGTTTTTTTCTGAATTAAAAATTCTCAGAAAATTAAGCAGGAAAAACTAAGAATTACTGTGAAGTACGAACCTCTAACTCGAAAATTTGACCGCGGAACCGCGACCAAACCATGGGTTTTGCGGCAGTTCCGCGGACAAAATTTGGACTTAGTCCCTGAAATTTCATGTAATTATTTTTAGGCCCTTTCTTGTTAATTTTTCCTGGGAATATTTTAATTCCACTCAAGTGTTGAGTTTTCAAGGGTTGTATTAGGGAATCGTTGATTCGATCGGATGATTTAACTTTGTTTAGTTTGTCCGGATAATTTTTAGAAACTGTTAAAAAGTTCGAACGGATATCAATAACTCACTTTTTCCCCTGTCGGAAAATTTTTCAAAAGTTGGATTTTTTCTCGAGTTTAAGAATGTTCTAAGTCGTGCAAGTAACGCGGTGGATCCTCTAGAAGACAACAAACCTTAACTCGATTATGTGACCGTCTTGAACTACCTTTTGAACCTTAGGGTTTGGGGCAGTACGGCGTGCCACATGTGAGGCGTTGGCTTGACCCTTCTACGGCTGGACCATTGGTACTGTGGCATGTGATAGATGTTTTTAAACTGATTTCAAGTGTTGAGATATATTGGTGAAATCTTGGGTGTTTGATTATTCGATCGGAAAGTTTAACTTTGTCTATTTATCTGGAATGTGATACAATATTTGGAATCCACGCATTGTTATGAGATAACTGATTTGAATATTATAAACATAGCAGTTTAGTCTCAAATGATCGGTTGCCACGGAATTTTGATGTGATCAAAAGTCCGTCGCAATCACGTAGCGTACGCGGATACTCGCCGGATAAACTTAATAGACAGCTACACCTCTTAGCCCCGACCAAGTGACTGTAGGAGAACCCCGTCGCCAAAAGCATCCGTTCGGGTGCTTGCGGCAGCGGTGTTCCGCCTTAGTGCACTTTGTCGACTGCATCCAGGGGTGCGGCCGTCTACTAAAGTTTGCGACGAGCATTCGATCAGGATGTCGAGGATCTTGTTGAATTGCCCGACTTGATATTGAAAAGAGTTTTCGATAAAGAGACTAAAATGCGGGGTTTATAATTGTTAGGCATGTGATGTCTAAGGAATTCATTTGGTTAGGCATGCGATGTCTAAGGAGGTTGCGGATTCCAACTGTTGTAGTTTTACACTTTCTTTTCTGTGACCGTAAGCGTAGTATGTGGTGTATCGCCGGCTTCGTTGCTATACATCAACGACAATCGGGATACGCATACTTGCTTACGTTGATGATATGTGATATTATGTGTTGCTGTGATATGTTATATTGGATCGTCGCGTTTTGAATAGCTGGGGGTTTTATGTGAGATGAGAGTTTTTTCTTTTTCATTTATGTAAAAACTTGTATGTAATATTCTTTTATTGGGGCACTTCCAGGTTACGGAAGATGTCACCGTTGTATATTATTTACTTTTCCGCATTAGGTAGATCTAAGGAGGGGAGCACAAGTAACTGGGTTCTAGGGTCCAGTAGGAGACCATCTCGAGGAGTCGGGACCGGGTCTCCTAACCCTAGAATTGGCAGTGTTACTTGCCGCTCTCGTAGGAGTCTAGGGATGTGGGTTTGGCTATTCATCGCGACCGTGGAATCCGTGTTTTATACAGGCTCGTATTGAAAACACGGACGTCCTAGTATATCCAATATTTCATATATGTTCTTCTGCTGCATTGTTCTGTGATGAGATCATATTACTGCCTGAGATGAATGTTTATATTATATATATGAGATATATGTTATACTGCAGATTTCGTTTCAAAAGAGATGCTTGTGAAGCATAATAAAATGGGACTTCATTAATAAGATTAATGAAATAAAAGAAACCTAAGATGTTGTAGAAACTTGTTTATAAAAACTGGTAGCTCTAGTTCTTGCTTTGCATAGCGGTGTTCCTTGTAGAACATCCAGCACCTTATTCGATAAGGAAAGGGCCGAGATCCCTTCACCGGGAGTGACCCCTTTAGCAATAACTGGCAGATGCTACACACTCGGTTTGTCTTTTGATTGCTTCTATAGTTCTTGCTTTGCATAGTGATATTTGTGAAATATCCTGCACCTTATTCGATGAGGAAAGGGCCGACGATCCCTTCACCGGGAGTGACCCCTTTAGCAAAACTAGAAAAGCCTAAAAAACACTCCATTTAAAATCACTCGATTCTACAACGATATCAAGTTCATTACGCAAAGGGTTTTCTGAAAAACCCGTCGTAGCCCTCCGTCGTTTCAGATAAGTAATAGTTAGTATTCGTGCTGCGTTTGTTGACCTTGTCAAGGCGTAGTGTGCGGTAGCTGATTACTGCTTATCTGTATAAGCATATGATGCGATTGGATTAGGGTAGTCGTGCGACTTTGTTGACCTTGTCAAGGGTCGTGCGGGTGGGTTTAATTCAATCAGGAAATGACGGGTTGAACTTGACTTGCGGTCTATGGTTTGTTGACCTTGTCAAGGTCATAGATCTCTTGGGGCAAAATATTATCGGGAATTTCAAGTGTTGGAATTTGCAATGAGATTGCATACCTTCTATGAGATAGTTGGATCCTGATACCCGCTGCGAGTAAGAGTTACTCCTGGGAGAGTTTTACACATTACAATTAGCCGATCAAGTAGGTGTCTAGAAAGGTGTTAACGGGGTTATGCCCCTGGGAAAACGAGGTTTAATTTAATTAGGTTCGTGCGATAGCACGGGGGACCTCTCTCAAAGTACCGACACTGGCCTGGCTGAAAGATTGGCGAACTTCTAGCGTGTAATTAATCCCGGCTAGTCTTTCCTTTTAGGGTTTGAAGGAAGATTTGATTAAAACAGTGGGAGACATCCTCATTAGATATATTAGATAACCAATCTAATCTTGCAAGAGCATACGCTGAGTGTTTTCTTCTCTCTCTCTCCAGGTAGCGACCATATCACGCCTTAATCAAGATAATAATACGGATGAATTGACCGAACCCGCTTGTTATACTCAGCTGGGAAACGTTGGTCCCGCTCCAACTTATAATTGTTATAAGACAGAGCAGGAAATTGGGGAATACCAGATTTCTCGTGCCGCCCAAACGAAGAAAGTGCATGTTGATGCATCATCTTCGGGTGTGTTCATTACATAGAACTGTTTCTCAGTATCCTTTACGTCCTGGGTATGTGATACCAGATCAGGATCCCGCATATGTAATCTGTTACATGGGCTATAGATAGGTAGAGAACTGAGAACGGGTGATATGTTTCATGAGACAGAAAACGGTGCAAGTGTTGCAGCCAAGTCTGTTGGTCACTATCACCCTGTATTACCAGAATACATTGATTATGAACGAATGTTATTAGATACCGAACCTGATATACAAAATCATATCAGTCTCTTTATTAGTAAAGAAAGGATATAATTTTGTATTGTTGGATAATGTTTTGAACATTTCCTATATCAATAGTTGATCTGTTCAGGCACGTTATCTAAAAGCATTGACGTTCTAAATCAAATCATAGTTCTTAGTATACAGAACACACACGAGAGGAAGAGTTCAGAAATGAACGAATCCTTCTTGAGGCATTGTAGACTAGGTCATATCAATGCGACCCGACTGGCTGAAGTTACATTTAGATGCATATTTAAATTAGTTTGAATTTACATCTTGTGAAACTTGCCGGTCATGTCACAAAGATAAGATGACCACAACTCTTTTTATTGGAAACAGAGAAAGAGTTAGTGAACTTTTGGGATTGATACATGCTGATGTATGAAAGTCCCCTGTCTACACATGTCAGGACCGGTTCTTTGTACTTCATTATATTCACCGATGATCTCTCAAGATTCAGACATATGTTCCTGTTGAAACACAAGTCCGAACCTTTTGAGATATTCACAGAATATAAGTTAGAAGTAGAGAACCAAATACGGGTATAAGTATTATGTCCTTTGATGTGATCAAGGAGGAGAATACTTGAGCACGGAATTCCTGGACTATTCTAAAGGAGAATGAGATTCTCTCTCAGCATTACTCCTCCGTATACACCACAGCATGTCGGTGTATCGGGGCGGAGCAATCACACCCTATATGATATCGGGTGCTCTATGATGAATACTGCTGTGTTTCCTGTTTCCTTTTGGGAGTTATGCATTTGAGAAGCTGCATACCTATTGAATAGGGTTCAAATCAAATTAGTTGCCTACCACTTCATATGCGATATGGAAAGGGAAGAGCCCATATCTTAAGTTTATTAAGATTTGGGGTTGCCCGGCCTATGTTTAAAAGCAAAATCCGGACAAGCTCGAGGAAATGTCTGTTATGTAGAACTGGAAATGTTCCAGCTATACAAACTACAGCTGATAATTTGGTAGAACCAAAGGATTCAATAGTTTCCAACGAACCTCAGCCTCTCCACCGATCTAGTAGGGTTCCTCACCCACCTGAGAGATACTTCGGTTTCTCTATGACAGTGGGAGCGAGGATTGCATCATGAGATGATGAACCAACTAGTTTCGGGCTGGCCATCAGGAGTGGGACTCTGTAAGAATGGCTGGATGCTTATCGATCTGAGATGGAATCCTTATACACCAACAAAGTATGGACTTTGTTTGCTTTATCTGAAGGGTTAAATCCCCATCAGGAGCGAGTATATCTTGAGAAGATTACCTGGTGCACATGGAAAAGTTGAGACTTTCAAAGCTATGCTTAAGTCCATCCAGATCCTACTTGCCACTGCTACATTCCATGACTATGATATCTGGTGGTTGGGTGTCATGACTGCTTTTCTAAATTATGTTTTAGAAAAGAGCGTCTGTAAGTACACAGCCAGAGGGCTTCGTAGACAGTGGGAGTAGCGGAAACGTGTGCAAGATGCTTTATAGGATAAAGCAGGCATCGCGGAGTTGGAACATCTGTTTTGATGTGGTAGTCAAAGAGTTTGACTTCATCGAAATGGTAGATGAACCTTGTATATACAAAAAGATAGTAGAGAGTATGGTGGTGATCCTCGTAGAGTACGTGGATGACATACTCTTGATAGGGAAGGAGTTTCCTATGCTACACTCGGTCAATCTCCGCTTATCACAATGATTCTCCATATAAGATCGAAGTGATACCTCCTAAATCCTGGGTTTTGGATCTATGAGATAGATCTAATTGGATGTTAGGATACTCACTAGTTGTAGTGAGATGGTATCAATCGATCCTGGGGAGAATCACTGGAAAGGTTCCAGGGTGATATGGACGACTGAATGTCAGTCGCAGGCATTGCCTTTACCCTCAGTGGAGGGACGGTATGTTGGAAGAGTTCCAAGCTAGATACCGTGACATACTAGATGATTAAAGGAAAGATACATCGTTACCAAGGATACTACCAAAGAGGCAGTCTGGATTTATAAGTTCATGAGATGAACTTCGTTCCTCCCATTGTGTGTCAATGGTGTTGTGGCTTTTGCCAAGGAACTTCCGTCCCATCAGAAATCCAGATATAATTCTAAGGTAGTATCACCTGATCATGGTGATGGTTGATCTCCAGGAAGATCGAGGTTAGGAGAGTAGACATAGAGGACGACAGCGCGGATCCACTCACAAAGGCCTTTTTTCCCAGTAGAGACTCTTATGGGATGGTTGAGTACGAGATACTACAACCGCAACTAATTGTTGGGTATGTGATACACAAACAGATGGCCCTAGTGCAAGTGGGAGATTGTTAGTTATATGTATGCCCTAGAGGCCATTACTGTACATACGATGTATATTGTAATGGATGCTTGGACATATATAGGGAGGACTTTCTTGCTCGACATTATAGTATGCTATCTGGTTGTACTTTATCTTAACATGTACTTTGATTGTCTTTATATTACATGTTGATAAAGCCCTTAGGATATATACTCGACTACTGGGACTATGATGAGATCATACTAGTGGGGCCACGGTAGTCGACGAGTATATCCTATAACTGTTCCTAGTCGAGGGTGTATCGAGACAGGGCATCGATGCACCAGAGTAGACTAGCGTATACGCATCTTGACCCATATGATGGGGGATGGATGATCCCATATCCATCGGTGTTTGACATCAAGGAAGGTGTATGGGTGCTCAGTGGAGACTGGGTACACTGGACGGACTCGCCGAGAACTCCCAGATGGTATTATACCTCACGTCAGATGGCAGATCTCCGGTGACACTGGTACAGAGTAGTCTGTTGACCCGAGATCATCATAGAGTCTTGTGTGATTCCCACTGTGCTTTGATTTCCATCACACCATGTCCAAGAGGGCGTGCAAAAAGGTGGCTTTTGGGTACAGTCCCGAATCACATGGAGGCAATGAGCGATAGGAGGGGATTCGTCTCTCCCGGTGTAGGGAATTGATGTTGTGCTGTGTTCGATTGGCTATAACCGGAAATCCCTGGCTAGGGTTGCTGAGATTTACTGGTAAGTTTTATCAGTAGTTTCTCAAACTGTTATAGACCTCATATCGAGCTACTGGGGTCTGACGTTTACCACCCCTAGGCGAGATATGCAACATATCAGATGACAAGACCGGACTGTACGGGAGTTTTACTGTTTGGATTCACAGGAGAATGTACAGGCTTGCTTGTTGATCTTCTGAGCGCTCAATACCTGGGTAGCTGTTACGTTTGGCTGACCGCTTGCAGCTTGTGGGTGTTTGATATGATCATCACCTACTGCCGGCGTATTGACGATTCTTTAGAGTCCTACACAGAGGTTTCTTGGCTCAGGCAAAACGGAGTAGGAGCGCATATGTGATATGTGCGGGACCGAGGATAATGCGGTATGTGATACCGTATTGTATTCTCGCGATATTTGATATCAGCCGGGTCATCGGATCAAATGTTGATTTGATGAATCGGTACGGATAAATATTAGTCGGTTATATGAGATATAGCCGGATTGTCGGATCAAGTGTTGATTCGATAATTTAATGTATAATAATATATATGATATATTAAATTGCATTAACTAATATTAGCTCACTAAAAGATTCTTTTTCTCACTCGGGTAATACATTGATATATATACGATATATGTTAATTGTATTATTTTATTTGGTTACGATAAATATTATATATGTGATATATAATATTGTAACATGATATGATAACTAATGCAACATGTTTAGTGGAGTTTAAACATGATTAGGGTTTGGATTAGGGTTAAGCTTTCGAGATGATTCTAGAAGGTTTTGGTTTTGTTTTGTGAAAGATATTTTCAAATGACTCATTCTTAACCTAACCCGAACCCTAGCCTTGGTTAATTCTCTACAAAGGTTTAGTCAACCATGGCTGCATTATTCATCATTATCTCCTTTGCATTATTCATCACAAAAGGATTCTATCATAATTCTATTATTCATCATCTTCTTCCTTCTTCTTTCTTCATGGAAAAAGCTTACTAGCTTTTTCCAAGTGATGAATAAATATGAGAAAAAGATAAATAAAGAGAGCAAAAAAATCCTACTTCATCATCCTCATCTTCCCTTGCCATTTAGATGAGGGTGTTCACATCATTTCATGAGTGTTAGCTTGTGTTAACGAAACTTCAAGGTAGATTATCTTTGTATCGAAGATCGGATGCAAAGGTTGCATCTTTCTCTTCGTGGAACCTCTCGAGAGTCCGGAACCCGATGATCGCAGCGAAGGGACCATAACACGGAGCATATGAAGTGAAGGACCGGATCTACAAAGGTTGTAATCCCTCTCACTTAGTGTTAAAGTTGTTAACATGTTAGTTTTCGCCTAATCTCTAGTTTAAAGATCCGTATTCGGGTTGTTCGGCACGGCTAATTTTTTAATCGGGCATGGTCGATGCCTCGTAGACCCTTGTGCGCGTGCATAGCAGCCCTACACTTTTCCCTCAGTGAAGGGACGGTATGTTGGAAGAGTTCCAAGCTAGATACCGTGGCAAACTAGACGATAAAGGCTGGTAACATCGCTATTAAAGATACTACCAAAGAGGCAGTTTGGGTGTATATTGGTTCATAAGATGAACTAGGTTCATACCATTGTGTGACAGTGAAAGTGTGGCTTTGGCCCATGAACCCTGATCCCATCAGTGACCCAGACATATTCTGAGGCAGCATTGCCGGATCAAGGAGATAGTTGATCTCCAAGGTGATCGAGGTTAGGAGAGTAGACTAAGAGGACAACACGGCTGATCCACTCACAAAGGCTTTTTCCCAGAGAGAGACTTTTATGGGATGGTTGAGTATTAGATACTGCAACCACTGCTACAGATGGCCCTAGTGCAAGTGGGAGATTGTTAGTTATATGTATGCCCTGGAGGCCATTACTGTACATTGGATGTATATTGTAGTGGATGCTAGGACATATATAGGTAGGACTTTCTTGCTCGACATGATAGTACGCTATCTGGTTGCTCTTTATCTTAACATGTATACTTTCTGTCTCTCTGTTACATGTTGATAAAGCCCTTAGGATGTGTACTCGACTTCCAGGACTATGATGCATATCATACTAGTGGGGCCTAGGTAGTCCATGAGTACATCCTTCAATGTTCCTAGTCGTGGGAATATCGAGACGGGGCATCGATATTCCAGAGTAGACTAGCGTATATCCTCTCGACCCTTGTGATGGGCGATGGATGATCTCATATCCATTGGTGTTTGACATCAGAGATGGTATGCGGGTGCTCAGTGGTGACTGGGTACACTGAACGGACTCGCCGAGAACTCCCAGATGGTATTATACCTTACGTCAGATGGCAGTTCTCTGGTGACACTGGTACAGCTTAGTTTGTTGACCCGAGATCGTCATAGAGTCTTGTGTGTCTCCCACTGTGGTTTGATTTCCACCCTACCACGGCTCTACTGAGTCGTGCAAACAGGTGGTTTTTGGGTACAGTCCCGATTCACATAGAGGCAATGAGCGATAGAGGGGATTCGTCTCTCCCGGTATTGGGGGTTGATATTGTGCTATGCTCGACTGGCCATAACTGGAAATCCCTGGCCAGGGTTTCTGTGATTTACTGGTAAGAGTTATCAGTAGTTTCATGTATGTTATGGACCTTATATCGGCATGACTTATCAAGCTACTGGGGTCTGATGTTTACCACCCCTAGGCGAGATATGCGACATATCAGACGAACAGACCGGACTGTACGGTAAGTGTTACTGGTTGGATTCACAGGAGTGTGAGCGGGCTTGCTCGTTGATCTTCTGATCGCTCAATACCCGGGTGGCCGTTACGTTTAGCAGACTGCTTGCAGCTTGTGGGTGCTTGATATGATCATCACCTGCTGCCGGCGTATTGACGAGTCTTTAGAGTCCTACACAGAGGTTTCCTGGCTCAAGCGAAACGAAATAGGAGCGCATATGAGATATGTGCGGGACCGAGAATAATGCATGTATGTGATACCGTATTCTATTCTCGCGATGAATGTATCGATTGGTTGTATGCGATATAACCTAGTTATCGAATCGAGGATTGATTCGATAAGTCGATATATTGGATATTAGTCGGTCATATGCGATATGACCGGATCGTTAAATCAAATGTTGATTTAATGATTTAATGTATAATTATATATTTGATATATTACTTTGCATTAACTAGTATTGGTTCACTTAAGATGGATTTTCTCACTTGATGTGCACATTGTATATATGATATAGTTTTGTGCACTAGTTTGTATCATGTTTGATGATACATGCAAACTTGGGTGTGTATGATTAAACCATGATTAGGTTAATGGTTAGGGTTTGATTTACTTATTTGCTTATTCATTTTATTTATTTTTTTGGCAAAAACAAAATGGTTTCTTTCTTTGCTTCATGAAACTTCTTAGCATCTTTGAAAGTATTGACCATTTTGTTTTTTCCTTAACCCAACCATTACATCCTAACCATAGTTTATTCTCTACACTTGTTACTCTCACCATGGTTGCATTATGATAAGATCACTTGATTTATTATTATTAATCAATTGATTTTATCATTCATAATATATTCTTTTTCTTCTTCTTCTTCTTCTTCAAGAAGAAGAAACCTTGCAACCTCTAATGGTGTTATGATAAAAAGAGTGAGAAATCCAAATCTAAAGTCAACCCACTTCCTATTTCTTTATCCTCTACCACTTGCCATGTAGTAGAGTGTGTTATCTTCATAAGTTTCATGACTTAGTGAAGGTGGAGCTTGAGTTTGAGTTGCCTCGTCGTAGATCATCTTCGGCATCGAAGTCAACGACCTAGCCCGCCCATTTCTCCAATGAAGCCGACGCTAGAGTCCGGGATCCGATGATCGCAGCGAGGGGACATCGTCACGGAGCAAAGGAAGTGGATGACCGGATCTACAAAGGTGGTAGTCACTTCCCTTTTAGTTAAAGTTGTTAACTTGCAATCTTTATCGCCTATCCTCTAGTTAATGATCTTTCTTAGGGTTACTTTGCACATAGAAAATTTTTGATTTTGGCATGTTTGATCTGTTGTGGAACATCATGGGTGTGCCTAGGATCTCTACAGGACTGTACTCAACTAAAATCTGTTTGCACTACTCCTTTGAGCCGTGGTAGGGTAGTAATCAAAGCACAGCGGGAACTCACACGAGACAAATGACGATCTCAGGTCGACTGACTAACCTGTACACATGTTACCTGGGAACTACTATCTGATGATATGTATAATACCAACTAGCATGTTCACGGCGAGTCCTGTCCGGTGTACTCATAACCCAATGAGCACCTGTATACATCTTAGGTGAACCAACTTACACCAATATTTTGTGAGACCGGCCACCGCCCCTCGTCAGGGTCTCGACTGTATACACTAGTCTACTCTGGAGTATCGATGCCCTGTCTCGAAACTCCCATGACTAGGGAAACTTTAAGGATGTGCTTATAGACCCTAGTTCCCACGTATATGATCGCCATCATACTGCTGGCAGTCAAGCAAGAATCCTACGGCTCTATCAACATGCAATAGTGAACTAAACCATGTACACGATGATAAAGACAAACCAGATAACATACTATCATCTCGAGCAAGACTGTCCTATCGGTATAAGTCATCTCTCAATTATTGCAATCACGTACCTGCGATCCAATAATTGACTTTGAGGGCACTATATCTAACAATCTCCCACTTGCACTTAAAGCTAATTATTACGATGTCGCGTACTCACAACACGTGTGATACCGAACACCAAACTTCTCTACTAATCAGTCTCACAAAGCTCGTTTGTAAAACTATTGCTTTCGAGAAATAGCCTCAGTGAGTGGATCCGCCCTGATGTTTCTTTCTATGTCTCTCTCTCTATCTCAAGTTTGCTGAGAAAAAAAAATCTCCCGAATTGAGCAATACCTGTCTTAGAATATGTCTGGATATCTGATGGGACCCAGTTCCTAAATGAACTCCAAATCCAGGAAACTTCTTAGACTGTATCGTCAACTGAAATTAATCAGTATCCTACGCCATGCCTTCCTCAGTATCCGCCTGGACTACCTGTCCAAACTACTACCCCTCGTCAGAGGGAAAACTATAACTCTGATAGTCACTCTGTCATTCAGGTCACCTTGGAAGCCTGGAATGATAACTGTCTCCCGAAGGAGGCTGTCGTTATCAAATCCCTAGAACAACCACTTATGTTCTAAAACTGCTTCCGAACGTTTCTACAGGATTGGATTAATATCATCTTATTGCATCTAGTGCAAAAACAATATCTGGTATGGTACTTGACATCTCATGATCAACTCAATTGCCTAAGCAAGTGAACTGCCAATTATGCACATCTCTCTCCCCTTTAGTCTCTAAGACACCTTTAGAGAGGGTGACTCTATCACCTGCAGGTTCACCACCATGCCAGGAGTCGTTCATTCTAAAATACCTTTAGAATGCTGTCAAAGTACCCAGATTGGGAAACTACCCAAATCTAGATCTAAAACCATAGATCCAGTAACCAGAATGCCTGATATTATATCCATATCCTATGTGGAGAAACTACTGTGTGACAACCACAGTATAACCGATCGTAGTATAGGAATTTCACTTCCTATTTTGTGTATATCATCCAAGTACCAGGACATCACACCCTACTACCTTTTTAACAGATCCATCTCTTATTCTGATGAAGTCAAATCCCATGACTATCACATCAAAAAAAGATGATCTTCTCCGCTATATCTGCTTTAGTCTATAAACAGACATAAGCTATTTGTCCACTATGCTTCCGCTGCTCCCACTGACTATGACAACCCTCTGGCAGAGTCATATACACGTGCACTTCTAAAGATAGTTTAGAATGACTCTATACTCATTCTCCTGCCGGGTCTCATAGTCTGGAACAACAGCAGTGTCAAGTTTGGGTAAACAAGAACCTCCCTGTCACCGTCTTTGAGAATACCAAAGTACCTTTCGGGCGCCTGAGGTTACCCACCATATCTATGGAGCGGCTAATGGAATGTCAATCCTGATTGAATATTTAGGTTCTATTAAATTTTCCGTAATTATTTGCGGTTCTGGAATCACTTCCAGTTCTACCACACTCCCACTACTGCTTTCTGAAAAAGTCCATTTTACTAAAACTCTGACGAGTCAAGAACAATATCACTATTGATCTTCCAGATGGTAGAAAATCAACTCTCGCCATAGACCGGGTTAATCCACAAACAACTATTACAGAAACGTGCCTTGAGTTATCCAGAGTCTGGTTTTAAGCATAAGCCGGACAACCCCCCGTACCTTAACAACGTTAAGATATGAACCATTCTATATACCATATAGAAACAGATGCACTGATTTGATTGGAACCAGATTCAAATCATGCAGCTGTCTCCAGTGCATGTCAACTAAATGGAGAGAGGCCGATCGGCATTACTCAACTTAAGAATGCATCCAAATATGAATAACCTGAAAGAGAAGCAAGTTCTCAAAAACTATTACTATCAACTGAATACCAACCACAAGTATCTACATCTTCGATCATCTTGAAGAATCCTGATACTTGCAACACATGGTTCTCTACTTTATTCCTGTACCTATAACTTCTCAAACTTGGACCTTGTATTTCTACGAAACACTTGTCTAAAACTTGAGAAGTCACAAGTAAACAGAATACAGTTCGAGGACCAACCCCTTTTGTCCTAATGGACACTGGACAATATACAATAATTTGAATAAATCCTCTGAGTTTAATAACTCAAACTCTGTGCGTCGTAGGTTGAAAAGCATACCCAAGCGATTTCCTCAAATATCACCAATTACAACGAATTCCGATATAATAAGGATGATCGCCTAATTCCCAATAACTTACTCCCACTCATCATCTGTAAAACCATACAAATGTGAGAATCATACCTGGTAAATATATACCCTGGAGTAAGGATCTAATTGGAAAATCAGTTTTTCTATTAACAATACACAGTGAAACTGAAACATGAATATGTTTCGAAGGGGTATCCTGGTATTCTCAGTAATGCCTCTTCCATTATCCAGATTCATGACTGTAACCGTATATTTCCCTGTCATCTCTCTAATTCCCTTTATTTGTCTTTAGTCGTTACCTTCTGTACACCATCGTTAGGCTTAATGGTTTTCTTCCTTCCCTACCGTTCGGCACCAGCCTATGGTTTGGAAGAAGAATATCCAATAAGCGTAATAGGTTTACTCTCCTAATCCTAGGAGTACTCGCAACATGAGAGAAGGTAAAGATAAAAGACAACTGAATAAACCTTATTCCTATTTCTCCTGAACCAGAATCCATCTTCGAAAAAGTTCCTTCGAGTTCGTATATAACCATACGATGGATTTATCCAATGGAATTGGATGTTCGTAGTGATACGGGGTGTTCTATAGAAATACAAAGGTGTATTAGGAGTGGCGATGAGATACGTGGTTTGGTCGTGAGTGTTAGCAGTCGTAATTTACTTTGCCCTCTTTATAATCCCTTTATTTGTCTTTACTTATTACCTTCTGTACACCCAACTTAGGCTAATTGGTTTTCTTCATTCCCTACCTTTCGGCACCTGCCTATGGTTTGGAAGATGACTATCCAATAAGCGTAATAGGTGTACCTTCTCCTAATCCTAGGAGTACTCGCAACCTGAGAGAAGGTAAAAGGAAAAGACAACTGAATAGTCCTATTCAATCTCTCCAGAACCAGAATCCATCCTCGAAGAAGTTCCTCCGAGTTCGTATATAACCATACGATGGATTAATCCAATGGAAGTGGATGTTCGTAATAATACGGGATGTTCTGGAGAAATACAAAGGGTAAGAGAAGGAGTGGCAATGATGTATGCAACTCAGACAATCCAAAAGCCAGTGTTATAAGAAAGTTCGGTTAACTTGGTTACTGAGTTATTGTCTAGGGTCGGGTCATGGTCGCAGTCAAAGAGAGAAAAAGTAGAAACACTCTGCGTGCACTCTAACCTAGATCAGAATGGTTAATCATTTTATCTAATCAGGAAACCTCCCACTGTTTTTTCAAATTCTCCTCCAAACCTGAAAGAAGAATTAGTCGGAATCACCCGAGGAGTAAACTAACTCATCAGTGGGAATCGGGATCCAACTATCATCGCATGATAACTTGATGGAAGCCACTCAAGTTACCACACTCCAGAAGGTATGCGCATGCCTGGCAAGTTTCCTGTATGTTTGAAACTCCCGATGTGTGTTTTTACCCCTAGGATCCAAGTGACCTTGACACAGTCAACATATCAAAGGATCCTAGTCAAATTCAACCCGTCATTATCTTGATTGCATTAAACCCACCCGTACGATTCCTTGACATAGTCAACATGTCTGTACGACTGTCCTAACCAATCTATATATCCATGCGACAGAAAAGCATTACAGAGCTACCGCACACTATGCCTTGACACAGTCAACATACGTAGAACGAATACTAAGCAATACTAATCTGAAATGACGGAGGGCTACGACTGGTTTTTGGCGAAAAACCATTAACGTAATGAACTTGATGTCACTGAAGGAATCCAAGTGGTTTTATAAAAATATAGGAGCGAAAACCATTGCGAAAGAGATCACTCCCGGTGAAGGGATCTCGGCTCTTTTCTCGTCGAATGAGGTGCAGGATATTCCAACCTGAATACCACGATGCAAAGCAAAAAGTAGTCGACTATAGTGAAGTTATTACCCTGACGCAAATCTCTGTCCAAGGGGTCACTCCCGGTGAAGGGATCTCGGCCCTTGCCTCATCGAATGAGGTGCTGGATATTCATAACCGAATACCACTGTGCAAAACAAAAGAGAACGCCCTTGTAATAACAGCTTTTTTTTTGAAAAATTGGTTCCAACAACATCAAATATAAGTTTGTTTTTCTTGCATTGATAAGAATCAACGCAGTCCAATCAATTAATCACACCAGAAAAGAACGAAAATATGATGTACGTATATGCCATCCGCATTCGCCACTGGGTCCCGTCATCACCCGTTAAGTTACTTAACTAACGACAGAGCGGGGACTGGACTAGCGCGGGTGCAAAACATATACAACATCTACTAGTATATATATCAATATATAATAATCGCTCCATGTATGATAAATGCAACATCACAGAAAAGCAATAAGCATCACAGAACAATACAGATAATCTGGGATCCCCGAGTTTCCTTTGAGCCGCAAATGAAACCCGACGTTCCCCTGGTCGTGTGGATTTCCTGTGCAATGAAATCCTAGACCCCTACGAGCGCGGCAAGTTACCCGCCAAAACCAGAAGTGAAGCAGCCCCCTTCAGCAAAGTGAATGGACCACCCAACACTTCACGGAATCTGGTAACTTGAGCACCCTTCCTTGGGTCAACATGTACCCCCTACGAGTGCGGCGAATAGCACGCCAATTCTAGAGTGAAGCCCTCTCCATCTCAACGCCATGAGATGCGGGCCCGTTGACCTCTAGAACCCGGCTATCCGTGCACCCCACCGCGGGGTAATCCTAGTACAGAAAAGAAAATATATACAACGGGTACATCGACCTCATCCCGGTCGTGCCCCAAAAGAATAATATACAAACAGGCAGTGACGGCAGTCCACAAGTCGGACGCTCGCCCCACAATATCAAATATACAAATAAATCCAAACAGCACTACCATTGCACATGAGCTATCCACCACGACAAATCCGCAACATCACAGCACAACACAGAACATCAACGTGAATGTCACGTTGGCAAAACTCGTCTAAAAGAACTATAGCAATTAGACAAGTTTTACCGATCGAATGACATTCACGGTCGCAGATATAATGTAACCTCTATAAACTAACACATTTAAAATCTCGATCGAAAAAACTTCCCGAAGTGAGCCCCAAGTACAAATCCAGTACTCAAAATAAAAATCGGGCCCAAACAAAATATTCCAGAAACCCCAATTCCAAGTTAAAGACCCAAAACAAAAATTTAGTGCACTGAAAGCTCGATACTGCGGCGGAATCGCGGCCAAAACGTGGGTACGGCCGCGGTTCCGCGGTGCTACAGAGGAATCGTGCTACCAAAATTTTACAGTTGTCTTATAAAAGCCTGCCTGATTTTCTGAAATACTCAAAATACTTTTTAGACCACAAAACAAATTCGACAGAAACATTGAACTTGAAAATGCGGATTTGGAAATTTTGTCTGATCGAGCTTTTAAACATGTTAGAACAAGCTAGCTAACGGTCAATGTGTGGCTCTGATACCATGTTGGGATACGGCGGCGCCCCGGCCGTCCAAACGAGGCCAAATGCGAAACAAAAACTTTTTACGAAATCGGCACCGCGACCCAAATACCTGGATCGTTCCATTAACCGTAAACTGGAAAAATGTAAAGAGTTTGAAAAGATTATACCGATTGATCCGTGTCCTTCGGTCTTCAATCTCTGCGACAAACTCCCCGTTGTTGCGCCGACGAAGTTCGCTCCCCGATCACGCTCGTCAAGATGGCTCCACGTCGATGAATCTGTATACGGGCTCCCGCCTCAAAACGGAGGCAACTCGGACATGAAGTTTGCTAGCCGATATATCCAAGAATGAAGTAGAGATAGCGTGAAATATATTGTCTCAACATACCCAAGCGTTTGGGTGGAGGTTGATTGGAGTTGCCATTTTAGACGATCAAGTGAGCAAAGAATTTTGTGCAAAGAAAAAGAATGAGCTTGCAAGATAGAAGGAGCTCGACCACTTGAAGAAAAATGCACAAAAAAAATTAAGAGGGATGGTGCTCTCTCTGTTTTCTCAAGTGGTGAGGAGGTGGCTATGTAAATTAATCAAGCAACAAAAACAATGCATGTTTTATTGCAGAAACCCCCCACCATCAAACAATTCATCCTATTTCCACTCTCTCCCATCACCACATAAAAACCCCTGACTTATCAAGCCTGGTGAGTTTACGGAGAACCCCCCCAGCACAAATTCAGCCACCTGATCTCCCTGCACATACACCAGCCCATGCTCAACAAATGTTGCCCCTATTCAAGTGCTGATTTCAGTGCAAAAGCATGGCAAGGAATTGACAAGGTCAAGGTCAATGCTCGCATGAAATAAACAAAGAAAGTGATGATTAATACAGAAAAAGATAAACTGGCAACTCCCAAGATAATCCCGTAACGAATTACGAGATTACACCTCAACTGTAAATACATACCCGCATTTGAATTCCATCCGAATACAAATGCAACGAGACAAAAATATACCTACACAAATAATACTAGGATCTGGCTTAAACCAAAACCCGCTAGTATTATCCGTCCAATCATGATCCGTGCCCAAGTGCCCAGATATGATCGAACCCCACCATATATCCATACGGCCTCTACAACGTTTCGTCCGAACTTGGGAAACTGTCTTTGGGGGACTCTAATGACTCATCAATACACTGGCACTGGGTATAACCACTAGCACGTCAGAGGTACTAGCTGTACGTAATGGTTGCCCATGTATTGATCGGAAGGGAAGGTTACGAGTGAACTCATCCAGAAACCCTACTGAGCCTGACGGTGACAATATCTGTACAGTCCAGTCCGTTCGTCTATGAGTATCACATATAGGGCTTAGGGGGCTGGTAAACGTCAGACCCCCAATAGCCGTATAAGTCGTGTCGGAGAGTAGCCTAAAACACCCTGAGATACTACTGGAATACCTACCTGTAAATCTAGATTACCCTGGCCAGGGATTTCGTGTAATGGCTCTCCTAAACACAGTGCGATCTCACCCCTAATACCAGGAGAGACGAGTCCCTGACGATCCACTCACTGCCTCCATGTGGCTCGGGACTGTACCCAACTAAAACCTGTTTGCACGACTCCTTTGAGCCGTGGTGGGGTAGTAATCAAAGCACAGTGGGAACTCACACGAGACAAATGTCGATCTCAGGTCGACAGACTAACCTGTAGACATGTCACCTGGGAACTACTATATGACGATATGTATAATACCAACTAGCATGTTCCCGGCGAGTCCTGTCCGGTGTACTCATAACCCAATGAGCACCTGTATACATCTTAGGTGAACTAACTTACACCAATGGCTTGTGAGACCGGCCACCGCCCCTCGTCGAGGTCTCGACTGTATACACTAGCCTACTCTGGAGTATTGATGCCCTGTCTCGAAACTCCCATGACTAGGGACACTTTAAGGATGTGCTTATAGACCCCAGCTCCCACGTATATGATCGCCATCATACTGCTGGCAGTCAAGCACGAATCCTATGGGCTCTATCAACATGCAATAGTGAACTAAAGCATGTACACGATGATAAAGAAAAACCAGATAGTATACTATCATCTCGAGCAAGACTGCCCTATCGGTATAGGTCCTCTCTCAATCATTGCAATCACTTACCTGCGATCCAATAATTGACTTTGAGGGCACTATATCCAACAAAAACAACATCTGGTGTGGTACTTGACATCTCATGATTGACTCAATTGCCTTAGCAAGTGATATGTCAATCATGCACATCCCTCTTCCCTTTAGTCTGTAAGACACCTTCAGAGAGGGTGACTCCATGAACTGCAGGTACACTACCATGCCAGGAGTCATCCATTCTAAAGTACCTTTATAATGCTATCTAAGTACCCAGATTGGGACACTACCCAAATCTAGATCTAAAACCATAGATCTAGTAACCAGAATGCCTGATATAATATTCATATCCTATGTGGAGAAACCTCTGTGTGACAACCACACTATAACCGATCGTAGTATATGAATATCACTTCCTACTCTGTGTATGTCATCCAAATACCAGGACATCACACCCTACTACCTTCTTAACAGATCCTTCCCCTATTCTGATGAAGTCAAAACCTATGAATTTCACGTCAAAACCAGGGCATAGATTATATTGTCGGCATATATTCAGATACGGTCACCCTAGATATCATAGTATTACCTTTATGATATAGTTGACCTAGGAATCATTGTTTTATTCGATTTCTACCTGCTGATGTTTTCTACTCACGACTTGGCAACTCACCCCCATTGTGCCACAGTTCTTGCAGATTTGACCACAAGAATTAGTAGCGGTACCGCTGGCACACAACTTGCTTTCGGGTGATTTGCTATGGTCGGTGGGACACATTGGATCGTGCCCACTCTTGTATTATTATTCCTGTTGTATCTAGTCAACTCCATCAATCAGAAACTAGTATTTGTATAATTAGAAACACTTAGACAGACTTGTGGTTGCGAAACTTAGAGCGATGGGTTATATGTTCGCTTGGGGGATTTGATGTCTTTCTTTATTTACATTATTCCTTTGTGTTGATCTTCGCCGTTGGGAGTCGTATACATATATTATGACTTGCGTGGTTGTGATTCCGCCGATTGGCGACGAGCTAGCTCCCGCTTGGGGATGCCTTTATTGTTATCCTGTATATGTGGTTTTGGATAAAAATATACAAAGGAGGTGCTGCCCAAATTTTTTAAAATGCAGAAATATGTTTTTCAACTAGTATAATCCACTTGCAATTTCATGTTCCATTATCTATGCATTTAAGAAAACGTTGATTTCAACATACCTGTATTTCAAAACTTCACCTCTTTATTTTCTTTAAAAGGTTTAGATTTCAGGGTTTCGGCTTACTTAATTTACGTTACGCCTTTAGACGTTGCGTGATTTAAGTGCCGGTCACGAAATAAATTTCGGGTCGTGACAACTATGCTTGAATAGTGTAGCCAAACCAATAAATCAAATTAATAAGCCATGCTTGACTCCATGCCTCAAATATCTCTCATTTACACCTCATTAATCTATTTTCCAAAATAGATTAATCCAAGTAATGAGGTGTCCCCTTCTAGAAGCATCTATTATGAAATTACAAGAATGCCCTCACCGTATATATATACCCGTATTCGTATTCCAAAAAATATGAATACATTGAGATGATAACAATCCAATAATATAATACCAGGATCCGTCTTAAACTGTCACGACCCAAGGTTTGGCCCGTGACCGGCACTTTACCACGTAACGTCTACAGGCGTAACGTGACCAAGTGAACCGAAAACCCAGAAACCAAACCAGTGAAAGTATAGAGTGTTATAAGTTTTTAAAAGAAAGCACTTACTAACATGATAAGAAATCTAAGTAAACAATCACCAAGGTAGTAATATATGACGCCGTAGCGAAGATCAAGATCCATAAGTGGGAACATCACAGATAGGATAAACTGCAAGTACAGTCGGCTCACAACGAGCTCGACACCAGAATACAATATAATACATCATCGTCCTCACACTGTCTCTAAGTCAAATACATACATGGTAGATGGAGAATACTAGATACAACAATGTACATAACTGAAAGATAAACAGATACCGCACAAAACCCACCTATCAGCAAAAGAGCTGGTACACAAACTATGGGGGTATCTGTGTCAAAAGATGCAAAAGCAGCCTGCCGCGATGTAACGTTTTGAAAATCGTTTCGGTGAAATTTCGAAAAAACGGTAAAATAAGGGGGTTTTCTGTAAAAAGTCAAAATGCAAATATCTTTATTATAAAATTAAATATACATATTCTAGCTATGTAATTACTAGTATTTGGTGTTTATTGAGCCACTGGTGAAATTTTAAATTTTTTGAAAAAAATATTATTTTAATATTATTTTAAGCCTGTAAGAAAATACATTAAATTAGCGATAAATACAAATTTAAATGGGCTAATTTTAATCTTTAAAATCATGTTAATTAAAATCTAGTTGTAATATAAATTTTTAGTATTTTATTTCAAGTTTTAATTGATTTATTTTATGGAAAACAAAAATATAGTTATTTTGAACTAAAACTTGCAAATATGGTATTGTGGGGGGTCTTTTTGCAAAGAATTTTTTTGTAAAGTCTCTCACACTCACCCTCCCTCCCCTTGGCCGGCCCCACACTATTGTATCAGCCCAAGAATTTTATTTCTCTCTTTTTGACCTTAAATCATGTGAGAAATGGGTTAAAATAAAGTTTTTATATAGTAAAGTAGGTGGGGGTATTATGGTAATTTGGGAGGGGTTTTGACTTGGATTCTTTTCCACAAATCCCCCACACCTCTACCCACTCCCTCCTCAGCCGAAAATCTGCACCACAACAGCCCCCATTTCTTCTCCTCTTTTCTCTTCAAAACTCCATCCAAAATGCTTCAAAAAAATCCCACAAAATCAAATTCTAATCCCTACCCATTTCTTCTTGACCTATTCTAGTGTGGATCATGGATCAAGAGAGCAAATTGGAGGCCAAGATTTTGGTGCTAGGTCTCTAATTTTGTGAGGTATAATCTTAGCATTTTGCATAAGTTATTGTTTGATTACTTCAATCTAGCTATTATGTGTTTAATTAGGAGTTAATTGTGGTTTTTATATTAAATATTTAACTTTCAAGAAAGGGTTTTGAATGCAACTTAGGGTTTTATGATGTGAGATTATGGTTGTGTGATATTTTTGACATGTTAATGTTATGCGAAAGCAAATCTAGTTATTAGTTGCATTTTTGTTAATTTAAATTGTGTTAATTACGCTAATTTGTAAACTAGGTTTTTTAAATTTATTGCAAATGTTAGACTAAAAATCTAATTAGGTTTTTCATGACTTCATTAACATTATTAAGTGTAGTTTAACACTTTAGTTCATGGAAATCCAACCTAAATTGTGGTTTGTGCATTTTGCTATAAAATTGTTAAAATTTAAGTATTTTGTAAACTAGAATTTTAGGGTTTTTGGAATTTAATGAGATTAAATTATGAGAATTGTTTTTATGACTTATTTAAGTTATTTATTAAGTATTATGGCCGCTGGAATTGTTTAAACATCATGTTTTGTACAAAAATGGCGAATTGTGCTTGCTAGATTTTCGGAAAAATGACTTTTTAAGTGAAATTGGGGTTTTTGTGAATTTTAACCTATTTTATATTAAAATTAGTGTTCGTGAATGTACAAATGAGTGTATTTGGGTTTTTCTCGATGGTTTGGCGTTTGTACGCCGACGTCGAGGGTTTTTGGGTTGATTTGTGAAAGCAACCATAGGTTTTGACCTATGAGGGATTCGTGCGTCGTTTTGGTCATGAGTCGGATTTTAATACGATACGGTGCGTTATGATATGTAGGTACCCCATATGGACTTCGAGACGACAAGCAAGCGCATGGCGATATCGGCACCGGCGAACGAGGACCAGGTGAGTAGATTTATATCTACGGGGAGAAGTCGGGTGGATGGCGTATAGCACCCCCGCAGTCCGAGGTGGTGTATACGGATGTGTATACACACCAACAATTATTATATGTTACTTAGGATTAATAACGATGTTTAGGATGGATATCGGTGTGTTGGATTATTTTAGTGTTGCGAACCCTAGGGTAGTGTTGCACTACACATACACACATACATACTTGCATACATTCCTATTTATATGTGCTCATGGGATTCTCTATAGTTTATGTGTTCACATAGGTATGGGACTATGTGTTCATATACTGGATTTGAGAATAGTATTTGGAATTTGAGATGAGTCGATGAGATCGGGCTTGAGGCCAGGAGATCGGTGATGTGATTTGGTTTGTATTGATATACGACATGATGTTTTAGCGGGTCTTTTGCCGTAGTGATTCTTACACCTGCATGCCTACTTAGGCGGTATCAGTATTGTACTAGACATAGATCAGTACCCCGATCATGATATTTGATAAAGAGGATATCAGATGAATAATACGATGAATGTGATTTTGACCCGTACCCAGATTTAGGATGCCGTACGACGGATTTACGTACGAGCTATTTATTGATGATTGATCCGCACTCTTGACTTGGAATGTCTAATTATAGATATGGTATCGGATATGATATTATTGGGGCGGGATCACCGACTAATATATATACAGGTATGTATATATATCGACTCAGATGTTAGGCGGTTTCCTTACCTGTAGTCCAGCTGGTTAGCTTAGCCCTTTAGTTTAGTTTAGTTGTTAGATTAGATTCGATTCTTACCTATTTCAAAAACTAACGAATCGTGGGTATTTTAAAAGACAGCCCAAGGGATCCTACGGATATTTCAAAAGACGTATCTTTTCATAAAAACACCGTAGCCCCTATTTTCAAAACCCCATGATTCGTGTTATTTCAAAAGGCACCATTTGTAGAACTTTTATTAGATTAATGCAGATTAGTTATAGTTGCGTCTAGTTTTCAGCTACCACTTATTATTGTGGTTCGCTTCGCATCGCATACTTATGTTATAATTTCTTATTGAAATGTTGATATCATGCTGTTAGGACACCAGCACCATTACCGATGATGCGTATGTACCACATACACTTACTTGCCGGCTCACACACATCTTCATCGGTAATTGCCATGTCACGTACACCTTAGAAATATTATTGCTTAACTTAGCTTGATAACTCGTAGTTTGACATAATATTAGTGTACATACCTTATATGCCAGCTTAGATATTGTAGTTATTACTTGTCACTTCATGCATACTGTTATTCATTGTTATGCCGTATTCATGGATTCTCATATTTATATTCATGGTTTTACATGCTATTGATGATTCGGATTCCCATGATATTTTCCTATGATGTATGAGTCGTCCACCATGAGTTTGCTGATGGATTTCGAGACCCGATTCGAGGAGTTGGATGAACCGTTTCGGGTACATGGTGGGCCCGGTGCGGTACCCCGGGGCAAGATGAATGTGGTGATGACGTTGAGCATGGCAGGGGAGCACTACCGACCGGTGATTTTACCTGACGCGTCGGATATCCGGAGGATACCGTCGTGGTCTTGAGATAGATGGTAGGGGCCGGTCTGGACTGACGGCGCCCTAGATATTGTGATTGAGACATTGAGATTTTTGAGATTTTGAGGTATAGAGATTACGACACAGAGATATCGAGATATTTGGATACTTGTTTTGTGTCGATGCTGGGCACTGTTTTATGCTGATTTCATTTATGGTACCTCCTATTTAAAAATAAGGAAATCTCACTAAACTATGAAAACAGTTCTTCATTTACATGTATTCTATTTTCATGCATTCATACCTCATTCATATGATATATTGCTACCTGAGGCACTGACACGGGTACATGAGATTACACTCGGGTTAGATATTTACCCTAGCCTTGTTATAGGCTGCATGTTATATATAATTGAGGATATATTATGATCATTGACCTAGGATTGCGTTATTTATGCGATTTCTGTGCGTAGATGTTTTTCTATTCACGAGTTGGCAACTCACCCCCGTTGTGCCCCAGTTTCTTGCAGGTTTGCCGTACAGGTTTCATTATGGCTTGCGGGCATAGTTTCCTTCGGGTGATTTGCTAGTAGGTGGGTTTACTTGTATCGTACCCCCCATTATATAACTTGTATATTATTATTCAGTTGTATCTAGAAGTTCCATCAACCAAACTTGTATTTATCTCAGATAGAGACCGGTGATGTTTATTCTTTCGACCTTAGAGTCGCGCGTTGTATTTCTGTGGTTTTCTTATGGTTTTGAGTTTCCTTTTGAATTTTGAACCTCGCCGTTGGCGTTGTATATTATATTTCTTGTGTGGTTGTGACCGTCGATTGACGAAGAGCTAGCTCCCGCTTGGGGATGCATTTTTATTGATTTCGTATACTATTCATGTTGTATCCCGTTTGGGGGCCAGTATTTACAAAGGAGACTCTGCCGAAATTTTCAGAAAATACTTGATGTTTTAAAAACGCATAATTCGGCTTATGCTATTAAAACTACTTGTTTTAAATTGGTTTTCCTTCACTCTACTACTTTTCTTGGTTTGGATTTCTGGGTTTTCGGCTTACTTAGATTACGTACGCCTCGAGACGTTTCGTAGTTTAAGTGCCGGTCATGTTCCGTTTTTCGGGTCGTGACACGCGACTACTCCGAAGGCAACCTGCAAACACTGTGGCACAACGGGGGTGAGTTGCCAACTCGTGAATATAGATAACATATAAAGGTAATCGCGAGCATGCACGTACTGCGCTACTCTATTATATGCCAACAGATGATATCAATATGTGATAAGCAGTATGTGCAACAATCATGCAAGTGCTCTATCAGGTAATGTAACTACAGGATGAGGTACAATAGTAAATGCTGAGCAGGGGCAATATAATATCTACACGGAATGTCAACGTGGAATATATAATCGGTGTCCATCAATGCACCCAGATCCCCCAAATAGCTCAGGCGCCGGCACTCTCATCGGCCCTCAAATCCTGTACATCTCTGGGAATCCCGAGTGCCCAACATCGGCACCCAAATATCATAAATACTCGTGTCCAGCATCGACACGCAAATCCTCATCCATCGGGCCCCGTCAGTCCGGGTCAGCCCACGGGCTCCGTCTGCGGTATCGGTCCTCGGCCCCAGCAGTACGGATCACCCCGCATCCATCTATAGACTCTGATCAGTATCCTCCGGATAACTGTCAGGTCCAACCAATCACCGGTAGGTAGTAGTCCCTCTGCCAGGCTCACCGTCTACTGCACAGCGAAACCGTTCTCGCCCCAGGGTACCATACCGGGTCCACCATGTACCCGTAATCGGCCTCAACCAGCTCCTCGATTCGGGTTCACATATATCACTCTAGCACCGAGAAAACACATGGTGGACGTACCGAAATATCATATCAAGGGAACCGGGTTTTTAAATGATTACATATTTGCAATAGCCACGGTTCCCAAATCCAGAAATCACATGTAATCCAAACCAAAATGCAAGTCAATGATCCGATATGATATGTGCGTCAAATATAAATATCATGTCAAGTTGCATATAGATAAGCTACAATATAATGATCCAATGTGATATATGCATCAAGGATGAATAGCATGTCAAGTCACATATAGATGAGCTACAATATGATGATCCGATGTGATATAGGCATCAAGTATGAATAGCATGTCAAGTCACATATAGATGAGCTACAATATGATGATCCGATGTGATATAGGCATCAAGTATGAATAGCATGTCAAGTCACATATAGATGAGCTACAATATGATGATCCGATGTGATATAGGCATCAAGTATGAATAGCATGTCAAGTCACATATAGATGAGCTACAATATGATGATCCGATGTGATATAGGCATCAAGTATGAATAGCGTGTCAAGTCACATATAGATGAGCTACAATATGATGATCCGATGTAAATTCTACAGTGTGAGTGTCATGGCAATTACTAACGGTGTGTGTGTAACATGCAGGATAGTGCTCGTGCAACATGGACCGTTAGTAATGGTGCGGTGTTCTATCAATTCTAGTTTATATCCAAATAGCAGGGAATGCAGCATGCACTAAATAGTAGCTATGAATAGTCAATGTATACAAAGGAAACTGTAAGGTCCTATCAGCCCTGACGTAGAACGCCATGCGGGCGATATCCCCATAGATGTGAAATCTACTCACCGTAGTCTCTCGCTAGGTATAGCCAACAACTTGTTTCCCCTTCTGCGCGGCGTCCGCCGTACTCGCCTGCGAACCTAGAATTACACAATATATCACACGTAAGCTTGAAGTCACACAAACGCGACATTAAAGCCAAACTAGTAACTCATGTCGCGAACCAAGCGCGCGTGTGCGCGATACGCTAAAACGTGTGGTTACGCGCCTGAAACCACTCCGACGCGTCACGATACGCAGAAACCCAAAACCCACAAACACGTATCACGCGTGTCGTGAAGACTAAAAATACGCGAAAATAGGTAATCACCTCCAGATTTTGATACAGGAAATATATTGTAAAACTATATATACCAAAACAACCCAAATAGCAGCAGATACCAACACGCCAAACCCTAACCCAAAACTCCCCCATCTGGCCGCAATTTGCGGCCAGAATGCATATTTCGGCGGCCTGGGTAGGGAATTGGGCTCCCAGGTTTTGTGTGTGCACTCTATACCCCCCATACATGCTACAGTAACATCTAGTTTTACTCTGAAATAGCTCGGGTAGCAGCAGATCTTACAGGGCCTTATTTCTAGTTAAAGTCCACACTTTTACACTAAAATGGAACTTTAGGGTATTTTTGTGCAAACTGAAACAAAATCTGGCCTAAGATAGCTCTAATAACACATAATAGAGCTAACACAACTAACAAAACCCTAATCTAACATGTGAATCACAAATATCCTTAAATATCACCAAAAATGCACAAAAATAAGATTTTTACTAAAGAATACTACAAGTCTAAGGAAAAGGAGTGCAAATATGAGTTAATACCTTCTAAGAACCTTGTAGAACACCAAAAGTCTCAGCTTTTCCCTCTAGTGTGCAGATTTGCCTTAAACACCTCAAAAAACTCACTTTTCCTAAGGTTTTGTGAAGGAAATGTGTGGTTTTTGTGTAGGATTTGTGTAGAGATTAAAGAGACATGAAGAGGAGAAGAAAAGATGAAGAAAATGGGAGGGTTTGCTGCTGGAATTCTCCAGAATTTCTGAGATGGGGAAAGAGAGAGAGAAGAGAGGGAAAAATGGGTCAAAGTCAAGCTCTTTACCTAACCCCCATGCCTCATTTGTTTAATTGGATTTTAAATTATCAAATGGAGTTTTGTTTTGGATAAAAGGGTGGGGAAAAATATAACAACCATGCACAAAAGAATGGTTAACATGTTACCAAAAACCCTAAGTCTCAAAAAATGGCTAAGTGTGCAAGTGTGCACCAACACAAGAAAATTCCCAATATGCAAACACTACTAAATACAACTAATAATCCTAGGAACACATATATAATAACACGTACGATCACTAATTATCACGAAAGACATTCAAACGGAAATTCAAAGTGTTACATAAACCAAAGCCCACTAGTATTATCCGTCCGAACAAAATCCGTGCAACTAGTACACGTATATGATCGGAACCCTGCATGTAAAACAATACGGCCTCTGCATCGTTTCTCCTGAACCAGGGAAACCCTCTGTGTAGGACTCTAAAGACTCGAGAGTGCGCTGTGTTGGATATGTATGCCCCAGAGGCCTGTATTGTATAGGATGCTATGGATATGTATGTACAGAAACAATCTTTCTCCATATGATAGTACGATATTTGGTTTCTCTTTATCTTAACATGTGATGTGTTTTACTTAGTATTTCATATCCTGTATACATGTTGATAAAGCCCTTAGGATCTTTGCTTGACTACCAGGACTATGATGTAGATCATACTAGTGGGGCTTAGGTAGTCCACAAGCATATCCTTTAATGGTTCCTAGTCGAGGGAATATCGAGACAGGGCATCGATAATACCAGAGTAGGCTAGTGTGTACGTTTCTTGACCCTGTATGGGGGCAATGGTTGATCCCACAACCATTGGTGTTTAACATCAAATATTGTACACAGGTGCTCATTAGAGTATGGGTACACCGAACAAGACTCGCCAAGAACTCCTATATGGTATCATACCTATCGTCAGATAGCAGTTCTCTGGTGACACTTGTACAAGTTAGTCTGTAGACCCGAGATCGTCATAGTGTCTTGTGTGGTTCCCACTGTGCTTTGATTTCCTCACGACCACGGCTCATCAGAGTCGTGCAAACAGGTGGATTTTGGGTACGGTCCCGAATCACATGAAGACGGTGAGCGATAGGACGGGTTTCGTCTCTCCCGGTATAGGGAGTTGTTGTTGCGCAATACTCGATTGGCTATAGTAGCAAATCCTTCGCCGGGGTTGTTGAGATTCACTGATAAGAGTTATCAGTAGTTTCTCAAACCGTTGTAAGCCACCCATTGGCATGACTTATCAAGTTACTGGGGTCTGATGTTTACCACCCCTAGACTCGATATGCGACATATCATACGAAGAGATCGGACTATACGGTAAGTGTTACTTATAGGCTCGTTGGGGTTGGGATGAGTTCGCTCGTCGGCCACCTTTTCGACATGTACCTGGGTAGCCGTTACGCACAGCTAGTGCCGCTGACGGGCTTTTGGTTAAACCCACTGCCAGCGTACTGTCGAGTCTTTAGAGTCTCATACAGAGGGTTTCCTTGGTTCAGGCAAAACGATGTAGAGGTTGTAAGATGTTACAGCAGGGTTTCGATCATATATGTGTACCGGCTACACGAATGATGTTCGGAAGGATAATACTGGTAGGCTTTGGTTTAAGCCGGATGCTAGTATTATATTATTGGATTACTAGTATCTCATTGTATTCATGTTTTTCGGAATACGAATATGGGTATATTTATACGGTATACATTTGTTGGATATATGTATGCCCTAGAGGCCATTATGTGATAGTGGATGTATCTATACATGTATATATATATTCAGTTTGCATTCTTGCTCGACATGATAGTATGCTATCTGGTTATTCTTTGTCTGACATGTTGATTTGATCATGCTTTTATTCATTCATACATGCTGATAAAGCCCTGAGGATATCGGCTTGACTACTCTGATTATGATGGAGATCATACTAGTGGGACATCTGTAGTCTATAAGCGTATCCTGGAACGTCCCTAGTCGTAGGTATATCGAGGCGGGGCATTGATATACCAGAGTAGACTAGCGTATATGATACTAGACCCATACGATGGGCGATGAATGTTCCCACATTCATCGATGTTTGACATCAAGATCATATACGGGTGCTCAGTGGTGACTGGGTACACTGGACGGACTCACCGAGAACTCCTATATGGAATTATATCTATCGTCGGATAGCAGTTCTCAGGTGACACTGGTACAGGTTAGTCTGTAGACCCGAGATCGTCATGAAGTCTTGTGTGTTCTCCCACTGTACTTTGATTGCCACCCTACCACGGCTCTACTGAGTCGTGCAAACAGGTGGCCGTTGGGTACAGTCCCGAGACACACGAAGGCGATGAGCGATAGGAGGGGTTTCGTCTCTCCCGGTATTGGGAGTTGATGATGTGCTGTGCCTGACTGGTTATAACAGCAAGTCCCTGGCCAGGGCTGCTGAGATTTGCTGATAAGTGTTATCAGTAGTTTCTCGATCTGTTATAGACCATTCACAGACACGACTTATTGAGTTATTGGGGTCGACGTGACCATCCCTAGGCTCGATATGCAGCATATCTGACGAAGAGACCGGACTGTACGGTAGTGTTGCCGGATGGCTCGACGGGAGTTGTAGCAGGTTCGCTTGTTGTCTTCTGATCGCTCAATACCCGGGTGGCCGTTACGTTTAGCTGACCGCTTGCGGCTTGAGGGTACTTGATATGATCATTACCCTCTGCCGGCGTATTGACGAGTCTTAGAGTCCCACAAAGGAGTTACCCAGTCCAGGCGAAACGTTGTGGTGCGCGTATGCGATATGCGCATGCACCCGATTGAAATGTGCGTATATGATACCGAACATTGATCGGGTGAACTGCTTTTGGTGGGGTCGTATGAGATATGACCGGATTGATAAATCAAGTGTTGATTTATCATTTAACCATTAGTTTTCTCACTTAAAACCTTTTCTTGGATGATGGATGTGTGCATGCATGTGTGCTTTTCTTTCTTTCTTTCATGCTAGTTTCATGCACATGTGAATGTGCATACATGCATACATACATACACCCATCCATCATGGTTGTTAGCATATGGAAATGGTGGCAATATAAGACTCACACCATGGATTATATAATGGATTATTATTTCATTTTGGGTTTAAAAAGAAAATGAAAAAGAAAGGATAATCATTCATGCTTTTACATTCTTCCTTTGACCTAACCTTGCTCAACTACCACTAACCTATGGTTATCTTTCTCTTTATCATTTAAAACCCAAGTTAAACTAACTATCCAACATTTAATCATGGTTGAAGTCAAGAAGGAATTAAATATATATTGTGATATATATTTCTTTTTCTTCTTAACTTAAGAGTTATCTCTTTACCTCTTGTCAATATTAGCCACCATCTTCTTCCTCTAGCTCCTTTGCTCTCTTGATTTTCTTAGTGAGAAAATACCACATAAAGATAGGTTTTTGAAGTGAGATCCCAAACCACAACATCATTCTACACAAGCTTAGCCTCTTTGTTTAGAGTGTTTTCTTCGGTTTGTCGAAGTTGCGAGCTTGGACGGAGATCTCCGTGGTGGATCGTCGTGGACGCAAGGGAATTTCGAGAGGACCTCGACTCAACACCCAAGACACCAAGGAGTCTAGCAAAGGGGAGCTACAAAGGTTGTAGCCTTCAAACCCTAATCTTTTCTAGCTTAAAGTTGAATAACCCTAATTTTCTAGGATCGATCCACTTGCATGTTAGTTTAGCACCTTAAAAATTATAACTTTGGGTCATGTGATGCTTCAAAACTCTTCATAGGGTGCTATACTAACCTTTCATTGGTATCAGAGCCGACCTAGAACATTAGGCGACGTTTTTACGAAGTGAAAACCCCGATCGGACAAAAATACGATATTATGGGATGCTCTCTGGAAATTTTCTAAATTTTGACATTTTGCAGAATTAAAAATATGTAAAAATTAAAGCAGGGAAAAATAAGGATTACGGCAGAAAAATTATCCTATGAACAGTGTTTATTGCCGCGGAAACGCGGCCTAAGCTTGCTTAGGCCGCGGTTCCGCGGCCTTATATATGAATTAGTGGATAAGTTTTCTTCAGTAATTTTTGGTTCTGCATGTATAAATTTTTGGGTATTTTTAAACTGTATAAAGTTTTGAAAAATTCTGGAGATGTTTTTGGATTCGTCGATTCGATCGGGACTTTCATTTCGTAACTTTTCCGGGTAAATTAGAAAGTATTGAAGTGTTTGAACGAGTATCATTTACTCACTATTCACGGGGTTTAAATAGTTTGGAAATACGTGCAATTCTTTTTGCGGTGGTCCCTCTAGAAGACAACAAACCTTAACTCGATTATGTGACCGTCTCGAACTGCCCTTTGAACCCTAGGGTTTGGGAAAGTACGGCGTGCCACATGTGAAGCGTTGGCTTGACCCTTCTACGGCTGGACCGCCACTACTATGTCACACTCCGGATCTTTTGAACCCTGCTCAAGTGTTGAGCTTTAGTGAATCTTGGGTGCTTGATTGTTCGTTCGAAAACTTTAATACTGTCTGTTTGTCTGGAATGTGATACAATATGTGGAATTCATATGGTTTAGGCATGAAATACGAAATATGTGATATTTCGCATTTATGATGTCTAAAGAGAATCTGGATTCCAAATATTGTAGTTTTACACTTTTTTTTCTGTGACCGTAAGTGTAGTATGTTAGATATCGCCGGTTTCGTTGCTATACATCAACGACAATCGGGGTACGCATACTTACTTACGTTGATGATATGTGATATTATGTGTTGCTGAGATATGATGTGTAAGATTGTCGCGATTGAATAGCCGGGGGGTTTTTGTGAGATGAGAGTTTTATATTTTCATTCATGTAAATTCAAATGTAATGTAATATTCTTTTATTTGGGGCACTTCCAGGTTGCGGTTGTGTCACCAGTGTTGTATATTATTTACTTTTCCGCATTAGGATGGACCTAAGGAGGGGAGCACAGGTGACCGGGTTCTGGGGTTCAGTGGGAGGCCATCTCGAGGAGTCGAGACCGGGTCTCCTAAACTCCAGGATTGGTAGGGTCACTTACCGCTCTCGTAGGGGTCCAGGGTGTGGACTTGGCTATTCATCGCGACTGTGGAATCCGTATTTTCTATTCTGGCTAAATACTAAATACGGACGTCCTAGTATATCCCACGTTATATCTACATTTCTGCTGCCTATGTTCTGTGATATCTGAGACGAATGACATATTATATATATGATATATAGTAGACGTTGCTTATGTTTTACACCCGCGCTAGTCCCGTCCCGGTATGCCGTTAGTTAAGTAACCTAACGGTGCATAACGGAACATTGCGGCGAATGCGGATGGCATAAGCGTACGTGTTATTTTCGTTTCTTTTCTGTGATTGGCTTAAGGACTTAAATGATGGGATTACATTAATGTGATTAATGTAAAGAAAATAAACCTAAAATGATGTTGTAGAATCGGATTTAAAAACTACTCGGCTATTTATGAAAAAGCTACATTTCAAAACTGCGGAGCTTAAGCCACTCCTTTTGAAAACTGTTTGATTCTACAACGATATCAAGTTCAAAGCGTTAAAGATTTTCTTAAAAATCATTCGCAACCCTCCGTCATTTTAGGAAGTAGAGTACTTAGTATTCATGCTACGTTTGTTGACTTTAGTTAAGGCGTAGTGTACGGTAGCTAAGTGATGTCTTCCTACAATGCATATGATGCAGATTAATTAGGACATTCATGCGACTTTGTTGACCATAGTTAAGGGTCATATGGGTGGGTCTAATTGATCAAGAAATGACGGGTAGAACTTGACTGGTACTTATGATTTGTTGACCATAGTTAAGGTCATAAGTACTAGGGGTAAAAATTACATCGGGAATTTCAAGTGTTGAAATTTGCAATGAGATTGCATACCTTCCATGTGATGGTTGGATCCCGATCCCACTGTGGGCAATAGTTGCTCCTAGGAGAGTTTTACAGTTTACAATTAGCTAACTCATTAGGTGTCTAGAAAGGTGTTAACGGGGCTCCGCCTCTGGGAAAACGAGGTTTACTCTAATTAGGTCCGTGCGAAAGCACGGGGAACCTCCCTCAAAGTAACGACACTGGCCTGGCTGAACGGTTAGCGAAGTTGTAGACTGTAATTAATCCTGGCTAGTTTTTCTTTTTAAGGTTTGAAAGAAAACTTGATAAAAAGCTGTAGGAAACATCGATTAGACAAGATAATAAACCAATCTAATCTGTACAAGAGCTTTCGCTGAGTGTATTCTTTTCTCTCTCTTAATGGCAGATACCAATGACTGGACTTAAGCTTCTACTAGATAAGAACAAACTGAATAGGACCAACTATAAAGACTGGCTGAGGAATCTAAAGATCGCCTTGACTTATGATAAAGTATCATATGTCCTCACGGCTTCAGCCCCGTCCGTCCCAGGCCCAAAGTCCTCAGTTGCGGACATTGAAGTCCGCAAGACATGGGACGCTGACTGTGCCACGGCAAAATGCCTCGCGCTTGCATCAATGGACAACACACATCAAAAGCAGCACGAGGACATGGACATTCACGGGATACTGCTCCATACAAAGGAGTTGTATGGGGAGCAGTCCCGCGTATTACGATACGAAGCATCAAAGAAACTGTTTCAGATGCGGATGGCCCCTGGCACACCAGTAGCAGACCATGTTTTGAAGATGATAGCTCTTATAGAAGAGCTTGAGGACCTTGGATGGAAAATGGACAATGAGCAATATATAGATATTATTCTGCAATCCCTCCCCTCCACCTTTGCTCAGTTCATAGTGAACTTTAACATGCATGGCATGGAGAAGGAACTCCCTGAACTCCTTAATATGTTAAGGAGTGCAGAGAGCACTATGAAATCAGCAAAGACTCCCGTTATGACTATTGGACAGTCTTCTTCTTCTCGTCCGAAAGCTAAGGCCAAGGGAAAGAAAAAGAAGAAACCCACTAATCCTAAGGGCGGAGTCAAAAAGGTGAAGGGAAAGGGAAAGTCCACAGCTGGAGACCCGGAGAAAGGCGAGTGTTTTCATTGCCACAAGACAGGACATTGGAAGCGCAACTACACGGAGTACCTAAGTCTCAAGAAGAAGCATGGTGATGCTTCTGCTTCAGGTGCGTTTGTGACTGAAAACTGTTTTTCTATAAACTCTGCTTCCTGGGTATTGGATACCGGTTCAGGTTCTCACATTTGCAATTCTATGCAGGGGCTGAGAAATAGCATGGTTTTGAGGACAGGTGACCATACTCTCCGCGTTGGAAATGGTTCCAATGTACATACAGTCGCAGTGGGAGAGTATCACTTGGGGTTTCCATCTGGATGTATTTTGATTTTGAATCCATGTTATTTTGTACCAAGTATGCTATGTAATATAATATCCGTTTCTTTGTTGGACAATGAAGGGTATAATTTTGTATTGCAAAATAATGTTATGAACATTCACCTGAATCAAATGTTGGTTGGGTATGGTACACTTAATAACGGAATATATGTCCTAAATCAACACACAGTTTTCAGTATACAACACACTAATAAAAGAAAACTTTCAGAATTAAATGAAGCTTTTCTTTGGCACTGTAGACTTGGTCATATTAACGAAACAAGACTAAACAAGTTACACAAAGATGGATATTTAAATTCTTTTGAATATAAATCTTATGCGACTTGCCAGTCTTGTATCAAGGGTAAAATGACCAAAACTCCGTTTACCGGACACGGAGAAAGAGCTGCTCAGCTCCTGGGCCTCATACATAGTGATGTATGTGGGCCTATGTCTACACAGGCTAGAGGCGGTTTTTCATACTTCATTACATTCACCGACGATTTCTCAAGATTCGGTCATGTATTTTTATTAAAACACAAGTCCGACGCTTTCGACAAATTCGTTGAATATAAACAGGAAGTAGAAAAACAAACCGGCTTGAGTATTAAGATGCTTCGATCAGATCGAGGTGGAGAGTATCTCAGTACAGAATTTGCAAACTTCCTAAAAGAGAATGGGATTCTCTCTCAGCTCACTCCTCCTTACACACCACAGCACAACGGTGTGTCAGAACAACGGAATAGGACCCTATTAGATATGGTCCGGTCCATGATGAGTGACGCTGAGTTACCAGTCTCGTTTTGGGGACATGCATTGGAGACTGCAGCGTTTCTGCTTAACAGGGTTCCAACCAAAGCCGTGTCTACCACGCCATATGAGATATGGAATGGGAAGAGACCATCTCTTAAAAGAATTAAGATTTGGGGTTGCCCGGCCTATGTTAAAAAGCAGAATCCGGACAAACTCGAGACACGGTCAGTCATGTGTAACTTTGTGGGATATCCAAAGAATTCTTATGGATATCTGTTCTACCACAAAGAGGAACAAAAGGTGTTTGTTTCTCAGTATGCCACATTCTTGGAAAAAGAGTTTTTCACAGATAAAGATGATGGCAAGGTAGTAGATCTGGAAGAGGTTCTGGAGACACAAACTACAAATGACGATTTGGTTGAACCGGCTGTTGCAACAGAAACTGAAGAACCTCGGCCACTCCGTAGGTCTGGTAGGACTTCTCGCCCACCGGAGAGGTACTACGGTTTCCTCATTGATGGTGACAGAGAAGACTGTATCATGGAAGATGATGATCCTACCAGTTTTCAGCAAGCTATCACGAGTGGTGACTCTGTGAAGTGGCTGGATGCCATGAGATCCGAAATGGAGTCTATGTACACCAACAAAGTATGGACTTTGGACGTTGTACCCCCTGGGGTAAAACCTGTAGGGTGCAAATGGATCTTTAAAAGAAAGATTGGTGTGGATGGGCAGGTAGAGACCTATAAGGCAAGACTTGTGGCGAAAGGTTTTCGTCAAAGACCAGGTTTGGACTATGACGAAACTTTTTCGCCCGTAGCCATGCTTAAATCCATTCGGATCCTACTTGCTATTGCTGCTCACTACGACTATGAAATCTGGCAGATGGACGTTAAAACAGCATTTCTAAATGGAGATTTAGAAGAATGCGTTTATATGGATCAGCCGGAGGGCTTCATTGACAGTGGGAGCAACGAGAAAGCATGTAGATTGCTTAAATCCATATATGGGTTAAAGCAGGCATCTCGGAGTTGGAACATCTGTTTTGATGATGTTATCAAAGAGTTTGATTTCATCAAAAATCCAGATGAACCTTGTGTTTATAGGAAGGCTGTAGGAAGAGCTGTCACATTCCTCGTATTGTACGTGGATGACATTCTTCTGATAGGAAATGATATTCCTATGCTACAGTCGGTCAAATCATTCTTATCACTTAGGTTCTCCATGAAGGACCTGGGTGATGCCACATACATCCTGGGCATAAGGATCTATAGGGATAGATCCAAAAAGTTATTGGGATTGTCCCAAACCAGGTACATCAACACCATCCTAAAAAGGTTTAGTATGGAAGAATCCAAGCGGGGTGCCTTACCCGCTTGCCATGGAGTCACTCTCTCAAAGGATTCTTGTCCAAAGACCGATGAAGAGAGAGCTCGCATGAGCATTATACCTTATGCTGCGGCAGTAGGATATATAATGTATGCGATGTTATGTACACGCCCAGATGTAGCTTATGCACTTAGAGTTGTAAGCAGGTGTCAATCCAACCCAGGGGAGAACCACTGGACAGCCGTGAAGAACATTCTTAAGTACTTACGAAGGACTAAAGAATTGTTCTTGGTGTATGGTAATACAGACCTCCAAATGGAGGCCTTTACCGATTCGAGCTTCCAGAGCGATAAGGATGACAACAAATCTATCTCAGGGTTTGTATTTACCCTCAATGGAGGGGCGGTAAGTTGGAAGAGTTCCAAACATGATACCGTTGCAGACTCTACGATGGAAGCTGAGTACATTGCTGCAAATGATGCCGCCAAGGAAGCCGTCTGGATGAAGAAGTTCGTCTCGGAGCTAGGAGTAGTTCCAACCATTATTGATCCAATACCTTTGTATTGTGACAATAATGGGGCAATGGCGTTAGCCAAGGAGCCCAGATCCCATCAGAGGTCCAGACATATCCTGAGGCGCTTTCATTTGATCCGGGAGATTGTAGATCGCCGCGAGATCGAGATTAAGAGAGTTGACACAAAGAACAACGCTGCGGATCCACTCACCAAGGCCCTCCCTCAGCCACAGCATGAGCGACTTTTTGAGATGTTGGGTATGAGATACGCCAATAACTGGCCTTAGTGCAAGTGGGAGATTGTTGGATATATGTATGCCCTAGAGGCCATTATGTGATAGTGGATGTATATATACATGTATATATATATTCAGTTTGCATTCTTGCTCGACATGATAGTATGCTATCTGGTTATTCTTTGTCTGACATGTTGATTTGATCATGCTTTTATTCATTCATACATGCTGATAAAGCCCTGAGGATATCGGCTTGACTACTCTGATTATGATGGATATCATACTAGTGGGACATCTGTAGTCTATAAGCGTATCCTGGAACGTCCCTAGTCGTAGGTATATCGAGACGGGGCATTTATATACCAGAGTAGACTAGCGTATATGATACTAGACCCATACGATGGGCGATGAATGTTCCCACATTCATCGATGTTTGACATCAAGATCATATACGGGTGCTCAGTGGTGACTGGGTACACTGGACGGACTCACCGAGAACTCTTATATGGAATTATATCTATCGTCGGATAGCAGTTCCCAGGTGACACTGGTACAGGTTAGTCTGTAGACCCGAGATCGTCATGGAGTCTTGTGTATTCTCCCACTGTACTTTGATTGCCACCCTACCATGGCTCTACTGAGTCGTGCAAACAGGTGGCCGTTGGGTACAGTCCCGAGACACACGAAGACGATGAGCGATAGGAGGGGTTTCTTCTCTCCCGGTATTGGGAGTTGATGCTGTGCTGTGCCTGACTGGTTATAACAGCAAGTCCCTAGCCAGGGCTGCTGAGATTTGCTGATAAGTGTTATCAGTAGTTTCTCGATCTGTTATAGACCATTCAAAGACACGACTTATTGAGTTATTGGGGTCGACGTGACCATCCCTAGGCTCGATATGCAGCATATCTGACGAAGAGACCGGACTGTACGGTAGTGTTGCCGGATGGCTCGACGGGAGTTGTAGCAGGTTCGCTTGTTGTCTTCTGATCGCTCAATACCCGGGTGGCCGTTACGTTTAGCTGACCGCTTGCGGCTTGAGGGTACTTGATATGATCATTACCCTCTTCCGGCGTATTGACGAGTCTTAGAGTCCCACAAAGGAGTTACCCAGTCCAGGCGAAACGTTGTGGTGCGCGTATGCGATATGCGCATGCACCCGATTGAAATGTGCGTATATGATACCGAACATTGATCGGGTGAACTGCTTTTGGTGGGGTCGTATGAGATATGACCGGATTAATAAATCAAGTGTTGATTTATCATTTAACCATTAGTTTTCTCACTTAAAACCTTTTCTTGGATGATGGATGTGTGCATGCATGTGTGCTTTTCTTTCTTTCTTTCATGCTAGTTTCATGCACATGTGAATGTGCATACATGCATACATACATACACCCATCCATCATGGTTGTTAGCATATGGAAATGGTGGCAATATAAGACTCACACCATGGATTATATAATGGATTATTATTTCATTTTGGGTTTAAAAAGAAAATGAAAAAGAAAGGATAATCATTCATGCTTCTACATTCTTCCTTTGACCTAACCTTGCTCAACTACCACTAACCTATGGTTATCTTTCTCTTCATCATTTAAAACCCAAGTTCAACTAACTATCCATCATTTAATCATGGTTGAAGTAAAGAAGGAAATAAATATATATTGTGATATATATTTCTTTTTCTTCTTAACTTAAGAGTTATCTCTTTACCTCTTGTCAATATTAGCCACCATCTTCTTCCTCTAGCTCCTTTGCTCTCTTGATTTTCTTAGTGAGCAAATACCACATAAAGATAGGTTTTTGAAGTGAGATCCCAAACCACAACATCATTCTACACAAGCTTAGCCGCTTTGTTTAGAGTGTTCTCTTCGGTTTGTCGAAGTTGCGAGCTTGGACGGAGATCTCCGTGGTGGATCGTCGTGGACGCAAGGGAACTTCGAGAGGACCTCGACTCAACACCCAAGACACCAAGGAGTCTAGCAAAGGGGAGCTACAAAGGTTGTAGCCTTCAAACCCTAATCTTTTCTAGCTTAAAGTTGAATAACCCTAATTTTCTAGGATCGATCCACTTGCATGTTAGTTTAGCACCTTAAAAATTATAACTTTGGGTCATGTGATGCTTCAAAACTCTTCATAGGGTGCTATACTAACCTTTCAACATTGAGGGTCATTCTTGTAATTGTACAAGAATGGCTTCTAGAAGGAGACACCTCATATATATTGATTTTCTTTTATGAAAAATTACAAAAATGAGGTGGAATTTGGAGACACACCAAGCATGGATCAGAGCATAGCTAAAAGATTATTATATTCATTTGGATCTACTATTGAAGCATGGTTGATTATTTTTGAGAAAAATAATCCATGCTTCAATGATTGAAATCTAAGCCATATCATTTGTTTCATGCTTGACCTAACTCATTCTCACTCTCACATTCTCTCTCCAAGTTATCTCCTCCCTCAAGCTCAATCCTAACCCTTCACATGAGTTGTGAATCATAGGCTTTGGGATCAAATAATCCACTAGATTTTCTCTACATCATCTAAGTAGTCTCTCTTAGCAAGCTTTACTTCTTAGTTACCTCTTTAGTGGAGGTTGAAGCTTGATCTAAAGCTCTCAGGTGGATCATCTATGGCTTAGCGGTGACCGGAGATCGAGATTGTCTCATACTCTCAAGGAGCTCAGAAACGCAGCAGAAAGAAGACCCGAAGGACCGGTTCAAGAAGGTATAATCCCTATCATAGTAGCTAAAACTCCTAGGTAGGGTTACTAGTTATGGTTTAGTATAAGATCCGGGAGTAAAAGTCGATATTGCATGCTTCAAAATTATTGTTTGCTAATTCCGCCTCTCCACAAGAGTTGTGGTGGTGTGCAATATCTACTAACATTGTATCATAGCCTAACTAAACCAAAACTAGTATTTTAGACGATGTTTAAAGCTTCGAACACGAAACAACTCCGAAACCATAAAATCGACAACCAAGTATCTGGAAATTTTTAAATGTCTTCTGAAATTTTTTTAAACATGTGCAAAAGACTTGTTATATGATAACTAGAACACCCTAGAAAAACGAGCCCAAAATTCTAAAATCTCGCTGGCCAAACTCACGAATTTCTCGGCGGCGCCGGTCGACTTGTGGATTTTGGGCTTGGGTTTTTGATGGTGTTCTAATCTTGGTTTTAGATTTTATGGTACTGTTTATTTGTTTCCAGATTGCATGTGATGTAATCTAAGTGTTAGGGAAATCCGGAGTGTTTCAAAGTCGAATATTTAACGTCGTTTATCCGTTTTCAGTTTGAGATGTGTTATGAGATGTCTACTAATTGCTATACGATGATCAGTGGGGGTTGCAAATATATGTATCATGTGATGGTATGTGTATATGAATGTTTTGGATCGTCGTGGATGAATAGCCAGGGGGATGTGAGAAGAGTGTTTTCTTTTCTTTCATTCTTGTAATTTGTAAAAGTATTGTAATATTATTTTGCGGGGCACATCCGGGTTGAGATTATAGCCACCGTTGTATTATTTCTTTTACTATTTTTTTTCCTAGGATAGACCCAAGGTAGGGTACACAAACTACCGAGTTCTCGAAGTGCCGAGTGGCCTACTCATTTTATTGAGGGAGGATGCTTCACTTCGGGAATTTGGCAGGTAGTTTTCCGCACCCGTAGGGGTCTAGGATAGGGTTTGGCTATTCATCACGACCGTGGAATCCGTCTTTCGTTCAGGGCTTAAACGAAACACGGAATTCCTAGTTTACTCAATGTATTCATCTATGATCTAGAATGCTTATTACTGCGTGAGACGAATGGCTATATATATATGATATATATTAAACGTTGCTTATGTTTTGCACCCGCACTAATCCATCCCCCGCTCTGCCGTTAGTTAAGTAACCTAACAGTGCATGATAGGGCCTCGTGGCGAATGCGGATGGCATAAGCATAAGTTCTATTTTCGTTGCTTTTTCTGCAATGATAAGGTTAAATAATGGGAAAACATTAATGAGATTAATGTTAAGAAAAGAAACCTAAAGATGTTGTAGAATCAAAAAATTTCAAAAAGATAGCTCTAGTTATTGCTTTGCGTTGTGGTATTACTTGATGAATATCCAGCACCTCATTCGACGAGGAAAGAGCCGAGATCCCTTCACCGAGAGTGACCTCTTTAGCAAAACTAGCAAATGCTATAACCCACTCGGTTTATCATGATTAGCTTCTCTAGTTCTTGCTTTGCATAGTGGTATTCCTTGATGAATATCGAGCACCTCATTCGAGGAGGAAAGAGCCGAGATCCCTTCACCGAGAGTGACCTCCTTAGCAAAAGCTACTCGGTTTTTGAAAACGACTCGCTTTTAAAAGCGGAGTTTAACCATTCCTTTTTCAAATCACTAGATTCTACAACGATATCAAGTTCATTACGTTGAAGTTTTTCATCAAAACCATTCGTAACCCTCCGCCATTTTAGGAAGCAGAGTACTTAGTATTTGTGCTACGTTTGTTGACTATAGTTAAGGCGTGGTGTACGGTAGCTAAGTGATGTCTTCCTATAAAGCATATGATGCGATCGATTAGGACATTCGTACAACTTTGTTGACCATAGTTAAGGGTCATACGAATGGGTCTAAATCAATCACGAAATGACAGGTAGGACTTGATTAGCACTTATGATTTGTTTACCATAGTTAAGGTCATAAGACGCTAAGGGTAAAAACCATATCGGGAATTTCAAGAGTTGAAATTTGCAATGAGATTACATACCTTCTATTTGATAGTTGGATCCCGATCCCACTGTGAGTAATAGTTACTCCCAGGAGAGTTTTACACTTTACAATTAGCTAATCCAGTAGGTGTCTAGAAAGGTTTATTTTAATTAGGTTTATTTTAATTAGGTCTGTGCGAAAGCAAGGGGAACCTCCTTCGGAGTACCGACACTGGCCTGGCTGACCGGTTAGAGAACTTGTAGAATGTAATTAATCCTGGCTAATTTTCTTTTTCACGTTTGAAGGAAAATTTGATAAAAAACAGTGGGAGACGTCGATTAGATAAGATTAATAACCAATATAATCATGCAAGAGCTTTTGCTGAGTGTCTTCTTTTCTCTCTCCTAATAGCAGAGAACCAATGTCGGGACTTAAGCTTCTATTAGACAAAAATAAACTCACGGGACCTAATTATAAAGACTGGCTAAGGAACATAATGATTGCCCTTACTTATGATAAGGTGGCATACGTCCTTATTGCTCCAGCCACTCCCCTCGCAGGCCCTGATTCCTCTTTTGCGGAGAAGAAAATACGAAAGACATGGGATATTGATTATGCCACAGCCAAATGCATCACGCTTGCTTCGATGGACAATGAACATCAGAAGCAGCATGAGAAGATGGATGTACAATCCATCTTTCTCTATACAAAGGAGTTGTATGGAGAGCAAGCTCGTGCTCTTCGCTATGAAGCCTCAAGAAAGTTGTTTCGGATGAGGACGGCTGCTGGTACATCTGTAGGTGATTGCTGAAGATGATAGCTCTTATTGAAGAACTAGAGGACCTGGGATGGGCGATGGAAAACGAACAATATGTTGATATAGTTCTACAGTCTCTTCCCCCTGCCTATGCTCAGTTTATAGTGAACTTCAATATGCATAATTTGGAAAGATCGCTATCTGAACTTCTCAACATGTCGAGGAGTGCAGAGAGCACGCTGAAAGGAGTGAAAACTCCCTCTCTAGTTGCTGGACCATCTTTCTCTTCCGTCCCTAAAGCTAAGGCTAAGGGAAAGAAGAAGAAGAAACCTATCAAACCGAGAGGCGGAGTCAAAAAGGTACAGGGGAAAGAAAAATCAGGGGCTGCGGCATCAGGAAAAGGGGAATGCTTCTACTGCCATAAGACTGGGCACTGAAAGTGAAACTGCGTTGGGTACCTCGCTGATCTCAAGAAGAAGTATGCTGATGCTTCTGCTTCAGGTGTGTTTGTTACCGAAAACCGTTTTTCAATAAACTCTCCTTCCTGGGTATTAGATACCGGGTCAAGATCTCATATCTGCAATTGTGTGCAGGGATTGAGAAATAGCAAGGTTTTGAAGAAAGGTGACCATACTCTCCGTGTTGAAAATGGATCGAATGTTCATGCTGTATCCGTGGTAGAGTATCATCTGGGGTTGCCTTCAGGGTGTATATTGGTTTTGAACCCATATTATTTTGTACCATCGATGTTGTGTAACATAATATATGTAGCTCTTTGGATAATGAAGGATCTAATTTTGTGTTACAAAGTAATGATATGAACATTAACCTAAATCAACAGTTGATTGGGTATGGTATATTAAATAACGGAATCTACGTACTGAATCAACACACAGTTTTTAACATACAACACACAAACAAAAAGAAAGAATTCAGAAATAAATGAATCTTTCATTTGGCATTGTAGACTTAGTCATATTAACGAAACAAGACTAACCATGCTACATAAAGATCGATATTTAAATCCATTTGAATATAAATCTTATGCGACTTGTCAGTCTTGCATCAAGGGTAAAATGACCAAAACTCCGTTTACTGGACACGAAGAGAAAGCTACTGAACTCTTAGGACTCATACATAGTGATGTATGTGGACCAATGTCTACATATGCAAGAAGTGGTTTTTCATACTTCATAACTTTTACTGATGATTTCTCGAGATTTGGAAACGTGTTCTTGTTGAAACATAAGTCTGAAGCTTTCGAAAAATTCAAGGAGTATAAACTCGAAGTAAAAAAACAAACTGGATTGAGTATCAAGAAACTTCGATCAAATCGAGGAGGAGGGTACCTAAGTATTGAGTTTCTACATTTCCTGAAAGAGAATAGGATTCTCTCTCAGCTCACTCCTCCGTACACACCACAACACAACGGTGTGTCAGAACGGAAAAATCATACCCTATTAGATATGGTACGTTCAATGATGAGTGATGCTGAGTTACCACTTTCGTTCTGGGGGCAAGCATTGGAGACTACAATATATCTATTAAACAGGGTACCGACCAAAACCGTGCCTACCACTCCATATGAGATATGGTATGGGAAGAGACCATCTCTTAAACGAGTTAGGATATTGGGGTTATCCTGCTTATGTTAAAAAGAAGAATCCAGACAAACTCTAGACACAATCGGTTATGTGTAAATTTGTGGGGTATCACAAACATTCATATGGGTATCTTTTCTACCACAAGGAGGAACAAAGAGTGTTTGTTTCCCAATATGCCACATTTTTAGAAAATAAATTTTTTACAAATGATACTATTGGCAATGCGGTAGAACTAGAAAAAATTTCAGAGCCACAAACAAATACTGACGATTTGGTTAAACCTGAAATTTCAATAGAACCCAACGAGCCTCAGTCACTCCGTAGATCTAGTAGAACTTCTTGCCCACCGGATAGATACTATGGTTTTCTAATTGATGGTGATAGAGAAGATTACATCATAGATTATGATGATCCTACTAGTTTTCGGCAAGCTATCACGAGTAGTGGCTCAGTGAAATGGCTGGATGCAATGCGATCCGAAATGGAATCCATTCACACCAACAAAGTATGGACTTTGGAAGTTGCACCTTCTGGAGTAAAACCCATAGGATGCAAGTGGATCTTTAAGAAAAAGATTGGTGTGGATGGACAGGTAGAGACCTATAAAGCTAGGCTTGTAGCGAAAGGATTTCGTCAAAGACCAAGATTGGACTATGATGACACTTTCTCTCCAGTTGCAATGCTTAAATCCATTCGAATCCTTCTTGCTATTGCTGTTTACTACGACTATGAAATATGGAAGATGGACGTTAAAACTACATTTCTAAATGGTGATTTAGATGAATGCGTTTTTATGGATCAGCCGGAGGGCTTCATTGATAGTGGGAGCAGTGAAAAGAATGCAAGTTGCTTAAATCCATTTATAGATTAAAGCAGACATCACGGAGATGGAACATCTTCTTTTATGATGCAATCAAAGAATTTGATTTTTTCAAAAATGTAGATGAACCTTGTGATTGAATGATTCTCGGTGTGTAGGTAGAAAATGTATAGAAATCACAACCAAAGAAATTTGTAAATCGCAATCAATAACGGTGTCGATGTAGGTTCGTTAGCGAATTCGGATCGTCCACAGGGAAAGTGAGATTTGATCGTATTTGTTTTAGATGACTTTAAAATTAAAAGATAAAAGAAAAGAGAATTCAATTCAAGGTTTTAAAAGTGAATTTCAAGAATTAACTAGATCTAAATCTAATATCAAGAAAACTCAAAATCAAGAATCAAGAATTGATGATATCCAATCGAATTAGGTTTCAAGAATTAAAGTGAGACTCGTAGAAATCGATTGAGTCTATAATAGTGATGAAAACTAGTGATTACGTTTTCTTATCCATTAATGATTTGATACTAGATCGATGACGATCAATCGAGGTTTAAGGATCTTTTGAAGGAACTAGGGTTTCTTCATCTTATCCTTTGTCCTTTCGATGAATCTCATTCAAAAACTAGCTTCTAGTAAATTGAATTACCAATCGTCGATCTCTAATTAAGACCGAAAATATTCAAGAAAGCATTTCGCTCGAAACTAGATTGTCGATGATTCAATTTACAAGAGTTTACAAAACTTATAGGAACATGAGCAAGAGTAAAAGAAGAAAGTCAAAGAAGTTTAAGAATCGTTTCAAGATTTTTAATCATCATCATCTATTGATTCTCTCGACTCCTCCACGAGCAGAGTTTTTACTCAAGCATTATAACAAAGAACACAATCAAGAATCGAGATCTAATCATAATGCTCAAATATAGAGATAAGCAAGATAAAGAAATTTCACCTTTTATTTATCAACAATTTTGTTACAATTCTCTCAAGATCTACAAGAGGAAAGAACTCGATCGTTGATTTGGTTTTGCACGTCTCCTTGAGTCGCGGATCGTCTTGAGGATCACTTGCTCGGTTGAAGTCCGGCGTCGCTTCTAAAAGGTTCAAGGCTTCTTGCTTGATTTGTACTCAAAGATCTTGAATTTGGCTTTGGTGATTGGATTAGGGTTAGGGTTTGAATGCACAAGTTGTGTCACTCAACTTGTGGGATTTTGGCTCAATTTTCAACAATCTTAGAATAGAAGCTTTAGGGTCCCTTTTATAGCCCTTACTAGGATTAGCTTCCTTTAGAAGCTAGGTTTAGTTTAGCTTCACTTGTAAGCTTGGTAGTTAGGTAGAAGGTTCTAGAGTTAGTTAGTTAAGGCTAGCTTTCTTCATAAGCTTGGAGGTTAGGGAGAAGCTTCTAGGCTTAGGTAGTTATTTGAGAGGCTTGCTTGAGAAGCTTGAGAGTGTTTAGCTTGAACAAGGAGCTTTGCTGTTCGGACAGAAGTTTCTGGAGATCTATGGAATTTTCAGTGGCTTGAATGAGTGTATCCAGTGAAATAAGAAACCTGAGATAGAAATTTTCTGCTGACGTGTCACCATGGACGCGGATCCGCCACGCAAGGCCTGCTCCGGCCGCGGATCCGCGGCCCTTTGGAAGCTTTAGTGCCTGAAAACTCCTGGTTGGGTTAGTGCTGACTTTAGGGTTACTTTCTGATATCTGGAATCTTATAATTCTCTCTAGTTCACTACCATATCTCAAGTCTTGGACCAGACGCATTTTTATCAGTATTTTTTACAGTTTCGGCACTTTTCCTGGAATTTCCTGCACAGATTATCGAGACAAGTGTTGCGCTACACAAAGATTATGCGATGCAATGATAAACACTCAATTTCCCTCAAACTGTCGGTTATAATACATAACACATGTTATTTGGTATTTTACAGATGTTTTGCTAATATGTGCTATATTCATACCGAACACCTTTAGATGAGTGCAAATGGTAGGGAAATTGATGCGTTAGAAATGCAATATTTTCGACTGATCAAATTCCCCCAAACTTATTTTTGGTCGTCTCGAGCAAATTGTTTTATTAAAAATAGAAGGAGAAAATAAAGAAAAAGAAAAACTAACTAGCACACTTTCGTAGGCAACACGATTGCACTGAGCACGTGCAACAAGCCTTTAAACCTCTAGGTGTCCCTAGTAGGAGGAGTGTTGTCTCTTGAGGGTTTTCAGCGGATTGCACCCACAAAATCCAATAATAAAAGGAAGACCGTGAAAGTTACATATAAAGATAAGAATTATAAAAGAAAGACTTTGAAAATTACTGTTTCCAACTATGCTAGCTTTTCGGTTGTCATGAGCCCTATCTTAATAGTCATGAAAAGATGTTGGAAATCACATCACCCCTCAATAAAACATCGTCTTTATTCTTCATTCCTATGTTTCTTCCAAACATCGATCATATAACCCTACGTATGTGTAAAGAACATCCCTACACCCGGAGAATTCAATTCAAGCTATCATACTCTTGTCCATCTGCCTCGGTACTTTTAAATTTGATGAATATTTAATTGATTTGCTCACACATTTTCATGCGACCGTTAATACTTCTTGAGGTAATAACTGACCGATTACTCATGTTCTTTCTTATTTTGTATTTCCTCGTCTTGCACCACCTAAGGCTTAGCAGTGACTCCCAAACCAGTTGGTCTAAGGCACTAGGTGATGAAGCATCCTCGCTATTTTTTTTTATTGCTGCCTTGGCGATAACAAAATCAGTGTTCATTTTTTTTCTTCACCATTTTTATATTTTATTCAATTTGTATTTCCTTCATACTTTGGCTTTTAGACAAGAGCATTTTAAGGTATTCTCTACTATCCCGAGTTTCAAGATGTGTGTAAGTGCGTATAGTAGGGTATCAACTTTCAAATGTTTGGCTTCCAGAATAGGAACTATTTTTCAGATTTATTTTTATCCTCAGATTAGTGACTTTCTTCATCTTACTAACCCTTGGGACAACGCCTCATAACTACTTATTACTAGTTCCGTTTAAGAAAACTTCTAATTTTCTTGGTTTTCTTAAATTTTTCCAATCTTTTAGATGTAATTTTTCACTATCTAATCTTTTATTATCTTATTTATGTACAAAATTAAATATTAAATATTTTTATCCTTTTGAAATTTTATAGGTTTTTAAATGTTTTGTGCTTATGCAAAGTATATGCAAATGATGCGAAAATAAGCACAAACCTCCCCCAAACTTGTTTTCAACAGTGTCCTCACTGTTGCCATCCTCTTATTCTTAAAAACCAGTAAGCCTGGGAGGAAATTTATTAATGGGGGCAATAAATATGATCGTGAAAATCCTCCCCCAAACTTATTCTTTTCACTCACCTCCATTCAAAAGATGATACAGTAATTTACAGGACATGGAGGTGAGACAGAGGAATTTTAATCAAGATAAAATAGCTCCTGTAAGAACAGGAGCTCCTCCGTGGGGTCAGTGGAAAAATACGGCTTTAATCTATGTCCATTCACTTTGAAAAATGTACCGTTTTTAACATTTTCTACCTCAACTTCCCCGTGCGGGTATACAGACCACACAACAAAAGGTCCTTTCCACCGAGATTGTAGCTTACCCGCGTGAAGGTGTAGTCGTGAATCATAAAGGACTTGTTGACCAGGTGTAAAAATTTTCCTCAAAATGTTTTTATCGTGAAATACCTTAGTCCGGTTCTTTACAATTATAGTGTTATCATAAGCTTCATCGCGGAGTTCTCTTAGCTCATTTAATTGCAGCTTCCGAAAGTTGCAGGCTTGATTCAAGTCAAAGTTGATTTCTCTAATGGTCCACATTGCTTTGTGCTCTATCTCGACCGGTAGGTGACAAGCCTTAACAAACACTAACCTATAAGGAGACATCCCTAGATCGGTTTTATATGCAGTTCGGAATGCCCAAAGAGCATCCGTCAATTTGGTTGACCAATCTTTTCTATTTTTTGAAACAGTTTTCTCCAGAATTTGTTTGATTTGTCTGTTAGAAATCTCAGCCTGCCCGCTCGTTTGAGGATGATAGGGCGTGGAAAGTTTGTGGTTGATTGCATATTTCTGCATCAATGTCTCGAAAGACCTGTTACAGAAATGTGTCCCGTTATCGCTAATGATAGCGCGTGGGTGTCCAAATCGCGAAAAGATGTTTTCTTTTAAGAACTTAATGACAACATTTTTGTCATTAGTGTGACAAGGAATAGCTTCAACCCACTTGGAGACGTAATCAACCGCAAGCAGTATGTACAGATTCCCAAAGGAGTTGGGAAAAGGACCCAAAAAGTTAATGCCCCAAACGTCGAAAAGTTCAACCACTAAGATGGGTTGCTGTGGCATCTCAATTCTCCGGGAAATCCTACCCGTGTGTTGACATTGTGTACATGTTTTTCAATGATCAAATGCGTCTTTGAACAAGGTCGGCCAATAAAAACCGCATTGCAAATCCTTCTCCGCCGTCTTTCTAGGACCGAAGTGACCCTCACATGCCTGATCATGACAAAAAGATAGAACACTCTTGAATTCCTCATTCGGGACACACCGACGAATGATCGGTCAGGACAATACTTAAACAGATATGGTTCATCCCAGTAAAAGTGTTTTACTTGGGATATAAAACGATGTTTTTCCTGTTTTGACCATTCACTAGGGATAAGTCCCGTGACTGTTAGTTGTATGTATGCCCTAGAGGCCAGTATTGTACAGATGATGTATATTATATTGGATGCTTGGACATATATAGAGATGACTTTCTTGCTCGATATGATAGTATGCTATCTGGTTACTCTTTATCTTAACATGTATACTAGTCTCTTTATACTGTCTTATGGTTACATGTTGATAAAGCCCTTAGGATGTGTACTTGACTACATGGACTATGATACGGATCATACTAGTGGGGACATGGTAGTCCATAAGTACATCCTTCAAGGTCCCTAGTCGTAGGTGTATCGAGACGGGGCATCGATATACCAGTGTAGACTAGCGTATACGCTTCTCGACCCATGAGATGGGCGATGGATGATCCCATATCCATTGGTGTTTGACATCAGAGATGGTATATGGGTGCTCAGTGGAGACTCGGTACACTGGACGGACTCGCCGAGAACTCCCAGATGGTATTATACCTCACGTCAGATGGCAGTTCTCAGGTGACACTTGTGCATGTTAGTCTGTAGACCCGAGATCGTCATAGAGTCTTGTGTGATTCCCACTGTGCTTTAATTTCCACCTTACCACGTCCATGAGGGCGTGCAAAACGGTGGTTTTTGGGTACAGTCCCGAGTCACATGGAGGCAATGAGCGATAGAAGGGGTTTCATCTCTCCCGGTATTGGGGGTTGATGTTGCACTGTGCACGATTGGCCGTAACAGGGAAGTCCCTGGCCAGGGCTGATTCAGAGATTTGCTGGTAAGTGTTACCAGTAGTTTCTCGACCCGTTATGAGCCTCACATTGGCACGACTTATCGGTTATTGGGGTCTGACGTTTACCACCCCTAGACTTGATATGCGACATATCAGACGAGGAGACCGGACTGTACGGGAAGTTTTGTCGGTTGGCTCGACGAGAATTGTAGCAGGTTCGCTTGTTCTCTTCTTATCGCTCAATACCCGGGTGGCCGTTACGTTTAGCTGACCGCTTGCGGCTTGGGGGTGCTTGATATGATCATCATCCACTGCCGGCGTATTGACGAGTCTTAGAGTCCCACAATGGAGTTACCTAGTCCAGGCGAAATGTTGTGGTGCGCGTATGCGATATGCGCATGGACCCGATTAAAATACGCGTATGGGATACTGTATATTGATCGGGCGGCTTGCTTTTGGTTAGGGTCGTATGTGATATGGCCGGATTGATGAATGAAGTGTTGATTTATCATTTAACCATTAGATTCTCACTAGAAATCCTTTCTTGTTTCTATGGATGTATGGATGCATGTATGCATTCCTTATTGTTTCATGCACATATGGATGTGCATGCACACATGCATACATACATTATTCTATCATGGTTGCTTATACAAGGAAATGGTGGCAATATAAGACTCACACCATGGTTTTAAATATGAATTTTATTACATTTGATTTAAAACAAAAAGGAAAAAGAAAATGGTTATGATTGAATTGTTTCTACACTCTTCTCTTGACCTAACCATTCTCACCCACCTTTTAACCTTGGGTAAACTTTCCTTTTGTGTTTTAACTCAAGTTTAATAATATATTCATTGTTTAAACCATGGTTTGAGATGAGAACAAGAAAATATATATTGATATATTTTCATATTTCTAGCACAAGAGTTATTCTTATCTTCTTCTAAAATAGCCATCATCTTCTTCCTCCTTCTTCACTTGCTTTCTAGACTTTTGTAGTGAGCAAATTACATAACAAGATTGGATTTTGAAGCGAGAATAAGAACCACAACATCATTCTACACAAGTTTAGCCCACTTGTTTATAGTGTTATCTTCATTCGTTCTCTTGATCGGGTGAAGTTGCGAGCTTGGACTAGGAACTTCGGGTGGATCGTCGTGGACGCGAGAGGACTTCAAGAGGACCTTCCTCCAACACCCAAGAGGCCGAGGAGTCTAGCGTAGGGAGCTATAAAGGTTGTACTCTCTAAACCCAAGCTTTTCTTTCATGAGATGATGTGAAAATCTTGAAACCCTAATTTTTCTAGGAACGATTCTATGTTCGTTAACTTAGCACCCTAAAAATTCAATCTTTAGTTCATGTGATGCTTCCAAACCCTTCATGTGGTGCTAGGCTAACCTTTCATTGGTATCAGAGCTACTAGGCATTGGATGTCGACCTATGGGGGGTTCTCACTGTGTGACAGTGTGGCGAAGCATAGGCTCTTACCCCCAGGGTGTCTCGAGACCGGAAGGTGTTCCGGCGGGTTGTAGCCCTCGCGAGGGGGCATGCGTAAAAAGTAGCGGCTGAGGGACCCGTTGGTGCCACGGCGACCCCATTGGATGGGGTGGCTTCCTGACTAACATTGGTATCAGAGCTACTAGGCATTGGATGTTGACCTATGGGGGGTTCTCACTGTGTGCAGTATGGCGAAGCATAGGCTCTTACCCCCAGGGTGTCCCGAGACCGGAAGGTGTTCTGGCGGGTTGTAGTCCTCACGAGGGGGCATGCGTAAAAAGTAGCTGCTGAGGACCCGTTGATGCCACGGCGACCCCATTGGATGGGGTGGCTGCCTGACCTATATTAGTATCAGAGCCGACCTAGAACATTAGTCGACACTTTAGCGAAGTTAAAACTCCGATCGAACCGGAAAATACGGATTTTTAGTGCTCTCTGGACATTTTTTTAAAACTGTTGTTTTTCAGAATTAAAAATATGTAAAAATTATAGCAGGTAACTATAAGAATTATTGTAAAATTCGATGCCATGAACAGTCTTTATTGCCGCGGAAATGCGGTCTAAGCTTGCTTAGGCCGCGGTTCCGTGGCTGTACAAATCAATCACTTCATGAATTTTGTACAGTAATGCTTGTTTCTGCTTGTATAATTTTTAGGGTATTTTTAATCTGAATTTTGTGCTGTTTGTTCTGGAGATGGTTTTGGACTCGTCGATTCGATCGGAATTTTCATTTCGTGACTTTTCCGGATAAATTAGAATGTATTGAAGTGTTTGAACGAGTATCATTTTCTCACTTTTCACGGGGTTTAAAATCTTTCGGAAATACGTGCAAGTTTGTTTGTGGTGGACCCTCTAGAAGACAACAAACCTTAACTCGATTATGTGACCGTCTTGAACTGCCTTTTGAACCTTAGGGTTTGGGGCAGTACGGCGTGCCACATGTGAGGCGTTGGCTTGACCCTTCTACGGCTGGACCACTACCACTGTGTCACACTCCGGGTTTATGAACTTCGCTCAAGTGTTGAGCTTTAGCGAATCTTGGGTATTTGATCGTTCGTTCGAAAACTTTAATACCGTCTAATTATCTGGAATGAGATGCAATATGTGGAATTCATATAGTTGGACATGAAATACGAAGTATGTGATATTTCATATTTATGATGTCTAAAGAGAATGTGGATTCCAAATATTGCAGTTTTACACTTTCTTTTCTGTGACCGTAAGTGTAGTATGTCGATATCGCCGGTTTCGTTGCTATACATCAACGACAATTGGGGTACGCATACTTACTTACATTGATAATATATAATATTATGTGTTGCTGAGATATGATGTGCAGGATTGTCGCGATTGAATAGCCGGGGGGTTTTATGTGAGATGAGAGTTTTATATTTTCATTCATGTAAATTCAAATGTAATATTCTTTTATTTGGGGCACTTCCGGGTTGAGGTCGATGCCACCAGTGTTGTATATTATTTACTTTTCCGCATTAGGATGGACCCAAGGAAGGGAGCACAGGTGACCGAGTTCTGGGGTTCAGTGGGAGGCCATCTCGAGGAGTCGAGACCGGGTCTCCTAAACTCCAGAATTGGTAGGGTCGCTTGCCGCTCTCGTAGGGGTCTAGGGTGTGGGCTTGGCTATTCATCGCGACTGTGGAATCCGTATTCTCTATTATTGGCTAAATACTAAATACGGACGTCCTAGTATATCCCACATTATATCTATGTTTCTGCTGCGATATCTGTGATGTGATCATGAGATGTACTGTGATAGATACTTTATATAGTATATATGATATATTATATAGACGTTACTTATGTTTTACACCCGCGCTAGCCCTGCCCCGCTCTGTCGTTAGTTGCCTAACCTAACGGTGCATGAGGGGACATCGAGGCGAATGCGGATGGCATAAGTGTACGTCGTATTTATCTGTGATGTTTAGGTGACTTAAATGATGGGACTTCATTAATGTGATTAATGAAAGAAAAGAAACCTAAAAGATGTTGTAGAATCAAATTTTAAAATAAAAGGGTAGCTATAGATTTGCTTTGCACAGTGGTATATATGATATACCCTGCACCTTATTCGATGGGGAAAGAGCCGAGATCCCTTCACCGGGAGTGACCTCTTTAGCAAAACTGGCAGATGCTACAACACTCGGTTTGCTTTTGGAGTTTTGCTTTGCACAGTGATATATATGATATATCCCGCACCTTACTCGATGAGGAAAGAGCCGAGACCCCTTCACCGGGAGTGACCTCTTTAGCAAAACTAATAAAAGCCTCAAAATCACTCCATTTCAAAACTTCACTTGATTCTACAACGATATCAAGTTCATTAAGCAATAGGTTTTCAGAAAAACCTGTCGTAGCTCTCCGTCATTTCAGATAAGTACTACTTAGTATTCATGCTGCGGTAGTTTGGCCTCCGTCAAGGCGTAGTGTATGGTAGCTAACTAGTGCTTATCTGCTAGCATATGATACGATTGGATTAGGGTATTCGTACGACGTAGTTTGGCCTCCGTCAAGGGTCGTACGGGTGGGTTTAATTCAATCAAGAAATGACGGGTTGAACTTGACTAGCGCCCTGTGGGTAGTTTGGCCTCCGTCAAGGTCATGGGACGCTAGGGGCAAAAACATTATCGGGAATTTCAAGTGTTGAAATTTGTAATGAGATTGCATACCTTCTATGAGATAGTTGGATCCCGATACCCACTGCGAGTAATTGTTACTCCTGGGAGAGTTTTACACAGGACAATTAGCCGATCAAGTAGGTGTCTAGAAAGGTGTCAACGGGGTTACGCCTCTGGGAAAACGAGGTTTACTTTATTTAGGTCCGTGCGAAAGCACGGGGAACCTCCCTCAAAGTACCGACACTGGCCTGGCTGAAAGATCGGCGAAGTTGTAGGGTGTAATTAATCCCGGCTAATCTTTCCTTTTAGGGTTTGAAGGAAGATTTGATAAAAACCAGTGGGAGCTATCCTGATTAGATAAGATAATAACCAATCTGATCTTGCAAGAGCATACGCTAAAGTGTTTTCTTCTCTCTCTCTCCAGGTAGCGACCATGTCATGCCTTAATCAAGATAATAATATGGATGTATTGACCGAACCCGCATGTTATACTGTGCAGGGGAACGTTGAACCCGTTCTATCTTATAAGTGTTATAAGACTGAACAGGAAACAGGAGAATATATGGATTCTCACGCCGCCCAAACGGAGAACATGCATGTTGATGCACCTTCTTCGGGTGTGTTTGTCATTGAGAACTGTTTTTCAGTTCACCCTACGTCCTGGGTATTAGATACCGGATCAGGATCCCATATATGTAAACAGTTACATGGGCTACGGAAAGGTTGAGAACTGGGAAAAGGTGATCATTCCGTTCAAGTAGGGAATGGTACAAGTATTGCAGCTAAAGCAGTTGGCGAATATCACCTAGTATTACCAAGTGGTGATACTCTGATTCTAAATGAGTGCTATTATATACCGAACATGATGTACAACATCATATCAGTTTCTTTATTAAGTAAAGAAGGATATAATTTTGTAGTAAAGGATAATGTTATGAACATATTTCTAGATCAAAAGTTGATTGCATCAGGCTCGTTACATAATGGCATATTCATTCTAAATCAAAATACAGTCCTCAATATACAAAACACAAACAAGAGGAAAAGTTCAGAAATGAACGAATCCTTCTTGTAGCATTGTAGACTTGGTCATATCAATGCGACACGACTGACTAAGTTACATAAAGATGGATATTTGAATTCGTTCAAATTATCATCTTATGATACTTGCCATTCATGTCTCAAAGGCAAGATGACCAAAACTCCGTTTACAGGGCACGGAGAAAGAGTTACAGAACTCTTAGGACTGGTGCATAGCGATGTATGTGGTCCCATGTCTACACATGCCAGGGATGGTTCTTCCTACTTCATTACATTCACTGACGATCTCTCAAGATTCGGATATGTGTTCCTGATGAAACACAAGTCTGAAGATTTTGAGAAATTCAGAGAATATAAAAACGAAGTAGAGAACCAAACAGGCAAAAGTATTAAGATCCTTCGATCTGATCGAGGAGGAGAATACTTAAACAATGAATTCAGAGATTATCTAAAAGAGAATGGGATTCTCTCTCAGCTTACACCTCCTTATACACCACAGCACAACGGTGTATCGGAGCGGAGAAATCGCACCCTATTAGATATGGTGCGCTCTATGATTAGTACAGCCGAGTTACCTATTTTCTTCTGGGGATATGTACTGGAGACAGCTGCATACCTATTGAATAGAGTTCCAACCAAATCAGTGCCTACCACTCCATATGAGATATGGAATGGTAAGAGACCATGTCTTAATTTTATTCAGATATGGGGTTGTCCGGCCTATGTTAAAACACAAAATCCGGACAAGCTCGAGGCAAGGTCTGTTCTATGTAAGTTTGTTGGATATCCCAAACATTCGCTAGGGTATATCTTCTACCACTCCGAGGAACAAAAAGTGTTTGTTTCTCGACATGCCACTTTCTTAGAAAAGGGTTTTCTTATGAAACAGACAAGTGGCATTGAGGTAGAACTGGAAGAGGTTCCAGCGACACAAACTATGACAGAAGACTTGGTAGAACCAGAAGATTCAGTAGTACCCGACGAACCCCAGCCTCTCCGTCGATCTAGTAGGGTTTCTCGTCCACCTGAGAGATACTACGGTTTTCTCATTGACGGTGGAAGCGAGGATTGCATCATGGAGGATGATGACCCAACTAGTTTCGAGCAGGCCATCACGAGTAGAGACTCAGTGAAATGGCTGGATGCAATGCGGTCCGAGATGGAATCCATGTACACCAACAAAGTATGGACTTTGGAAGATGCTCCTGAAGGGGTAAAACCCATTGGGAGCAAGTGGATCTTCAAGAAAAAACTTGGTGTAGATGGGAAAGTGGAGACTTTCAAAGCTAGACTTGTAGCAAAGGGTTTTCGTCAAAGACCAGGTGTGGACTATGACGAGACCTTTTCTCCAGTGGCTATGCTTAAATCCATCCGGATCATGCTTGCCATCGCTGCATATCATGATTACGAAATCTGGCAAATGGATTTTAAGACAGCCTTTCTAAACAGGGATTTAGAAGAGTGCGTGTACATGACTCAGCCAGAGGGCTCCGTAGATAGTGGGAGCAGCGGGAAGGTATGCAAGCTGCTTAAATCCATTTATGGATTAAAGCAAGCATCGCGGAGTTGGAACATCTGCTTTGACGTCGTTATCAAAGAGTTTGATTTCGTCAAAAACGTAGATGAACCTTGTATCTACAAGAAGGTGGCAGAGAGTGGGGTTTTCTTCCTCGTATTGTACGTAGACGACATACTCTTGATAGAAAATGATATTCCTATGCTGCAATCGGTCAAGCTCTTCTTATCACAAAGATTCTCAATGAAAGATCTTGGTGATGCTTCCTACATATTGGGAATTAGGATCTATAGAGATAGATCCAAACGGATATTGGGATTGTCCCAATCCAGGTACATTGACACCACACTAAAGAGGTTTAGTATGGAAGAATCCAAGCGTGGCAATTTACCCACGATCTCTGGAGTCACTCTCTCCAAAGAGATGTCTCCTAAGACTGATTTGGAGAGAGCTCGTATGCAAGGGATACCCTATGCTTCGGCTGTAGGCTCTATCATGTACGCGATGCTATGTACCAGACCCGATGTAGCATACTCACTAAGTGTAGTGAGCAGGTATCAAGCTGATCCTGGAGAGAGTCACTGGACAGCTGTGAAGAGCATTCTCAAGTACTTACGAAGGACTAAAGAGATGCTCTTAGTGTATGGTAACGGAGAACTCTAAGTGGAGTCCTTTACCGATTCGAGCTTCTAGAGTGATAAGGACGGCTCTAAGTCGCAGTCGGGATTTATCTTTACCCTTTACGGAGGGGCGGTTAGCTGGAAGAGTTCCAAGCAGGTAACCGTGGCAGACTCGACGATGGAGGCTGAATACATCGCTGCCAAAGAGGCTGTCTGGATCAAGAAGTTCATTACTGAACTTGGAGTGGTTCCATCCATTAAGCATCCAATACCTTTGTATTGCGATAACAATGGAGCGGTGGCTTTGGCCAAGGAACCCAGGTCCCATCAGCGATCCAGGCATATTCTGAGGCGATATCACCTGATCCGGGAGATAGTTGTTCGCCGAGAGATCGAGGTCAGGAGGGTTGACACGAAGAATAACACAGCGGATCCACTCACGAAGGCCATTCCCCAGATACAGTTTGAGAGACTCTTCGGGATGCTCGGTATGCGATACTACAGCAGCTGGCCCTAGTGCAAGTGGGAGATTGTTTGTTGTATGTATGCCCTAGAGGCCAGTATTGTATAGATGATGTATATTATATTGGATGCTTGGACATATATAGAGATGACTTTCTTGCTCGATATAATAGTATGCTATCTGGTTACTCTTTATCTTAACATGTATACTAGTCTCTTTATACTGTCTTATGGTTACATGTTGATAAAGCCCTTAGGATGTGTACTTGACTATCTGGACTATGATACGGATCATACTAGTGGGGACATGGTAGTCCATAAGTACATCCTTCAAGGTCCCCAGTCGTAGGTGTATCGAGACGGGGCATCGATATACCAGTGTAGACTAGCGTATACGCTTCTCGACCCATGAAATGGGCGATGGATGATCCCATATCCATTGGTGTTTGACATCAGAGATGGTATATAGGTGCTCAGTGGAGACTGGGTACACGGGACAGACTCGCCGAGAACTCCCAGATGGTATTATACCTCACGTCAGATGGCAGTTCTCAGGTGACACTTGTGCAGGTTAGTCTGTAGACCCGAGATCGCCATAGAGTCTTGTGTGATTCCCACTGTGCTTTGATTTCCACCTTACCACGTCCATGAGGGCGTGCAAAACGGTGGTTTTTGGGTACAGTCCCAAGTCACATGGAGGCAATGAGCGATAGGAGGGGTTTCGTCTCTCCTGGTATTGGGGGTTGATGTTGCACTGTGCACGATTGGCCGTAACAGGGAAGTCCCTGGTCAGGGCTGATTCAGAGATTTGCTGGTAAGTGTTACCAGTAGTTTCTCGACCCGTTATGAGCCTCACATCGGCACGAGTTATCGGTTATTGGGGTCTGACGTTTACCACCCCTAGACTTGATATGCGACATATCAGACGAGGAGACCGGACTGTACGGGAAGTGTTGCCGGTTGGCTCGATGGGAGTTGTAGCAGGTTCGCTTGTTCTCTTCTGATCGCTCAATACCCGGGTGGCCGTTACGTTTAGCTGACCGCTTGCAGCTTGGGGGTGCTTGATATGATCATCACCCACTGCCGGTGTATTGACGAGTCTTAGAGTCCTACAATGGAGTTACCTAGTCCAGGCGAAATGTTGTGGTGCGCGTATGCGATATGCGTATGGACCCGATTAAAATACGCGTATGGGATACTGTATATTGATCGGGCGGCTTGCTTTTTGTTAGGGTCGTATGTGATATGGCCGGATTGATAAATCAAGTGTTGATTTATCATTTAATCATTAGATTCTCACTAGAAATCCTTTCTTGTTTCTATGGATGTATGGATGCATGTATGCATTCCTTATTGTTTCATGCACATATGGATGTGCATGCACACATGCATACATACATCATTCTATCATGGTTGCTTATACAAGGAAATGGTGGCAATATAAGACTCACACCATGGTTTTAAATATGAATTTTATTACATTTGATTTAAAACAAAAAGGAAAAAGAAAATGGTTATGATTGAATTGTTTCTACACTCTTCTCTTGACCTAACCATTCTCAACCACCTTTTAACTTTGGGTAAACTTTCCTTTTGTGTTTTAACTCAAGTTTAATAATATATTCATTGTTTAAACCATGGTTTGAGATAAGAACAAGTAAATATATATTGATATATTTTCATTTTTCTAGCACAAGAGTTATTCTTATCTTCTTCTAAAATAGCCATCATCTTCTTCCTCCTTCTTCACTTGCTCTCTAGACTTTTGTAGTGAGCAAATTACATAACAAGATTGGATTTTGAAGTGAGAATAAGAACCACAACATCATTCTACACAAGTTTAGCCCACTTGTTTAGAGTGTTATCTTCATTCGTTCTCTTGATCGGGTAAAGTTGCGAGCTTGGACTAGGAACTTCGGGTGGATCGTCGTGGACGCGAGAGGACTTCAAGAGGACCTTCCTCCAACACCCAAGAGTCCGAGGAGTCTAGCGTAGGGAGCTACAAAGGTTGTACGCTCTAAACCCTAGCTTTTCTTTCATGAGATGTTGTGAAAATCTTGAAACCCTAATTTTTCTAGGAACGATTCTATGTTCATTAACTTAGCACCCTAAAAATTCAATCTTTGGTTCATGTGATGCTTCCAAACCCTTCATGTGGTGCTAGGCTAACCTTTCAGTGACAAGATAATTCACAATATCCGTGGACCAAGGTTCATCGGATACGTTCAAGAGCTGTTCGTCTGGAAAAGAATCATTGATCGGCAGGGTCATAGGTGAAGAAGAGATGTGCGACAGATGGTCGGCTACAACGTTTTCACATCCTTTCTTATCTTTAATAATAAGATCAAATTCTTTTAATACAAGGATCCAACGTATTAGCCTACCTTTAGCATCCTTCTTCACCAAAACATGTTTCAAGGCGGAGTGGTCAGTGTACACAACAATTGGTGAGCCAATCAAGTAAGGCCTGAATTTTTCTAATGCAAATACAACCGCCAAAAGTTCTTTTTCGGTAGTTGTATAATTCACTTGATCATCGTTCAGGGTCTTACTTGCGTAATAGATCACGTGTAGCATCTTTTCAATGTGCTGTCCTAAGACTGCACCAACTGCAAAATCTGATGCATCACACATAAGCTCAAACGGGTGGTTCCAATCTGGAGAAGATAGAACGGGGGCTGTAGTGAGAGAGTGTTTGAGTGAGTCGAATGCTGCCTCACAATCCGAGTCAAAGTGAAAAGTCGTGTCCTTGGCCAAGAGAAGAGTTAAAGGTCTAGCAATTTTGCTAAAATCCTTAATGAATCTCCTGTAAAAGCCTGCATAGCCAAGAAAAGATCGGATATCCTTGACGCTTTTGGGATAAGGAAGGTTTTGAATGACATTTATTTTAGCTTTGTCAACCTCAATACCTTTTCGTGAAATAACATGTCCAAGCACAATTCCCTCTTGGACCATGAAATGGCATTTTTCCCAATTCAAGGTTAAGTTCTACTCTTTACAACGAGTAAGAACTGCGTCAAGATTCGATAGGCAGTCAGAAAAAGAATCTCCGAAAATCGAGAAATCGTCCATAAAAATCTCAAAAAAATTCTCAACCATGTCCGAGAATATCCCCATCATACACCGCTGAAATGTAGCGGGAGCATTGCATAACCTAAAGGGCATGCGTCTATAAGCAAAAGTACCAAAAGGACAAGTAAATGTGGTTTTATCTTGATCCTTTTTGGCAATAGGGACCTGATTATAGCAAGAGTATCCGTCCATAAAGCAATAAAATTCACGTCCAGCTAAGCGTTCTAGCATCTGGTCAATGAAAGGTAGAGGAAAGTGGTCTTTCCTCGTTGCGGCATTGAGTTTTCTATAATCAATACATACACACCACCCAGTTTGAGCGCGTGTCTGGATTAACTCATTTGCCTCATTGGTAATGACTGTGATGCCAGATTTCTTAGGGACGACATGAATTAGACTCACCCATTGGCTATCGGAGATTGGATAAATGATACCATTGTCAATGCATTTGACGATTTCTTTCTTCACCACATCCTTCATGACGGGGTTCAACCGTCTCTGTGGTTCTCGGGTTGGCTTGGCTTCATCCATCAAATGTATATGATGTTCAACAATCAAGGGACTAATCCCTTTGATGTCAGCCATGGTCCAACCAAACGCCTGCCTATTAGATCTCACTACCGTCAAAAGTGCCTTCTCTTGCTCTGATGCTAGAGAAGCCGATATGATAACCGGTAAAGACTCATTCTCACCTAAATATGCATATTTAAGATGAGAAGGTAAATGTTTGAGATCTAATGCTGGAGGAGAAATAATAGAAGGTGGGATCATCGAATGATTTTCGGAGTCACAAAGAAGTTCATAGCCTGTAAAAGATAAAGACTCGGAAGGTGATGAGTCAAGAGTGTCGGACTCAAGCGTGGAAATAGTGTCCTCACTAAGATGTGCAAGATCAAACATTGATGTGGTAGTGTCGTCGAGATTTTCAAAGCAAAGTTCATCAACTTCGGAACTTTCGGGAGCAATCTCGTGGACAGAATAAACATCAAGTATATGAGCAGTGGGTTCAGATGACTGACTTCCAATTTTGTAGATGTTCAGTTCAATTGTCATTTTTCTAAAAGATAGGTTCATTGAACCGTTTCGACCGTTAATGGCAGCATTGGAAGTGGTAAGGAATGGTCGACCCAAAATCACCGGAATTTGATTCCGTGGGTTTGCTACAGGTTGTGTATCTAGAACAATGAAGTCCATAGGGAATAAAAATTCCCCGACTTTTATTAACACATCCTCCAGTTCACCCCTTGGTTTGGTGATTGAACGGTCTGCCATTTGGAGAGTACAGTGAGCTGGTTTCAACTCTCCAATCCCTAACTGCTCGTAGACAGAATATGGAAGCAGATTAACACTTGCGCCAAGGTCAAGAAGAGCACGGTTGATGTTTTTACCCCCAATAGAAATTGATATCGTGGGACATCCTGGGTCCTTACGTTTCTTTGGTAACTGTCGGGTAAAAGCAGTGCTAACATTATTAGTCATTAAGACCTTTTTGGGCACTTGAGTCTTCCTCTTCCTAGTGCACAAGTCTTTAAGAATTTTCGCATAAGCGGGGACTTGTTGAATAGCATCTAGGAGAGGGATGTTGATGTTAACCTATTTGAACATTTCCATAATCTTCTCCATATGTGGACTCGATTTGTTACCCCTTAACCGATTCCGATAAGGTGCTTTAGCAATAAGAGCTGGGTCCATCATAGGAGAAGGTGGTGTGTGTGGAAGTGATCCCAGAATAGGAGTAGGGATCATCTTTGGTGGACTAGAAGAGCTTTGATGAGGTGTCGAGCCTTGTGGGAAACGAAGAATCGGCTCGCAAGAAGGTGGTGGGGTAGAAGAACAAGGATCAGAAGTAGAAGTGTGTGTGTAAGGAAAGGTCTCAGCCGGGGTATTATTGATAGATTTTTCAGCATCATCAATTTCTTCCCCAACATGATTGTTCAGCACTCTTCCTGATCTCAACGTTGTGATGGCACTCACATTGTAGTATTGTGAATGCCCAGGATTCGGTAAGGGATGAGACGGAAGTTTCCCTTTCTCTCTCGCACTCATTTCGGCTTTTAATAGGCCAATTTGGTTTTCCAACGATTTTGAACTCTCAGCTTGGAGGTCAGAGTTTTTCTCAAATTTATCGAGGGAAGACCTAAATTCGGCCGACATTCGTTTCATGTACATTTCAAAAGTCCTTTCGAGTGAAGCAGAGAGATCAGTACCAGTCAACTGTGCAGGATTATACGGTGCAGGTGTGTTGACTGGATCTTGAAAGTTTTGTGATTGGTAGGGGTGCTGAGTCAGTTGAAATGGCTGCTGTTGTGGTGGAAGAGCCCTTTGAAAATTATTTTGATTTGGAACTGCGTGTTGATTTTGTTAGTTATATGTATGCCCTAGAGGCCATTACTGTACATTTGATGTATATTGTAGTGGATGCTAGGACATATATAGGGAGGACTTTCTTGCTCGACATGATAGTACGCTATCTGGTTGTACTTTATCTTAACATGTACTCTGATTGTCTTTATATTACATGTTGATAAAGCCCTTAGGATATGTACTCGATTACTGGGACTATGATGAGGTCATACTAGTAGGGCCACGGTAGTCGACGAGTACATCCTATAACTGTTCCTAGTCGAGGGTGTATCGAGACAGGGCATCGATGCACCAGAGTAGACTAGCGTATACGCATCTTGACCCATATGATGGGCGATGGATGATCCCATATCCATCGGTGTTTGACAACAAGGATGGTGTACGGGTGCTCAGTAGAGACTGGGTACACTGGACGGACTCGCCGAGAACTCCCAGATGGTATTATACCTCACGTCAGATGGCAGTTTTCCGGTGACACTGGTACAGAGTAGTCTGTTGACCCGAGATCGTCATAGAGTCTTGTGTGATTCCCACTGTGCTTTGATTTCCATCATACCACGTCCAAGAGGGCGTGCAAAAAGGTGGCTTTTAGGTACAGTCCCGAATCACATAGAGGCAATGAGCGATAGGAGGGGATTCGTCTCTCCCGGTATAGGGAGTTGATGTTGTGCTGTGTTCGATTGGCTATAACCGGAACTCCCTGGCCAGGGTTGCTGAGATCTACTGGTAAGTGTTATCAGTAGTTTCTCGAACTGTTATAGATCTCATATCGACACGACTTATCAAGCTACTGTGGTTTGACGTTTACCACCCTTAGGCGAGATATGTGATATATCAGACGACGAGACCGGACTGTACGGGAGTGTTACTGATTAGATTCACAGGAGAAGTTACAGGCTTGCTTGTTGATCTTCTGAGCGCTCAATACCTGGGTGGCTGTTACGTTTAGCTGACCGCTTGCAGCTTGTGGGTGTTTGATATGATCATCATGTTAGTTATATGTATGCCTTAGAGGCCATTACTGTACATTGGATGTATATTGTAGTGGATGCAGGGACATATATAGGTAGGACTTTCTTGCTCGACATGATAGTACGCTATCTGGTTACTCTTTATCTTAACATGTATACTTTTTGTCTCTCTGTTACATGTTGATAAAGCCCTTAGGATGTGTACTCGACTTCCAGGACTATGATACAGATCATACTAGTGGGGCCTGGATAGTCCATGAGTACATACTTCAATGTTCCTAGTCGTGGGAATATCGAGACGGGGCATCGATATTCTAGAGTAGACTAGCGTTTATCTTCTCGACCCATGTGATGGGTGATGGATGATCCCATATCCATTGGTGTTTGACATCAGAGATGGTATGCGGGTTCTCAGTGGAGACTGGGTATACTGAACGGACTCGCCGGGAACTCCCAGATGGTATTATACCTCACGTTAGATGGCAGTTCTCTGGTGACACTGGTACAGCTTAGTCTGTTGACTCGAGATCGTCATAGAGTCTTGTGTGTCTCCCACTATGCTTTGATTTCCACCCTACCACGGCTCTACTGAGTCGTGCAAACAGGTGGTTTTTGGGTACAGTCCCGATTCACATGGAGGCAATGAGCGATAGGAGGGGATTCGTCTCTCCCGGTATTGGGGGTTGATGTTGCGGTATGCATGACTGGCCATAACAGGAAATCCCTGGCCAGGGTTGTAGTGATATACTGGTAAGAGTTATCAGTATTTTCACGAATGTTATGGACCTCACGTCGGCAAGACTTATCAAGCTATTGGGGTCCGACGTTTACCACCCCTAGGCGAGATATGCGACATATCAGACGAACAGACCGGACTGTACGGTAAGTGTTACTGGTTGGATTCACAGGAGTGTGAGCGTGCTTGCTCGTCGATCTTCTGATCGCTCAATACCCGGGTGGCCGTTACGTTTAGCAGACCGCTTGCGGCTTGTGGGTGTTTGATATGATCATCACCTGCTGCCGGCGTATTGACGAGTCTTTAGAGTCCTACACAGAGGTTTCCTGGCTCAAGCGAAATGAAATAGGAGCGCATATGAGATATGTGCGGGACCGAGAATAATGCGTGTATGTGATACCGTATTCTATTCTCGCGATGAATGTATCGATTGGTTGTATGCGATATAACCTAGTTATCGAATCGAAGATTGATTCGATAAGTCGATACATTGGATACTAGTCGGTTATATGCGACATGACCGGATCATTGAATCAAGTGTTGATTTAATGATTTAATGTATAATTATATATTTGATATATTACTTTACATTAACTAGTATTGGTTCACTCAAGATTGACTTTCTCACTTGAAATGCACAAGTTGTATATGTGATATATTTTTGTGCACTTGTTTGTATCATGTTTGATGATACATGCAAACTTGGGTTTGTGTAAGACTTAAACAATGTTTAGTGAAAGGTTAGGGTTTCATTTCACTTATCTATTTATCTATTTATTTTTGTTAAAAGAAAAAGGAAAACAAAATGGTTGCTTTCATACTAGAACTTTCTTGATGCTTCATGCATCTTTGACTAAGTGACGATTTTGTCTTCATCTCCTAAACCTAACCATTCAACTAACACTAGTTCATTCTCTACACTTAACCAAGGTTGGATTATGATAAGAATGAAAGGGATTTTCTTTTTAGCTTAATCCTTTTTATTCTTTCATCTTCATCAAGCTTCAAAAACCTTGCTAGCTTCAATGGTGAAATGAGAAAAAGAGTGAGAAATCCAATTCTAAAGTGAACCCACTTCCTATTTCTTCATCCTCTACCACTTGCCAAGTAGTATAGGGTGTTTTCTTCATAAGTTTCATGACTTGGTGAAGTTGGAGCTTGATCTTGAGTTGCCTCGACGTAGATCATCTTCGGCTTCGAAGTCGACGACCTAGCCCGATCATTTCTCCGACGAAACCTTCGCCAGAGTCCGGATTCTGATAGGTACAGCAGAGGGACGTCATCACGGAGCATAAGAAGTGGAGGACTGGATCTACAAAGGTTGTAGTCACTTTCCTTTAGCAATAAAGTCGTTTACTTGCTTGCATCGCCTTATCATCTGGTTAACGATCCGTATTATGGTTTGTAGGCACATGAAAAAATTTGAATTGGGCATGTTTGATTTGTTGTGCGACCTCATTAGTGTGCCTAGGAACCTTACAGTAGTATCAGAGACTAGCTAGAGCCTTAGGCGATGCGTAGACGGAGTTAGAAGTCCGATCGAACTGAAACCCTAATACAAATCCGCTCTCTGTACATTTTTTGAAATCGGGGAATTTTGAGAATTAAAAATATGCAGAAAAATCAGCAGGCATTTATAAGAATTACTGTGAAGTACGAGCACCTGATTCCTTCAAAGCGCGGCGGAACCGCGGCATTAGCATGGCTAATGCGGCGGTTCCGCGGCCACTTAGTCTCTTCAGTTAGTTCTTTTTGCACAGTAACTTCTATATTTCATTGCTGAGTTTTCTGGGAATTTTTAATATCTACTCAAGAGTTGAGTATTTTGGGTTGTATTGGGAGTTCGTAGATTCGATAGGATTGTCAAATTTTGTCTATGTGTTTTTCCGGATATTTTTGAATATGTTAAAAAGTTCGACCGGATATAAATACCCACTTTTTCCCCTGCCGGGAAATTTCCAATTGTTGGATTTTTCCGTTGTTTAATGACATTCTAAGTAGTGCAAGTAACGCGATGGTCCCTCTAGAAGACAACAAACCTTAACTCGATTATGTGACCGTCTTGAACTTGTTAGTGTATATGCCCTAGAGGCCATTACTGTATCATACTAGTTTGTATATTACTTAATGGAAGCTTGGGATATTCACCTTGTATAAACAATCTTGCTCAATATAGTAGTATGCTACTTGGTTTGTTTCTACTTCAATGTGTACTTGTGTTTATTTTACTATATCACTTATACGCATTAGTGGAGCCCTTAGGATCTTTGCTTGATTACCAGCGTTGTGATGGCAGTCACACTAGTGGGGGCTGGGTAATCTATAAGCACATCCTTATACAGGTCCCTAGTCGCAGGACTATCGAGACAGGGCATCGATACTCCGGAGTAGACTAGCGTATGCGCTTCTCATCCCAGTGTGGGAGATGGTCTGTCCCACAGCCATCAGTACGTCGTACTAGAGATAGTATACGGGTGCTCGTTAGGTTACGAGTACACTGGACAGGACTCGTCGGGAACTGACAGGTTGGTATTATACCTATCGTCAGTCATCAGTTCCCAGGTGACATGAGTACAGCTTAGTCCGCTGACTTGACACTAGCACTTCGCCTCGAGTGTGTTCCCACTGCACTTTGATCACTACCCTACCACGACTCAAAGGAGTCGTGCAAACAGGTGGTGGTTGGGTGCAGTCCCGAAGCATTTGGAGGCAGTGCCGGTTAGACAGGATTCGTCTCTCCCGGTATTGGGGGTTGACATCGCGCTGTGTCTAGGAGAGCCATTACACGAGTAGTCCCTGGCCAGGGCAAGCGAGATATACTGGTAGGTTCCAGTGTTATCTCAGGGTGTTTTGGGCTTCACTCCGACACGACTTGTACCGCTATTGGGGGACTGACGTTTTACCGCCCCCTAGGCCCGACATGCGATGTATCAGACGAACAGACCGGACTGTACGGAGACTGTCACATTCAGACTCAGTAGGAGTACAGATGTGGTTTCACCTCGTCAGCCTTCTTGTCGGCATCTACCTGGGGACCGTTACGCACAGCTAGTGCCGCTTGCGGTCTGTGGTTAAACCCACTGCCAGCGTAGTGTCGAGTCTTTAGAGTCCCACACAGAGGGTATTCGCCTCTGGGCAAAACAGAGTAGAGGTCGCATGGTTTTGCGACAGGGTTCGTTCTCCTCCGCGCACTTGTGCACGTTTGGAGTCCGGACGGATATTGCCAGCAGGCTCTGGTTTGAGCCGGATACTGGTAAATGTTTTGGGGTTGCTTTTATCTCTCAGTATTCATGTTCCTCGGAACAAGAATGCAGGTGTGTATGCACAGATATTTGAGGAGGAGGAAGATGACTTTCATTAGGGTTTCGGAACGGGTGCGTATGCACAATTGTCAGTTATCATTTTCCAAACCCTAATGGATTTATGGATTATCTATTAATAATAGTAATTAAATGAGAATTATGTTATGGTTGATTTTGTTGACTTGTTGACCATGGTTGACTTGTTGACCATGGTTGAATGTTGACCACCATCATGCTTTGTAAAGATCTTCCTTGATTCATGCTTACATTTCATTTAATGAAGCATGATAGTGGTCATTCCAAATTACCATCAACTATTCTTATTTTGAATTATTATTATTTAGATAATTCTTTTTCTTTTGGCATTATGGTTGCAAGAAAGAAAAAGATAGCTCATTATCTCATTTAGCTTCTCTCTCCTCACTTCATCTTCTTCTTCCTCAAGCTCAAGATGATTCCTTCTCATGTGTTGAGAATCCTTCACCTTGAAAAGAAAACAACCCCTAGACACTCTCTACTCTCTCTAGGGTTCAAGGTTTAGCGAGCCGGAAACCCTAGTTCACTCAAAGATCGAGGAAGAGCCCAAAGGTTGAACTCTCGAGGTGGATCCATCTTCGACGGAAGAAGGCTACAAGGCAAGAACCATCAACCTCTACAAGGTTTGAAGAAGAAGGAGTTCAAGTTTAGGTATAACCTTCATCCGAGTAGCTAAGACTCTTTAGCTTGTATGCTAGTTTAGTTTAGACACGATCCCGACCTTGTTTAGTCCATGTTGCCTCTTGCGATAAAAATTTGTTTTTTATACCGTTTCCGCCTCCCCGTAAGAACCGGGGGTCGCAATATGGACTTACAGTGGTATCAGAGCCTAACTAAACTTAAACTAGCTTGGTAGTGAAGTGTAACGAAGTTCGGAACCGAAAAATTCACAAAACCGGAAAAACAAAACCCTAAGTTTCTGTTAAATTTTTTTCTGCTCTAAATGAAAAACTTTATACTTGTAAATTCGGCTCAGGGTTTTGTAAGAACACCCAAGAAAAACGACACAGTGATTCGTTCAAACCGCCGCGCTTCCGCCGCACGAGCTAGGCATCTGCCGCGGAAGCGCCGCGGTTTGTCGTCTTCTGTGCATCGTTTTTCGTGCAGTGTGTGTCTGTGTTGGTTTTGGGATTTTTAAAATATATTATATGTGCCCAGATTTTCCAGAACAGAAATTTGCTTTTGGGGTCCTATAATTCCGTATTTTTCCGAACTTCACTGCACTTTGACTATGGTGGTTATATCTGTGTTGCTTGCATGTATTGAACGTCGGCTAATCGCTATAAGACGATTAGTCGGGGTTATACATGATCTGTGTTTGATATTGGAATGTGTATATGAATGTGTTGGACTGTCGCGGGTGAATAGCCGGGGTGGATGTGAGATGAGCTTTTGTTTTTCTTTCATTCATTGTAAATGTAAATTGATGTAATAATTATTATTTGTTTGGCCTCACAACCGGGTCGGGGTTGTAGCCGTCATTGTATAATTCTTTTTACTGTTTTTGCTCCTAGGATAGACCCATGGAGGGGTGCACAAACTGCCGAGTACTTGGCGGGTAGTTTGCCGCACCCGTAGGGGTCTTGGGTGGGGTATTGGCTATTCACCGCGACCGTATTATCCGCTTTTCGTTTCAGGCTCGAAAGGATTGCGGATTGCTAGTATATCCAATGTATTCATCTGTGATCTGTAATGTCTATCATTGCTTTCTATTTAGGCGTTGCTTATGTTTTACAGCCGCGCTAGCCCAGCCCCCGCTCTGTCGTTAGTTAAGTAACCTAACGAGTGATGACGGGACCCCGTGGCGAATGCGAATGGCATAAGCGTACGTCATATTTTGGTTGTTTTCTGCAATGGTAGGATTTAAATGATGGGACGCATTAAAAGTACTAATGCAAGAATATCACGCATTAAAAGAACTAATGCAAGATAATAAACCAAGTTAAAATCGTTGGAACACTTTCGAAAAACCACTCGGTTCTTTTCAAAACTAACTTTTAAATGCGGAGCTTGAGCCACTCCTTCTAAAAGCTATCTCGTTCCATCGATTATATCAAGTTCACTACGTTCACGGTTTCGCCAAAACCATTCGTAGCCCTCCATCATTTCAGTTAAATATACGGTAGTATTCAAGCTATGTATTTTGACCTCACGCCAAGGCGTAGTGATTGGTAGCTGCCGGATATTTATCTGTTGCATAGATAGAATGCGTTGGTTTGAGACAGTCGTACTGCCATTTTGGCCTACGTCAAGGGTAGGTACGGGTGGGTTCAAATTAACCAGGATAATGATGGGAAGAACTTGACATGTGACTTATGACATTTTGACCTCACGCCAAGGTCATAAGAGCATGGGGCAAAAATCCACATCGGGAGTTTCATAAGCACTGAAACTTGCTAGATTTGCATACCATTTGGAGTGTGGTGATTCTGGTAGGATTCCTTCAGTTTCGTCACGCGATGATATTTGGATCCCGATCCTACTGTGAGTATATGCTACTCCTCGGGAAATTTCTCACTAGACGATCAATGCTATAAACCTAGTAGGTGCCTAGAAAGGTGTCAGCGGGGCTACGCCCCCAGAGAAAAGAGGTTATTTAATTAAGGAACTTCGCGAAAGCGTTGGAAAACCTCCCTCGAAGTACCGACACTGGCCTGGCTGAACGGTTAAGCAAGTATTGCACGGTGGGATTGATCCCGACTAATTCTTCCTTTGTGGTTTGAGGAGGGATTCGAGAGACAGTGGGAGCCATCCTGTTTAGACAAATTAAAAACCATTCTAAAACTTGCAAGAGCATCGTGCTAAAGTGTTCCTTCTCTCCCCCCTGCAGCGACCAAATCGAAATGACTGGACTTAAGTTGATTCTAGATAAAAACATATTGACAGGGCCAAACTACAAAGATTGGCTCAGGAATGTCAAGTTGGCAATCACTTACGACAAGCTGGGGTATCTTCTTACCACCAAAGCTCCCCCCGTCCCAGGTCCCACCTCCAGCGTCGCTGATAAGGAAATCCGTAAGACTTGGGAGATTGACAGCGCGAAGGCCAGGTGCCTCGTACTTGCCTCGATGGACAACGAACATCAGAGGAGGCACGAGAATATGGATTTGGAATCCATATTTCTTCATACAAAAGAACTGTATGGAGAGCAGTCTCGTATCGCAAGATACGAAGTGTCGAAGAAGTTGTTTTCGACAAAGTTGGCCGTCGGATCATCGGTAGCGGACCACGTGCTTAAGATGATTGGCTACACTGAGGAGCTCGCGGAACTTGGGACCACGTTGGACAGTGAACTCTATACGGATATAATTCTCCAGTCCCTTCCATCCACTTACGCCCAGTTCATACTGAATTTCAACTTGCAAGAAAAGGAAGTTGAACTTTCAGAACTCCTCAACATGCTGAGGAGCGCAGAGGGCACCCTACAGAAGGGTAGGGAAACACCCGCTTTGTTTGTAGGAGGATCTTCTTCCTCTAGGTCCAAGGCAAAAGCCAAGGGAAAGAGGAAGAAAGCCCCCGCCAAACCAAGAGGCGGTGTTAGTAAAGTGGGTTCGAAGGGAAAAGAAATGGCAACAAAGATCGCGGGGAAGCTTGTGGGTAAAGAGGAATGCTTCTATTGTCACAAGAGTGGACACTGGAAGAAAGATTGCAGGGCTTGGAAGGCCAGGACACAGGAACTGAAGCAGGTTACGGCTTCAGCTTCAGGTGTGTATGTTATTGAAAACTGTCTTTCTATAAACTCTACTTCCTGGGTATTGGATACCGGATCAGGATCTCATATCTGTAATTCTTTGCAGGCGTTGAGAAACCGTAGGGTTTTGAAGGCAGGTGACATGACCCTCAGAGTTGCGAATGGAGCTAGCATGGATGCTAAAGCCGTGGGGGACTATCACCTGGGAATGTCAGATGGGCATGTTTTGGTTTTGCGTAATTGTTTTTTTGTACCCAACGCAACTTGTAATATCATTTCTGTATCTTTAGTTTCTAAAGAAGGTTATGAATTTGCGTTTGTAAGTAATGTTGTAAACATTCACCTTAATCAAGTTCTGATTGGGTCAGGTACACTGAGCAATGGTATATACGTGTTAAACCAACCACAGATTTTTAATGTCCAGAATACACACAAAAGAAAGTCTCCAGATATCAATCAGGCTTTCTTATGGCATTGTAGACTGGGTCACATCAATGAGAGAAGGTTGACTAAGTTACATAAAGAAGGGTATTTGAATCCGTTCGAATACCAACGTATGCCACTTGTCAATCCTGTCTCAAAGGAAAGATGACAAAGACTCCGTTCACTGGACACGGAGTAAGAGCGAGCGAGCTCTTGGGACTCGTACACAGCGACGTGTGCGGTCCAATGTCTACACTTGCGCGAAGAGGTTTTTCTTACTTCATTACTTTTACGGATGATTTTTCAAGGTTCGGACATATCTTCTTGATGAAACATAAATCTGAAGCCTTTGGAAAATTCCAGGAATATAAGAATGAGGCAGAAAAACAAACCGGCAAAAGTATCAAGATTCTAAGATCGGATCGAGGTAGAGAATACTTAAGTGCCGAGTTCCTGAACTACTTAAAAGAGAATGGAATTCTCTCTCAGCTTACTCCTCCATACACTCCGCAACATAACGGTGTATCGGAGAGACGGAACCGCACCCTATTGGATATGGTACGGTCCATGATGAGTAACGCTGAGTTACCGCGATCATTCTGGGGGTATGCACTAGAATCAGCTGCGTACCTTTTGAACCGAGTTCCCACTAAGACTGTGCCTACCACACCATATGAGTTATGGAGTGGGAAGAAACCCTATCTTCAATATCTGAAGATTTGGGGATGTCCGGCTTTTGTCAAAAAGCAGCATGCGGACAAACTCGAGGCACGCTCAGTACTGTGCAAGTTTGTGGGATACCCAAAGAGCACCAGGGGGTATCTTTTCTACTACGCAGAAGAACAAAAAGTCCTTGTTTCTCGTAATGCCCACTTTCTAGAACACCAGTTCATAGAAAAAGAAACAAGTGGGAGCGCAGTAGAACTGGAAGAAATTCCAGAACCACAGACTATTACTGAAAGCTTAATGGAACCAGAGGGTTCAAATGAACAGGACATTCCTATGCCGCTCCGCAGGAGTAGTAGGCAGTCTCATCCGCCCGAGAGATACTACGGTTTTCTCATAGACGGGGATCGAGATGATTGCATCATAGATTATGATGAGCCTACTAGCTTCCAGCAGGCCGTTCAGAGCGTTGACTCGGTAAAATGGCTGGATGCAATGCGGACCGAAATGGAGTCCATGTACACCAACAAAGTATGGACGTTGGACATTGCTCCAGACGGGGTAAAACCCGTAGGATGCAAGTGGATCTTCAAAAGGAAGATTGGTGTAGATGGGCAGGTTGAGACCTATAAAGCTAGACTTGTAGCAAAGGGTTTCCGTCAAAGACCTGGCTTGGACTATGACGAAACCTTTTCTCCAGTGGCTATGCTGAAATCCATTCGGATCCTTCTTGCCATTGCTGCCTTCCACGATTATGAGATTTGGCAGATGGACGTAAAGACCGCTTTTCTAAATGGAAATTTAGAGGAGTGTGTCTATATGGATCAGCCAGAGGGTTTCATTCAGAGTGGGAGCAGCGGAAAGGTGTGCAAGTTGCTTAAGTCCATCTATGGACTAAAGCAGGCATCGCGGAGTTGGAACATCTGTTTTGATGAGACGGTCAAGGAATTTGGCTTTATCAAAAATCCAGATGAACCATGCATCTATTGTAGATTTGTAGCGAGAACTGTAGTATTCCTCGTTTTATACGTGGATGACATTCTCTTAATAGGAAATGACATTCCTATGCTACAATCTGTCAAGGGGTTCTTGTCACACAGGTTCTCCATGAAAGACCAGGGTGATGCCTCATACATCCTGGGGATCCGGATCCATCGTGATAGATCCAAGAGGATATTAGGACTTTCTCAGTCCAGGTACATCGACACCATAGTGAAGATATTCAGTATGGAAGATTCCAAGCGCGGTAACCTACCGGCTTGTCACGGGATCACCCTCTCTAAAGAGATGTCTCCCAAGACTGATTTGGAGAGGGATCGCATGTCTATTATACCCTACGCTTCTGCGGTAGGCTCTATAATGTATGCGATGTTGTGTACCAGACCGGATGTAGCTTATGCACTGAGTGTGGTAAGCCGGTATCAGTCAAACCCTGGGGAGAAACACTGGATAGCGGTAAAGAACATTCTAAAGTACCTGAGAAGGACTAAGGAGATGTTCTTGGTGTATGGCGGAAAAGACCTCCAGATCGAGGCCTTTGCTGACTCAAGCTTCCAGAGTGACAAGGATGATTCCAAGTCCATGTCGGGTTTTGTCTTTACCCTCAATGGAGGGGCGGTTTGTTGGAAGAGCTCCAAACAGGAAACCGTTGCAGACTCGACTATGGAAGCGGAATACATTGTTGCATCTGATGCCGCAAAAGAAGCTGTCTGGATGAGGAAGTTCTTAAAAGAACTTCAGGTGGTTCCGTCCATTGTTGACCCAATACCTCTGTATTGCGACAACAACGGGGCTATAGCTTTAGCGAAGGAACCCAGGTCCCATCAGAGATCCAGGCACATCTTGAGGCGGTATCACCTGATCAGGGAGATCGTGGATCGCAAGGAGATCGAGGTTCGGAGGGTTGCTTCAGAAGAGAACACTGCAGATCCATTCACCAAGGCCCGACCCCAGACTCAGTTCGAGCGGCTGATCGAGATGATAGGTCTTCGATACGCCAGTACATGGCCTTAGTGCAAGTGGGAGATTGTTAGTGTATATGCCCTAGAGGCCATTACTGTATCATACTAGTTTGTATATTACTTAATGGAAGCTTGGGATATTCACCTTGTATAAACAATCTTGCTCAATATAGTAGTATGCTACTTGGTTTGTTTCTACTTCAATGTGTACTTGTGTTTATTTTACTATATCACTTATACGCATTAGTGGAGCCCTTAGGATCTTTGCTTGATTACCAGCGTTGTGATGGCAGTCACACTAGTGGGGGCTGGGTAATCTATAAGCACATCCTTATACAGGTCCCTAGTCGCAGGACTATCGAGACAGGGCATCGATACTCCGGAGTAAACTAGCGTATGCGCTTCTCATCCCAGTGTGGGAGATGGTCTGTCCCACAGCCATCAGTACGTCGTACTAGAGATAGTATACGGGTGCTCGTTAGGTTACGAGTACACTGGACAGGACTCGTCGGGAACTGACAGGTTGGTATTATACCTATCGTCAGTCATCAGTTCCCAGGTGACATGAGTACAGCTTAGTCCGCTGACTTGACACTAGCACTTCGCCTCGAGTGTGTTCCCACTGCACTTTGATCACTACCCTACCACGACTCAAAGGAGTCGTGCAAACAGGTGGTGGTTGGGTGCAGTCCCGAAGCATTTGGAGGCAGTGCCGGTTAGACAGGATTCGTCTCTCCCGGTATTGGGGGTTGACATCGCGCTGTGTCTAGGAGAGCCATTACACGAGTAGTCCCTGGCCAGGGCAAGCGAGATATACTGGTAGGTTCCAGTGTTATCTCAGGGTG